>NC_069401.1:86739675-87061520 GCF_026875155.1 Cherax quadricarinatus | reverse complement strand
CTAATCAATATTTCAACTACCCATTAAAGTGTCAGAAATTGATAAGTTGGCCAATTTCATCCAAATTTCAAAACAAGGTCCATAAAACATGCAGGCATCCCTGGACACTTTAATAACATTTCCTCTCTTCAAGTTATGTTTCCCAGGCTTTACACCATGAATTCCTTTATTTTTTATTTTTTATTTCACACAAATAAAATTTTCTTCACGCCAAAAAGATTTACTGTTATGCAGTATTGTAATAATTGTTATAAATATATCAGTGTATTCCTGAAATAACATATTAGACCACCATTCACATGTATTGGATGCATTCTGCTAATTTGAGCTCAATTTCAAGCTATTTCCATTCCTAAAAAGAATCAGATTTTTCTCTATCTCTGTAATATATATTTCAGTCTATCAATGAGATCAAGTAAAACGTGGAATACACCCAGAAAAAAAAAATACAAAATGCACTGCAAACATGCTTGTTTTTATATAAAAAATATGGCTGCGGTTGTTTTTCACATTATGCTCCGTGTGCTGCCAGGTTTTCTTATGTGGGCACACTTTCCAAAACAGACCCATTCTCTCCATATCTGACCCAAATTACCACTCACAGCTTATCTGAGTGAGCTGAGCTCATCACATAGTATATGGCAGGACCCTGGCTTTAAACCTGTAGAACAAGCAGCAGAACCCTCAAGGGGTTAAACCAGTTACCAGAAACAAATGTATTTTCCTTATGAACTCCAGGTTTAAAAAAAAAAGATAATAATGATATATAATAGAAATTTATGTAGGGGTTCCTGAGACATGAAAATTATTTCAAGGGTTCTGCAAGGGTAAAAAGGTTGAGAAATGCTTGCCATAGACCCATTAGAATTATGAACACTGAATTCAGAAAAACAGTTCATTTATTGTTGATTCTTTTGTATCACAAAATTGACCGACATTCTCTCATGCCTTGTTACACATTTCGCTGATTGGATGCATTGTTTCATAAAATGTCTCCAAAAAAACCACCCTGCATTTATAATTGAAAGTCAGTGACGAGAGCATAAGTCTAGGGTTTGGGGTGGGCTGTAGCTCTCCCAGTTATATCCGATGCTGAGCACTGAAACTAAAAACAAGGCCAGAGTCCAGGTTTCAAAATTAAGTAAATTAACGTTTTGAGACGATGCTTATTTATGAAACCTGGTATTGTACTGGGATATTGGACAGAAAATGAAATTTCCTCCTTAGTAACACCTTCTTTTCTTATTAAACTACCAAGCCACAAAGCAGCGCCATTTATGGTAGGCACTTTAAAAATATGCTAAGATATACTATACTATCGTTCGACATGATGGGGTATTTTCACTTTATACTAGGACAGTAATCTATTTTACCTATGTTTTGGTACAACAGCTGACGAAGCCATATTTATTTATACAGACAGTCACTCGACAAGACACATCAGTATGCACTGGGGACCCTCACTCTATATATATATATTATATATATTATAGCGTGTTCACACAGCCGCACTCAGCCACCAGCAGACTGTTTCACAGTTCAAACTGGAGATCAATGGGGTTTTTTTTTTGTTGAGGTGCGCACTTAGGCCTATCCTATGTTTTGACCTAACATAAATCAAATGTAACTTATTTTGCATATAAAATTACATAGTTTCAGTGGATAAATATTACTTGGTATTAGGCACTCTTAACTTTTTTTTCGATTATTACCTTTTTACTGGGATGGTCAAATGCATAGGTGCATCTTATAAGCCGCCAAAATACGGTAAATAAAAACATTATATGACCAGCCTTTATTTATTCTTATTATTTGTTTGAATAGTCAAGGAATAGGGAGATAATGCGTACAATACATTTCTACAATTTGAGATATAATGAGATAAGGCACTGGGGTTATTGGGCAGACAGGTCAGTGGTTTACTGCGATTTCATACAGCTCCCAATTGAACAATTATGTAAGGACAGTGGGACTCCCGCATAACGATTACCTCCGAAGCGACCATTATGGTCTAAGTGTATTATGTAAGTGCGTTTGTACGTTATGTTGGGGGGTCTGAAATGGACTAAACTAGTCATAATATTTCTTATGGAGAAACAATTCGGGTCAGTACTGGCACCTGAACATACTTCTGGAGTAAAAAAAGATCGTTAACCGGGGGGTTCCACTGTATATTATTTTTAAGTACTTTTTTTGTAGTGTACTTTTGGGGGGTCTTGAAATGGATTAATCTAATTTACATCATTCTTATAGGAACAAATTTATCAGTAACGTCACTCAAAACAGCCTTCGGTCACAAGAAATTATGGCCGAAAACTCAGGGTACCACTGTATATGTACCTATTAAAATTGACTGCATCCTGCCTTTTTTTTGTTGCCATATTTATATTGAGTGGTACCACTCGATGACTTGTTCGCAACTGTAGAGGATCTGGTTACAAATAAAAGAACAGAGTTCACTCCTGGATGGGGTTGAGAGTGTATGAGCTAGCTATTTTTCACTTAGCCAGTTAGGTACTATGGGCCACATCTTATGGGAGTAAGGACCAGAAAGACCCAGCAGAAATAAGAACAATATTTGGCTTTCTTGCTTGAAAACAATTTAATAATCATTCTTAAACTTTTAGACACCAATCATTCATTTTATATATGAGGCCGAGGCTAGGATATCTATACAGTGGACCCCCGGATAACGTATTATTTCAATCCAGAAGTCTGTTTGGGTGCCGTTTATAGACGAATTTGTATCCTTAAGAGATATTGTGAAATAGATTAGTCCGTTTCAGCCCCAAAAATACACTACAAAAGCATTACAAAAATACATTACCTATGGTCGAGTTGGGAGCTGAGCGTTATGCAGGGGTTCACAGTATTATCCACTAGTGGTTTCAACTCTCAGTTCTTGATTTTCTAGTTCCTTCAACATCAATGTGTTATATGTATGGTTCTACTTTTAAGAATTTAAACATTCTAATCATAGATCATTTTTGCACATGGTGCTTAATAGTTTAACAAGGATGTGCTTTGTTAATATATCTTGTTTTGAGTGAAGGCGACCTATCATGACAACAATATGCAGCTTACCAACAACCAGGAGATCTTCCACATTGATAAACATGATTTTGGTCAATAGTTTTATGTACAAAACATAGATGAGTGCTGCACACATAACTGGATTTTTGTTTTATTCATATATACATTGGACCCCGGGTAATTTGCGGTTCCGGAATTCGTGGCTTTAGTAATTCACTATTTTCCTTAGAACCTAACTAATAATTGTTCGCGGAAATCCCGCAAATTCGTGAAATTTATTTTGACTTTTTCCCTGGCCAACACTACTTATTTATGCCCTATAACAATAAATATTAAGAAAAATACAATTCATTAATTATGTACAAACTATTAATGTAAATTCAGCCAAAATATCCATTAACAGTGGACCCCCGCATACCGACGCATAGACATACGTTCAATGGCATTAGGCTCGTTTTATCGCAAATATTTTGGCCGCATACCGCCAAAAAACCCGCTCACCCGCTCTTCGCCGAGACGCGTCCAATGTGCGCCCTTAGAGCCTCACATGTGCCGCCGGTGGGCATTGTTTACCAGCAGCGCCGCGGGTGGGTAACATCCAGCATACAATCGGAACATTTCGTAGTATTACAGTGTTTTTGGTGATTTTATCTGGAAAATAAGTGACCATGGGCCCCAAGAAGCTTCTAGTTGCCACCTACGGAATAAGGGTGAGAATTACTATAGCGATGAGAAAGAGAAGATCATTGATAAGTATGAAAACAAAAGGGTGGAGTGCGTGTCGCGACTGGCCAGGTTTGTACAAGGAAACCCAAATCAACATCGCTTACTATTGTGGGCAACAGAAAGGGCAATCAAGGAAGTGTTTTGCCAAAGGTTTAACTGTGTTTTCGAAACAGAGATCGCAAGTGATGGAAGTTGTTGAGACTCTATTGGTGTGGATAAATGAAAAACAGCTAGAGGAGCTAGCGTCTTCAAGCGATCATAAGCGAAAAGGCTAGGATGTTTGCATGAGGGTTTAATTAAAAAAATGCCTGCAACTAGTGATGAGTGAGAGAATTTAGGCCAGGCAAAGGTTGGTTTGAGGATTTAAGAAGGTAGTGACATACATCGTGTGATCAGCCCATGGTGAGGCTGCCAGTTCGGACCACAAAGCAGCTGAAAAATCTTTCTTTCTTTCAAAACAAACGGCCATATCCCACCAAGGGTTTTGGGGTGGCCCAAAAGGAAAAAATGAAAGTTTCTCCTTTTACATTTAGTATATATAAGGAGAAGGGGTTAGCCCTTGCTCCGGCATTTTAGTTCGCTCTTACAACCGCATTGCCCGGAGAAGGAATTCTGTTCCACTTCCATGGAGATAAGAGGAAATAACAAGAACTAGAAAGCAAATAGAAAGGAAAACCACGATGGGTGGGTACATATATGTTTGTATGTATGTGTAGTGTGCCCTAAGGGGTCAGTAAGAAGTTGTAGCAAGACGTACCTGAAATCTAGCATGTTTATGAGACAGAAAAAAAAGACACCAGCAATCTACCATCATGTAAAAACAGCTGAAAAATATGTGCAGGAATTCATGGAAGTACATAGACCGTGAAGGACCTGAAACCTGAAACAAGTGTTTAATTGTGATGAAACCGGCCTACCCTGTTTTGGAAGGAAAAAAGAAAAATGCCAGCAGGACCTAATTACTGAGGAGGGAAATGACACTCCCAGGACTAAGCTATGAAAGACAGGCTTACTTTGTTGATGTGTTCCAATGCTTTGTACTGGTGAAAGCAAAAGTGAAGCCTTTATTAGTGTATCACTCTGAAAACTCCAGACCGTTCAGGAAACAAAAAGGAATGTCCTCAAGGAGAATTTGTGTGGTGTGCTGTGGAGGGCAAACAGTAAAGGCATGGGTCACTAGGGCCTTTTTCTATGATGGTTACCACCATGATTTGCCCAATGTGTGAAAGATTACCTACTGAAAAAAATTAGAACTTAAGTGCCGCCTGGTGTTAGACAATGCCTGTCATCCTACAGACGTGGCAGAGCGACTTTATGGGGACATGAAAGTCATTAAGGTGAAGTTTTTGCCTCCTAATTCACTCCTCTCTGCAGCCCATGGACCAGCAGGTTATTGCACACTTCTCAAAACAACTGTAACACAAAAGCTCTGTTTGAAAGGTGCTTTGTAGTGACCTCAGCAAACTCAACTGACTCTAAGAGAGTTTGGAGACAGCACTTTATATCCTCAATTGTGTAACTTATAGGTAAGGCTTGGGATGGGAGTGATAAGAAGACTTGACCTTGCTTGGCAGACAACTGTGGCCAGAATGTGTAGACAAAGGGATTTTGAAGGGTTTGAGGCGACCCCTGAGGGTTATGCCAGTTGAGGAATCCATTGTGGCTTTGGGAAAGCCTTGGGGTGAGGTTAGTGGGGATGTGTGGAAGAGTTGGTGAGGAGGACAATGAAGAATAACCACTGATGACTGATAGGATCAACTACACAGCAAGAGGCAGACCTGAGGAACTGGTTCAGAGGAGGGAGAGAGAATGAAGAAGTTGCTATACAAAGATTTACGAAATATGTGCAATGTGGCTGAAAGTGCAAACTTTATGGATGAGAATCCCTCACACAAAGCTATTGCAAAGCCGTTGCCTGGGTTTATTTACACTGACAATGATGTGGAACAACTTTAGGGAAGTCATAAAGGAACGAGAGGTCCAGGCCACTCTGGACAGATATGTTGTGCGAAAAGTAGACCTGTGGACTCTGAAGTGGTCCTAGTGGCATTAAGAAGAAGGGAAAAGTAACCCCAGAAAAGGACACGGACACTCAAGTCTTAATGGAAGGGGATTCCCCTTCTAAACACTAAACACTCTCTCTCCCTCCTCCATCCCATCAAAATCACCAGATCTTCAATAAAAGTAAGTTTCATGTAATTGTGCATCATTTGCCTTTTTTCGTTGTGGTATTTAAAAATAAACATTTCATGTGGTAAAAATTTTTTTTTTCATACTTTGGGTGTCTTGCACGGATTTTTAATTTGATTTCCATTATTTCTTATGGGGAAAATTCATACGCCATACCGATCATTTGCATAACAATCAGCCCTCTTGCACGGAATATAAGTCGCTATGCGGGGGGGGTCCACTGTACAGTATTCATGAGTACCCGTACATATAACTTTGCATTTCACTAAATTAAATAATTACATATAATTTCCGTAATAAACAAAGAAAATGGGGGTTGCATGAATTACATTACATACAGGGGTAAAACAGTATTTTACATTCTAAGTACTGCCGGAGACACAGCAGCACAGTACTGTACAGGGTTTATCTTTACATACTTTTTTTTTTTTTTTTAAGGGTAATGTATGAAGCCATGTTTGAAATTAAATTAAAGTGTTTCGGGGGTTATTTAGGCTTTAAACTATAAAATAAGCAGTATTTATTTTAACACGTCCAGAAATTGCGGTTTTTTCCAATTCGCAGGTGGTCTTTGGAATGTAACCCACCGGAATTTGGGGGGACTACAGTATATACTAATTAAACTGCTTAGATACTTATCCAAAATCGCTCATACAATAAAAAATGTGAAAGTCATTGCATCAGTGGAGGAATTATCAAGGTTCACCCTTTGACTGTTTCAGTGCATTACATCCGTTTATGAGCCAACATGTTTGACGTAATATATACTCAAAAAATTCTAGCGGCTGTCAAATCAAGCAGGTGAAAGCTGATGGCCTACCTGTGAGAGAATGGGTCCGTTGTGATCAGTGTCACCATATAAAAAAAAAATCCTGGAGCACGCAGTGCATAATGAGAAAAAAAAAACTAGCGTTTTTTGGGGGATTAAAACACGACATTGTGGTCTATTTGTATAGTATTTATGGTTGTGCACTCGTTTTCTTGGTTCATTTGAATCGAAATGGAAAACTTATTATGAAGCAGAGGTGATATTGATTGGTTTGACTATGAAAAAACCTTGAAAACTGGAGCTCAAAGTAGGGGAAATGTTTGCATTTTTGCCGATGTTCAAAAGTAAACAAATGATGTTATTTGTCCAATACATGTCCAATAGCCATTTATATTATGCAGCACGAAAGGGTTGACCTTATTTATACATTATTACAGTATTGCAGTAGTCTGCATAAACAGGTAAATCTTCTATTTTTTGTTGTTTGAATAAAAATTCAAAATAGAAAGCAAGAGTAATATAGGGGGACCTGGAGACTGGGATGATGAACAAGAAAATGTTATTTTAGAGACAGGAAAGTCTGCATTGTTATTCTGGACCCTTATTTTGGAAATTGGCATATTTTTAATTGCGTGAAATGGCCAAATTGCCAAATTTATGACTATGTTATTGGGTAGTTAACTTGGGAAAAATGGGCAGTTTCTTGTACTAAATTGATAGAACAAAAGAGTTCTAACGAAAATAGCATGAGTTTGCGACTTGGGACACAATGGAATTAGCTGAAAATAAGGCTCAAAGTGGTCGAAATCACCAATTTAGTAAATATCGCCTGGTCGCAAACTTCGCAGAGCATAACTATTCTGTAAGTTTTCCATCAAATTCGTTCTTTTGGTGTCATTATGATCAGGAAATGCTTCTCTATCATTTCATAAAAAAATTTTTTAATTTTTTAAAATTTTTTTCGATACTCAGGAAATGGGGATTCGAGAGTCAAGGGTTAATGCACCTGATTTTTAGAAACACCAGAGACATAAAGCAGACTAGCAACCAAGTCTTAAGAACTATCTAGCAGACACTTGAAATCTGGCTGAATACTAATGTCGGTTCTTACAAAATAACAGAATGAGCAGGAAAGAGATTAGGAAACCTAGAAACAGGTCAAAGGTAAATCATTGACAGGCAAAACTAGTTACCATAACCTCCTGGACAGGTACTCCAAATATTTCAAATGCAAAAACCGGTGCGTGGCAATGGATATGCTCAAATAAAAATGGCTCTCTGAAGAGGTTAAAAGCCTCTGTCCCCTATAGATTAAAAGTAGTTCAAATTTACCTTTCTTACCATCTTGTACCTAGTTACTGTAAGGGTACACAAATAACCCGCAATAGAAGGAGGGCTTGGACATTTGCAAGTCACAGTGTGAATTTGTAAATGGTCCAGCCGGACCGAAAACGTCGTCGTTAAGCCTCTCTCTTCTATGTGCAGGGTTATTGGTGTATCGTTCCAGTCATGGTCTTGTGCCTTTTTTTATTATTTACTGTAAGGGATTGCACAAATTTTTCTTAGGATCTTACTTCTGGTTTCTTTAGTTCCATATTTTAATTTTTAATTTAAACAACATTGTCTTAAACGGGACATATTCCACTGCCTATAACCATCTCTGCGCTGTTGCATTGACAACCAAGCTTACACCCACATAAGTGTGTTGGTAACCATATGCTTTCATACATTCCTTCTTAGCCTCCATAGATAAGTTTTTTGGGGTCTTCCACCATATACTCAATGCACCACTCACCTTTTTACCATCATTGATGCGAATGATTAACCTATCTTATAAATCCACCCGTGAACGTCAACTCCCAAATATCTGAAAACCATTCATTCTTCCATACTCCTCCTTCCAATTTTGATATCCAATTTTTCTTTATCTAACTCATTTGGATAAACTCATACCTTACTCTTTTTCTATGTTCACTTTTCAACTTTCTACCTTTACATGTCTCTCAGATTGTCCCACCTAACCTTTGCAATTTTTCTTTAGACTTCCATAAGCAAGTATCATCAGCAAAAAGTAAGTGTGTAAATTCCCATTTTGTATTTGAATCCATAATTTAATCCCACCCCTTCTCCCCAACACTAGCATTTACTTCTTTTACAACCCATCTTAAAATAATTAAACAACAATGGTGACTATTCACAACCATGGTGACATTGCCACAACCCTGTTTAAGACCTACTTTTACCGGGAAGTAGTCTCCCTCTCTTCAACACACCCTAACTGAGCCTCACTATCCTATAAAAATCTTACTAGCTTTAGTAATTACTAACCTATTCCATATATTTGCAAATTCTGCACTTGCCTCCCCTCTCCACTCTATTATATGCCTTTTCTAAATCCATAATGCATAAAAACTTCCATACCTTTATCTAAATACTGGTCACATATATGCTTCAATGTAAAAACTTGGTTACAATCCCTACCCACTCTAAAAACCTCTTGCTCATTCCGCAATCTACATATCTGTTCTTACCTCAATTCTTTCAGTTAATACCCTATTTTCACTTTTCTGGTATACTCAGTAAACTAATTCCTCTATAATTTTATATCTCTTTTGTCTCCCTTCCCTTTATATAAAGGAACTGTATATGCTCTCTGCCCATCCTAGGTACCTTCCCTCTTTCCTAATTTATTAAACAAAAATACCAACACTCTAACACTATTTCTCATCCTCTTTTAACATTTTCTGGCATGATCCCACCAGTTCAGCTGTTTTACCCCTCTCATTCTAAATAATGCCCTCATGACACTCCCCCACACTCACATCCTGCTCTTCCTACTCCTAAAAGATGGTATACCTCCTGGCATTGCATGAAATTACCGCCTCCCTTTCTTTACGGCGACATTTAAACCTTAGACTGTCGTGTTGTATAATTAGTCATAGGAGATACCTTGTATGACGTTATCTATACGCATAAATTTAGCGGGCCTCAAATCAAGCAGGAGAAAGGCTGGTAGGCCCACATGTGAGAGAATTAGTCTCTTGGTCAGGTGTGCACCATATAAAAAAAATCAGGGCAGAGTGGTGCATTGTGGGAATTGCCCTTTCAGTCATTTTTTTTCAGCATGTTTACCGGTAAGAAATATGTGGCCTCCCCAGTTAAATCTGGGATCTTCTCTCCAAAAGCGATGCTCAACACAGATGGAAGTGTCTCAGTGACGATCAATATCATGATTTCGAGGAATTTGAGACAAAAAGCAATGGCGGAGGAGGGGGGGGGAAAAAATAAAAGGGGGGGAAGAGGGAGAAGAAGCAGAGAGAAGAAAAGCAGAAGCAGCTGAAGATGCAGCAGCGCAGAAGAAGCAGAGAGAAGCAGAAGAAAGAAGAAGACGCGAAGCAGAAGAAGAAGCAGAAGAAGAAGAAGACGCAGAAGATGAAGAAGCAGAAGAAGAAGAAGACAGAAGAGAAGAAGCAGAGCAGAAGAGAAGCAGAAGAGGAAGAAGAAGCAGAAGAAGAAGAAGAAGCAAGGAAGAAGAAGACGAAGGCAGAAGAAGAAGAAGAAGCCGAAGACGAACAAGAAGCGAAGGAAGAAAGCCAGAAGAAGAAGAAGCAGAAGAAGAAAGAAGAAGAGAAAGAAGAGAAGAAGCAGAAAGATGAAGCATGAAGCAGAGAAGAGAAGAAGAAGAAGAAGAAGAAGAAAGAAAAGAAGAAGAAGAAGAAGAAAAAAACAAAAAAAAAAACAGCAGCAGCAGCAGCAGCAGCAGCATCCGCAGCAAGGCAGGCCGCAGCAGCAGCAGCAGCAGCAGCTAGCAGCAGCAGCTGCAGCAGAAGCAGCAGAGCAGCAGCAGCAGCAAGCAGCAGCTGCAGCCCAGCAGCAGCAGCAGAGCAGCAGCAGCAGCAGCCAGCAGCAGCAGCAGCGCAGCAGCAGCAGCAGCAGCAGCAGCGCAGCAGCAGCAGCAGCAGCACAGCAGCAGCAGCAGGCAGCAGCAGCAGCAGCAGCAGCAGCAGCAGCAGCAGCAGCAGACAGCCGCAGCAGCAGCGCTGCAGCAGCAGCCCGCAGCAGCAGCAGCACAGCAGCAGCAGCAGCAGCAGCAGCAGCAGCAGCAGGCAGCAGCAGCAGCAGCAGCAGCGCAGCAGCAGCAGCAGAGCAGCAGCAGCAGCAGCAGCAGCAGCAGCAGCAGCCGCAGGCAGCAGCCGCAGCAGCAAGCAGCAGCAGGGCAGCAGCAGCAGCAGCAGCAGCAGCCAGCAGCGAGCAGCCAGCCGCAGCAGAGCAGCAGCAGCAGCAAGCAGCCCGCTGCGCAGCGCAGCAGCAGCGCACGCGCTGCAGAGCAGCAGCAGCAGCAGCAGCAGCAGCAGCAGCAGCTGCAGCAGCGCAGCGCTAGCATGCAGCAGCAGCAGCAGCAGCAGCAGGCAGCAGCAGCAGCAGCAGCAGCAGCAGCACGCAGCAGCCGCACATAATAATAATAATAATTTAATAGGTAATAATATGTTCCCTTGAGGCATGACAACAGTTCACCCCATGCAATGATCGATAAGTGAGATAAACATTGATAAGAGCTAGTTTGATGAGCGTAAATGCCGGTAGAGGGAGGGTGCAGCTGTAAGAAAAAGATTAGATGACATCCCCCTTGCTTTGGTTTTTGTGGTACAAAACATTTGTCTGTCTGTCAAGCTCCCAGTCATCCATCTAGCTCTCTGCTCTCAGAGCACAGACTGTGATCATCTCAAGTTTACTCGCACATCGTCAAAGCAGAGTATAGCACTTTTCGGGGAGATTTTTTGGGTTATCCCTAGGTATATTTCACTATATATAACTTGTATTTATGTGTACTGTTGATACAGAGATAGACAGACAGAAGAATAGATGAAAACAGATTGAAAGAGACGACTGAGGGAGAAAGATGACTCACGAAATCGTCATTGACACGATGCAAACAAAAAACCATACCCAGGGGATTATGAGCCCGCGGTCTGGCAGTTATGAGGGACTCTCTGACTGCGGGTTCAATCCGGCTGGGGTTGGCTTAGGGAAGAAAAGATAATTAGATAGAATGGTGGGTAAGCAGCATTCCCGACCCAATGTTTTGACGTACAGTAGGAGGAGTGAGTAATGAGGGTATATTGTCATTTTGACAGCTGCCGATCCTGGACTCAAAAACAATTATAAGCCACCCACTCGCACCCAAGACAAGCTTGATGAATGAAAGATAAATAGCAGATTAATGAAAGTATCTAGTGACTATCTATGTGTATATATATTATAGAAACCCGAAGCAGAAGGGAAGGCAGGATTGAAGGAAGGATGAGATTGAAAGGAAGGAAAGAGTAAGGAGGACAGATGACGGAAAGTAGGAAGAGAGGTAGGAAGGAATGAGGTAAGGAATGAAGGAAATAGGAAGGAAGGAATGATGACACACGACCATTTACCTAAAACTAAATGTTGTATTCGGAGACCTCTGCAAAAACAGTGATATTGGTGTGAGTGTTATGAAAGTGTTGAATGATGATGAAAGCATTTTCTTTTTGGGGATTTTCTTTCTTATTTGGGTCACCCTGCTCGGTGGGAGACGGCGCCCACTTGTTGAAAAAAAAAAAAAACTACATAAACACAACTGCCTGCTAATACTTTGAAGAAAAATGCTCAGACCAGTGTTTTGTCTTTGACACATTAAAAAAAAGTTCACAAAAGTGCAGACCACACTCATTTTATTTTGGGTGTGAGGGTGGTAAACCACCTTGGGTATGAAAACATGTTTCAAAGAGTTCCACAAGCTTGGCAGCAACTTCTAGGAAATATGTTCGGTGGACTGTACATTGTATATATATTAATAGAACAACGGGTAATAACAAAAAAATTTGTATTGTTTTGTTTTGTAAAACAAGTTTGTAAAAATTTTTAGAATTATGGTTCTGTGTGCGTATTGTTGTTGTAAACAAGAGTGTATAAATGTACATTGCACCTTACTTTGGTCTCACAGGCCACATAAGTTATGTGGAAAAAATAAAAGTGGAAAAAAACAACAAACCTCAAATACAAGTAAACCAAAGTTTACCAGGGGGAGGAAGCGGCAGTCGCGCTGTTGCATACGCGGCTCATTTTTTGGAAAACTTCAAGGCTCTATATCTCGTATAAGAAGTACTGAGGGAAAAAAATTTTTTTTTGGGGACTAAACCAATCAAGGAAAACTAATCTTAATAATTTTCATAAGAAAAAATAAATTTTTTTTATTCGAATATTTTGCGGTCACAGGAGACACTTCAGCTTGGGCCTTTCTGACAGTCAAGGGTATAAAAAGTTCTCAAAAATATTCCCTCCATCTCCCATTACTAACTCCCCTACTCTGTATATTAATAACAAATCCATTCATTCCTAGGCTTTCTCAATTGTATACTCCTTTAGAGACGACAGGGGCCCTCTCAGAGATTGTTCTCAGGGTCGGCCAAATTTAAAAAAAAAAAAAAAATTTTTCTTATGAAAAAGACGGAATCTTTTCCCGATCATAATGACACCAAAAGTTATGAAATTTGATGGAAATTATGGAATTATGCTCTCTGAGTTAGCGGTCTCGAGATGTTTACGCATCGGCGATTTGCCCACATTGGGCCCTATTTTCAGCCAATTCCAGTATACTGGTTTTTGACAAAAATCTTAATATTTCCCTATAGAACTCCATTTTTTCTTTCGAATGAACAAGAAACCACCCCCCATTTACCGATTTTTTAACTATAAACTACAGTGGTCAGGAATTGAAGCAATTTTGCCAATTTCACACAAATTTCAAATATGACCAATTTCCCAAATAGGGTCAGAATATAAACAAGAAAAGCATTCTGGCACTTAAATAACATTTCCTCTGTTCATCAGTCACGTCCCCATTGCCCCTCTTACATTCTTTTTGCTTCCACTTTTGAATTTTTTATTCTCACAAAAAAAATGAAGATTTACTGTTATGCAGACTACTGCATATGGAGTTAGAAATGGTATAAATATATCCGCCAACTTGTGAAAAGAATATTAGCCCACCAAGGGGGTTGAGCGAATTGGCCATAGCCATGTGTGTTTACTCTTGAACTTTGTAAAAATCGAACAATTCTGTTACTTTGAGCTCAATTCAAGTAGTTTTCTTTTCAAACAGTCAACAATCATCGCAATTTCAGTAATTATGTTTCCATTATAAAAATGGAGACCAGGTAGTAGAATACAACAAACAAATACAATTCGAAAATACAGTGCAAGTCGCTGTTTTATTCCACAAATATGGTCAAAGTTTTTTTTTTCTTTATTACTCACTGTGTGTGCAGGATTTTATTTATAACCACGCACACTTGACACATAGACCCAGTCTTCTTCATTTGTAGGCCTACCACGCTTTCTTCACTAGCATTTGAGGGCGCTAGAATATAGGCATACTAGTACGTCAAAAACCTGGTGCGTAAGCCGTACTAGTACGGCCGAACCCCTGAAGGGGTTAACTCACTCCAAATTTTTTTCTTATTTTCATTAAAAATTTTTGACAGTGCCTCTCCTACTCATATCAAAAACAACTGATTTTCTTATAATGCCAATGTTAATTACTGTACAGGTGTATCTCATTTATTATGGCAAAGAAATATAAATGGAGCATACAAAACCAGACATGATGACGGAGTATGTGTTGATGCACAGTGTCTGAACACTATATTGTTTAAACCGGGTTTTGGGCTGAGACAGCAGCTTGACGGGAGAAATGCTTTCAGGATATGACAACAGCAGATGCAGACGAACTGATTACCTTCGGACAACAATGTATAGATTACAAAGCAAAACCAATATGACAGTTCTATAACCCTCATAAACTGTCCGAACCGTAGATCCACCTTTGCGCGCTTAGCGCTTGCCTTTTTTCCATAAGAATGTAAAGAAAAATGTGGATCTATGTTTGGAGCGCCATGCAAGCAAACATAGATCTAGTTTGGAACAGTTTAAGGGTTAAGAGAACAAAAATCAAAGACGAGAGATGCCTGGTCGCCTTGCTGCTCTAAGTGGATTTCGTCTTTATGAATTCATTTAATACCCCATTTCTAACAGTATAATTGTATATGCAATAAATTCACCTTGTGCAACCACCCAAGGTCCAGCGATTTAATTTTTTAACATTCTGTAAAAAATCATATATTGATATTCATTAAAAAAGAGCGAAAGAGTGGACAGTTTTGGGTGTGGGAAATCCAATGAACATAGTTTGACGATTGTTATGTTCATGGGGACGGGGGAGGGGAAAACGCTAAACCTTCGGGGTCATACAGCGCTCGGAGAACCAAAATCCTATGACTGGTTTTCCATTCAGGCATTTTTTGTGCAAAATTCAGAGAAAATGAATACCTGGCCATGTAAATCCTATGCCAGCAATACTTGATTTTTGAAACAGGATCTTTAACATTCACTCATTACTGGTTAAATCGAATCCATAAAAAAAAGAGGATGGGACACAAAGAAAATAGATTGGATGTTGGGAAACCTATTTAGCATTATTTTGAACAAAGTGCTTGATTGTTTTTTAATTTTGTTTCTTGCACCAAGTCAAAAAGAAATGATCTAGAGCCAGATAAAGTAGGGTTGTGCAACACAGAAAGAAGTAGGACTATGGGAGAGAGAGGGAGGAAATAAATTGTACGGGAGTTATGTATTCATGGGTTCATAACATGTGCACTTCAATCCATCCAGACAAAGACATGCTGCGTGGTTGATGGTGGAGGTATGATCTGAGAGAGAACGATTATGATAAATTTTGTCAAACTTAAATTATTTTCCCAGTTGGTTATTTTTGACACAGTGAATTATTGTTTTATATGGCCATCTGTGCCAGTCATGCATGCCATTGATTTTTGGTAAAAATAAATAAATATCTTTTTTTTTTCCCCCAATTTTGAATCATGAATGAATTTAAGATTTGATTCTTTTCTCAGTTTCCCTGAAGCTTTTCATTTCTTTTTTTATAATGACCAATATGGTGTGGGTATAGTCGCTCATATTTTTTGGTAAATATTAATCAGAAATGTGGAATTTGTTTTATATTTTTACAAGGGTTCACTTTTAGCACCAGGGCTATGAAAAGTTTTTATTGCATAACAAGCTAGGGAGAGCTGTAGTTCACGGAATTAATCTGAATTTTTTTTTATACACAGGGCGTAAGAGATAGTGGCTTTAATGCAAAAATTTTTTTTTATGAAATTATGCCTTAGGGGCTTTCAATTCCAGAGCCAGTGGATGTACTGTTACCCCTCACCTTCACCTGCAGCAAGCAAATGGCCCATTGGCTATTTTTTACCAGAGGCACTATACACGCCACTGAAGAACTCATCCATAGCTGATCAACTAGACGTCTGTCCTTGAATGATCTTCAGAGAACTCCATCCTACTGAATTACCCTCCAATCATCATCACCCTATTTTTTTTTTTTTTTACATGTTGGTTGTCTCCACTGATGCAGGGTGACAAAAAAAGAAATACTTTCACATCATTCACACATAATCACTGTCTTTGCTGAGCATCCAGATACGACAGTTTAGATGTCGGCTCATCCAAACAGTCATATACCCAAAACCCTTCCTTTAAATGTAGGCATTGTACAATTGCTCTATTATCTTTAAATATCATCAGTGGAAAGTACTTATATACAATACACATCTAATCAATATTTCAACTACCCATTAAAGTGTCAGAAATTGATAAGTTGGCCAATTTCATCCAAATTTCAAAACAAGGTCCATAAAACATGCAGGCATCCCTGGACACTTTAATAACATTTCCTCTCTTCAAGTTATGTTTCCCAGGCTTTACACCATGAATTCCTTTATTTTTTATTTTTTATTTCACACAAATAAAATTTTCTTCACGCCAAAAAGATTTACTGTTATGCAGTATTGTAATAATTGTTATAAATATATCAGTGTATTCCTGAAATAACATATTAGACCACCATTCACATGTATTGGATGCATTCTGCTAATTTGAGCTCAATTTCAAGCTATTTCCATTCCTAAAAAGAATCAGATTTTTCTCTATCTCTGTAATATATATTTCAGTCTATCAATGAGATCAAGTAAAACGTGGAATACACCCAGAAAAAAAAAATACAAAATGCACTGCAAACATGCTTGTTTTTATATAAAAAATATGGCTGCGGTTGTTTTTCACATTATGCTCCGTGTGCTGCCAGGTTTTCTTATGTGGGCACACTTTCCAAAACAGACCCATTCTCTCCATATCTGACCCAAATTACCACTCACAGCTTATCTGAGTGAGCTGAGCTCATCACATAGTATATGGCAGGACCCTGGCTTTAAACCTGTAGAACAAGCAGCAGAACCCTCAAGGGGTTAAACCAGTTACCAGAAACAAATGTATTTTCCTTATGAACTCCAGGTTTAAAAAAAAAAGATAATAATGATATATAATAGAAATTTATGTAGGGGTTCCTGAGACATGAAAATTATTTCAAGGGTTCTGCAAGGGTAAAAAGGTTGAGAAATGCTTGCCATAGACCCATTAGAATTATGAACACTGAATTCAGAAAAACAGTTCATTTATTGTTGATTCTTTTGTATCACAAAATTGACCGACATTCTCTCATGCCTTGTTACACATTTCGCTGATTGGATGCATTGTTTCATAAAATGTCTCCAAAAAAACCACCCTGCATTTATAATTGAAAGTCAGTGACGAGAGCATAAGTCTAGGGTTTGGGGTGGGCTGTAGCTCTCCCAGTTATATCCGATGCTGAGCACTGAAACTAAAAACAAGGCCAGAGTCCAGGTTTCAAAATTAAGTAAATTAACGTTTTGAGACGATGCTTATTTATGAAACCTGGTATTGTACTGGGATATTGGACAGAAAATGAAATTTCCTCCTTAGTAACACCTTCTTTTCTTATTAAACTACCAAGCCACAAAGCAGCGCCATTTATGGTAGGCACTTTAAAAATATGCTAAGATATACTATACTATCGTTCGACATGATGGGGTATTTTCACTTTATACTAGGACAGTAATCTATTTTACCTATGTTTTGGTACAACAGCTGACGAAGCCATATTTATTTATACAGACAGTCACTCGACAAGACACATCAGTATGCACTGGGGACCCTCACTCTATATATATATATTATATATATTATAGCGTGTTCACACAGCCGCACTCAGCCACCAGCAGACTGTTTCACAGTTCAAACTGGAGATCAATGGGGTTTTTTTTTTGTTGAGGTGCGCACTTAGGCCTATCCTATGTTTTGACCTAACATAAATCAAATGTAACTTATTTTGCATATAAAATTACATAGTTTCAGTGGATAAATATTACTTGGTATTAGGCACTCTTAACTTTTTTTTCGATTATTACCTTTTTACTGGGATGGTCAAATGCATAGGTGCATCTTATAAGCCGCCAAAATACGGTAAATAAAAACATTATATGACCAGCCTTTATTTATTCTTATTATTTGTTTGAATAGTCAAGGAATAGGGAGATAATGCGTACAATACATTTCTACAATTTGAGATATAATGAGATAAGGCACTGGGGTTATTGGGCAGACAGGTCAGTGGTTTACTGCGATTTCATACAGCTCCCAATTGAACAATTATGTAAGGACAGTGGGACTCCCGCATAACGATTACCTCCGAAGCGACCATTATGGTCTAAGTGTATTATGTAAGTGCGTTTGTACGTTATGTTGGGGGGTCTGAAATGGACTAAACTAGTCATAATATTTCTTATGGAGAAACAATTCGGGTCAGTACTGGCACCTGAACATACTTCTGGAGTAAAAAAAGATCGTTAACCGGGGGGTTCCACTGTATATTATTTTTAAGTACTTTTTTTGTAGTGTACTTTTGGGGGGTCTTGAAATGGATTAATCTAATTTACATCATTCTTATAGGAACAAATTTATCAGTAACGTCACTCAAAACAGCCTTCGGTCACAAGAAATTATGGCCGAAAACTCAGGGTACCACTGTATATGTACCTATTAAAATTGACTGCATCCTGCCTTTTTTTTGTTGCCATATTTATATTGAGTGGTACCACTCGATGACTTGTTCGCAACTGTAGAGGATCTGGTTACAAATAAAAGAACAGAGTTCACTCCTGGATGGGGTTGAGAGTGTATGAGCTAGCTATTTTTCACTTAGCCAGTTAGGTACTATGGGCCACATCTTATGGGAGTAAGGACCAGAAAGACCCAGCAGAAATAAGAACAATATTTGGCTTTCTTGCTTGAAAACAATTTAATAATCATTCTTAAACTTTTAGACACCAATCATTCATTTTATATATGAGGCCGAGGCTAGGATATCTATACAGTGGACCCCCGGATAACGTATTATTTCAATCCAGAAGTCTGTTTGGGTGCCGTTTATAGACGAATTTGTATCCTTAAGAGATATTGTGAAATAGATTAGTCCGTTTCAGCCCCAAAAATACACTACAAAAGCATTACAAAAATACATTACCTATGGTCGAGTTGGGAGCTGAGCGTTATGCAGGGGTTCACAGTATTATCCACTAGTGGTTTCAACTCTCAGTTCTTGATTTTCTAGTTCCTTCAACATCAATGTGTTATATGTATGGTTCTACTTTTAAGAATTTAAACATTCTAATCATAGATCATTTTTGCACATGGTGCTTAATAGTTTAACAAGGATGTGCTTTGTTAATATATCTTGTTTTGAGTGAAGGCGACCTATCATGACAACAATATGCAGCTTACCAACAACCAGGAGATCTTCCACATTGATAAACATGATTTTGGTCAATAGTTTTATGTACAAAACATAGATGAGTGCTGCACACATAACTGGATTTTTGTTTTATTCATATATACATTGGACCCCGGGTAATTTGCGGTTCCGGAATTCGTGGCTTTAGTAATTCACTATTTTCCTTAGAACCTAACTAATAATTGTTCGCGGAAATCCCGCAAATTCGTGAAATTTATTTTGACTTTTTCCCTGGCCAACACTACTTATTTATGCCCTATAACAATAAATATTAAGAAAAATACAATTCATTAATTATGTACAAACTATTAATGTAAATTCAGCCAAAATATCCATTAACAGTGGACCCCCGCATACCGACGCATAGACATACGTTCAATGGCATTAGGCTCGTTTTATCGCAAATATTTTGGCCGCATACCGCCAAAAAACCCGCTCACCCGCTCTTCGCCGAGACGCGTCCAATGTGCGCCCTTAGAGCCTCACATGTGCCGCCGGTGGGCATTGTTTACCAGCAGCGCCGCGGGTGGGTAACATCCAGCATACAATCGGAACATTTCGTAGTATTACAGTGTTTTTGGTGATTTTATCTGGAAAATAAGTGACCATGGGCCCCAAGAAGCTTCTAGTTGCCACCTACGGAATAAGGGTGAGAATTACTATAGCGATGAGAAAGAGAAGATCATTGATAAGTATGAAAACAAAAGGGTGGAGTGCGTGTCGCGACTGGCCAGGTTTGTACAAGGAAACCCAAATCAACATCGCTTACTATTGTGGGCAACAGAAAGGGCAATCAAGGAAGTGTTTTGCCAAAGGTTTAACTGTGTTTTCGAAACAGAGATCGCAAGTGATGGAAGTTGTTGAGACTCTATTGGTGTGGATAAATGAAAAACAGCTAGAGGAGCTAGCGTCTTCAAGCGATCATAAGCGAAAAGGCTAGGATGTTTGCATGAGGGTTTAATTAAAAAAATGCCTGCAACTAGTGATGAGTGAGAGAATTTAGGCCAGGCAAAGGTTGGTTTGAGGATTTAAGAAGGTAGTGACATACATCGTGTGATCAGCCCATGGTGAGGCTGCCAGTTCGGACCACAAAGCAGCTGAAAAATCTTTCTTTCTTTCAAAACAAACGGCCATATCCCACCAAGGGTTTTGGGGTGGCCCAAAAGGAAAAAATGAAAGTTTCTCCTTTTACATTTAGTATATATAAGGAGAAGGGGTTAGCCCTTGCTCCGGCATTTTAGTTCGCTCTTACAACCGCATTGCCCGGAGAAGGAATTCTGTTCCACTTCCATGGAGATAAGAGGAAATAACAAGAACTAGAAAGCAAATAGAAAGGAAAACCACGATGGGTGGGTACATATATGTTTGTATGTATGTGTAGTGTGCCCTAAGGGGTCAGTAAGAAGTTGTAGCAAGACGTACCTGAAATCTAGCATGTTTATGAGACAGAAAAAAAAGACACCAGCAATCTACCATCATGTAAAAACAGCTGAAAAATATGTGCAGGAATTCATGGAAGTACATAGACCGTGAAGGACCTGAAACCTGAAACAAGTGTTTAATTGTGATGAAACCGGCCTACCCTGTTTTGGAAGGAAAAAAGAAAAATGCCAGCAGGACCTAATTACTGAGGAGGGAAATGACACTCCCAGGACTAAGCTATGAAAGACAGGCTTACTTTGTTGATGTGTTCCAATGCTTTGTACTGGTGAAAGCAAAAGTGAAGCCTTTATTAGTGTATCACTCTGAAAACTCCAGACCGTTCAGGAAACAAAAAGGAATGTCCTCAAGGAGAATTTGTGTGGTGTGCTGTGGAGGGCAAACAGTAAAGGCATGGGTCACTAGGGCCTTTTTCTATGATGGTTACCACCATGATTTGCCCAATGTGTGAAAGATTACCTACTGAAAAAAATTAGAACTTAAGTGCCGCCTGGTGTTAGACAATGCCTGTCATCCTACAGACGTGGCAGAGCGACTTTATGGGGACATGAAAGTCATTAAGGTGAAGTTTTTGCCTCCTAATTCACTCCTCTCTGCAGCCCATGGACCAGCAGGTTATTGCACACTTCTCAAAACAACTGTAACACAAAAGCTCTGTTTGAAAGGTGCTTTGTAGTGACCTCAGCAAACTCAACTGACTCTAAGAGAGTTTGGAGACAGCACTTTATATCCTCAATTGTGTAACTTATAGGTAAGGCTTGGGATGGGAGTGATAAGAAGACTTGACCTTGCTTGGCAGACAACTGTGGCCAGAATGTGTAGACAAAGGGATTTTGAAGGGTTTGAGGCGACCCCTGAGGGTTATGCCAGTTGAGGAATCCATTGTGGCTTTGGGAAAGCCTTGGGGTGAGGTTAGTGGGGATGTGTGGAAGAGTTGGTGAGGAGGACAATGAAGAATAACCACTGATGACTGATAGGATCAACTACACAGCAAGAGGCAGACCTGAGGAACTGGTTCAGAGGAGGGAGAGAGAATGAAGAAGTTGCTATACAAAGATTTACGAAATATGTGCAATGTGGCTGAAAGTGCAAACTTTATGGATGAGAATCCCTCACACAAAGCTATTGCAAAGCCGTTGCCTGGGTTTATTTACACTGACAATGATGTGGAACAACTTTAGGGAAGTCATAAAGGAACGAGAGGTCCAGGCCACTCTGGACAGATATGTTGTGCGAAAAGTAGACCTGTGGACTCTGAAGTGGTCCTAGTGGCATTAAGAAGAAGGGAAAAGTAACCCCAGAAAAGGACACGGACACTCAAGTCTTAATGGAAGGGGATTCCCCTTCTAAACACTAAACACTCTCTCTCCCTCCTCCATCCCATCAAAATCACCAGATCTTCAATAAAAGTAAGTTTCATGTAATTGTGCATCATTTGCCTTTTTTCGTTGTGGTATTTAAAAATAAACATTTCATGTGGTAAAAATTTTTTTTTTCATACTTTGGGTGTCTTGCACGGATTTTTAATTTGATTTCCATTATTTCTTATGGGGAAAATTCATACGCCATACCGATCATTTGCATAACAATCAGCCCTCTTGCACGGAATATAAGTCGCTATGCGGGGGGGGTCCACTGTACAGTATTCATGAGTACCCGTACATATAACTTTGCATTTCACTAAATTAAATAATTACATATAATTTCCGTAATAAACAAAGAAAATGGGGGTTGCATGAATTACATTACATACAGGGGTAAAACAGTATTTTACATTCTAAGTACTGCCGGAGACACAGCAGCACAGTACTGTACAGGGTTTATCTTTACATACTTTTTTTTTTTTTTTTAAGGGTAATGTATGAAGCCATGTTTGAAATTAAATTAAAGTGTTTCGGGGGTTATTTAGGCTTTAAACTATAAAATAAGCAGTATTTATTTTAACACGTCCAGAAATTGCGGTTTTTTCCAATTCGCAGGTGGTCTTTGGAATGTAACCCACCGGAATTTGGGGGGACTACAGTATATACTAATTAAACTGCTTAGATACTTATCCAAAATCGCTCATACAATAAAAAATGTGAAAGTCATTGCATCAGTGGAGGAATTATCAAGGTTCACCCTTTGACTGTTTCAGTGCATTACATCCGTTTATGAGCCAACATGTTTGACGTAATATATACTCAAAAAATTCTAGCGGCTGTCAAATCAAGCAGGTGAAAGCTGATGGCCTACCTGTGAGAGAATGGGTCCGTTGTGATCAGTGTCACCATATAAAAAAAAAATCCTGGAGCACGCAGTGCATAATGAGAAAAAAAAAACTAGCGTTTTTTGGGGGATTAAAACACGACATTGTGGTCTATTTGTATAGTATTTATGGTTGTGCACTCGTTTTCTTGGTTCATTTGAATCGAAATGGAAAACTTATTATGAAGCAGAGGTGATATTGATTGGTTTGACTATGAAAAAACCTTGAAAACTGGAGCTCAAAGTAGGGGAAATGTTTGCATTTTTGCCGATGTTCAAAAGTAAACAAATGATGTTATTTGTCCAATACATGTCCAATAGCCATTTATATTATGCAGCACGAAAGGGTTGACCTTATTTATACATTATTACAGTATTGCAGTAGTCTGCATAAACAGGTAAATCTTCTATTTTTTGTTGTTTGAATAAAAATTCAAAATAGAAAGCAAGAGTAATATAGGGGGACCTGGAGACTGGGATGATGAACAAGAAAATGTTATTTTAGAGACAGGAAAGTCTGCATTGTTATTCTGGACCCTTATTTTGGAAATTGGCATATTTTTAATTGCGTGAAATGGCCAAATTGCCAAATTTATGACTATGTTATTGGGTAGTTAACTTGGGAAAAATGGGCAGTTTCTTGTACTAAATTGATAGAACAAAAGAGTTCTAACGAAAATAGCATGAGTTTGCGACTTGGGACACAATGGAATTAGCTGAAAATAAGGCTCAAAGTGGTCGAAATCACCAATTTAGTAAATATCGCCTGGTCGCAAACTTCGCAGAGCATAACTATTCTGTAAGTTTTCCATCAAATTCGTTCTTTTGGTGTCATTATGATCAGGAAATGCTTCTCTATCATTTCATAAAAAAATTTTTTAATTTTTTAAAATTTTTTTCGATACTCAGGAAATGGGGATTCGAGAGTCAAGGGTTAATGCACCTGATTTTTAGAAACACCAGAGACATAAAGCAGACTAGCAACCAAGTCTTAAGAACTATCTAGCAGACACTTGAAATCTGGCTGAATACTAATGTCGGTTCTTACAAAATAACAGAATGAGCAGGAAAGAGATTAGGAAACCTAGAAACAGGTCAAAGGTAAATCATTGACAGGCAAAACTAGTTACCATAACCTCCTGGACAGGTACTCCAAATATTTCAAATGCAAAAACCGGTGCGTGGCAATGGATATGCTCAAATAAAAATGGCTCTCTGAAGAGGTTAAAAGCCTCTGTCCCCTATAGATTAAAAGTAGTTCAAATTTACCTTTCTTACCATCTTGTACCTAGTTACTGTAAGGGTACACAAATAACCCGCAATAGAAGGAGGGCTTGGACATTTGCAAGTCACAGTGTGAATTTGTAAATGGTCCAGCCGGACCGAAAACGTCGTCGTTAAGCCTCTCTCTTCTATGTGCAGGGTTATTGGTGTATCGTTCCAGTCATGGTCTTGTGCCTTTTTTTATTATTTACTGTAAGGGATTGCACAAATTTTTCTTAGGATCTTACTTCTGGTTTCTTTAGTTCCATATTTTAATTTTTAATTTAAACAACATTGTCTTAAACGGGACATATTCCACTGCCTATAACCATCTCTGCGCTGTTGCATTGACAACCAAGCTTACACCCACATAAGTGTGTTGGTAACCATATGCTTTCATACATTCCTTCTTAGCCTCCATAGATAAGTTTTTTGGGGTCTTCCACCATATACTCAATGCACCACTCACCTTTTTACCATCATTGATGCGAATGATTAACCTATCTTATAAATCCACCCGTGAACGTCAACTCCCAAATATCTGAAAACCATTCATTCTTCCATACTCCTCCTTCCAATTTTGATATCCAATTTTTCTTTATCTAACTCATTTGGATAAACTCATACCTTACTCTTTTTCTATGTTCACTTTTCAACTTTCTACCTTTACATGTCTCTCAGATTGTCCCACCTAACCTTTGCAATTTTTCTTTAGACTTCCATAAGCAAGTATCATCAGCAAAAAGTAAGTGTGTAAATTCCCATTTTGTATTTGAATCCATAATTTAATCCCACCCCTTCTCCCCAACACTAGCATTTACTTCTTTTACAACCCATCTTAAAATAATTAAACAACAATGGTGACTATTCACAACCATGGTGACATTGCCACAACCCTGTTTAAGACCTACTTTTACCGGGAAGTAGTCTCCCTCTCTTCAACACACCCTAACTGAGCCTCACTATCCTATAAAAATCTTACTAGCTTTAGTAATTACTAACCTATTCCATATATTTGCAAATTCTGCACTTGCCTCCCCTCTCCACTCTATTATATGCCTTTTCTAAATCCATAATGCATAAAAACTTCCATACCTTTATCTAAATACTGGTCACATATATGCTTCAATGTAAAAACTTGGTTACAATCCCTACCCACTCTAAAAACCTCTTGCTCATTCCGCAATCTACATATCTGTTCTTACCTCAATTCTTTCAGTTAATACCCTATTTTCACTTTTCTGGTATACTCAGTAAACTAATTCCTCTATAATTTTATATCTCTTTTGTCTCCCTTCCCTTTATATAAAGGAACTGTATATGCTCTCTGCCCATCCTAGGTACCTTCCCTCTTTCCTAATTTATTAAACAAAAATACCAACACTCTAACACTATTTCTCATCCTCTTTTAACATTTTCTGGCATGATCCCACCAGTTCAGCTGTTTTACCCCTCTCATTCTAAATAATGCCCTCATGACACTCCCCCACACTCACATCCTGCTCTTCCTACTCCTAAAAGATGGTATACCTCCTGGCATTGCATGAAATTACCGCCTCCCTTTCTTTACGGCGACATTTAAACCTTAGACTGTCGTGTTGTATAATTAGTCATAGGAGATACCTTGTATGACGTTATCTATACGCATAAATTTAGCGGGCCTCAAATCAAGCAGGAGAAAGGCTGGTAGGCCCACATGTGAGAGAATTAGTCTCTTGGTCAGGTGTGCACCATATAAAAAAAATCAGGGCAGAGTGGTGCATTGTGGGAATTGCCCTTTCAGTCATTTTTTTTCAGCATGTTTACCGGTAAGAAATATGTGGCCTCCCCAGTTAAATCTGGGATCTTCTCTCCAAAAGCGATGCTCAACACAGATGGAAGTGTCTCAGTGACGATCAATATCATGATTTCGAGGAATTTGAGACAAAAAGCAATGGCGGAGGAGGGGGGGGGAAAAAATAAAAGGGGGGGAAGAGGGAGAAGAAGCAGAGAGAAGAAAAGCAGAAGCAGCTGAAGATGCAGCAGCGCAGAAGAAGCAGAGAGAAGCAGAAGAAAGAAGAAGACGCGAAGCAGAAGAAGAAGCAGAAGAAGAAGAAGACGCAGAAGATGAAGAAGCAGAAGAAGAAGAAGACAGAAGAGAAGAAGCAGAGCAGAAGAGAAGCAGAAGAGGAAGAAGAAGCAGAAGAAGAAGAAGAAGCAAGGAAGAAGAAGACGAAGGCAGAAGAAGAAGAAGAAGCCGAAGACGAACAAGAAGCGAAGGAAGAAAGCCAGAAGAAGAAGAAGCAGAAGAAGAAAGAAGAAGAGAAAGAAGAGAAGAAGCAGAAAGATGAAGCATGAAGCAGAGAAGAGAAGAAGAAGAAGAAGAAGAAGAAAGAAAAGAAGAAGAAGAAGAAGAAAAAAACAAAAAAAAAAACAGCAGCAGCAGCAGCAGCAGCAGCATCCGCAGCAAGGCAGGCCGCAGCAGCAGCAGCAGCAGCAGCTAGCAGCAGCAGCTGCAGCAGAAGCAGCAGAGCAGCAGCAGCAGCAAGCAGCAGCTGCAGCCCAGCAGCAGCAGCAGAGCAGCAGCAGCAGCAGCCAGCAGCAGCAGCAGCGCAGCAGCAGCAGCAGCAGCAGCAGCGCAGCAGCAGCAGCAGCAGCACAGCAGCAGCAGCAGGCAGCAGCAGCAGCAGCAGCAGCAGCAGCAGCAGCAGCAGCAGACAGCCGCAGCAGCAGCGCTGCAGCAGCAGCCCGCAGCAGCAGCAGCACAGCAGCAGCAGCAGCAGCAGCAGCAGCAGCAGCAGGCAGCAGCAGCAGCAGCAGCAGCGCAGCAGCAGCAGCAGAGCAGCAGCAGCAGCAGCAGCAGCAGCAGCAGCAGCCGCAGGCAGCAGCCGCAGCAGCAAGCAGCAGCAGGGCAGCAGCAGCAGCAGCAGCAGCAGCCAGCAGCGAGCAGCCAGCCGCAGCAGAGCAGCAGCAGCAGCAAGCAGCCCGCTGCGCAGCGCAGCAGCAGCGCACGCGCTGCAGAGCAGCAGCAGCAGCAGCAGCAGCAGCAGCAGCAGCTGCAGCAGCGCAGCGCTAGCATGCAGCAGCAGCAGCAGCAGCAGCAGGCAGCAGCAGCAGCAGCAGCAGCAGCAGCACGCAGCAGCCGCACATAATAATAATAATAATTTAATAGGTAATAATATGTTCCCTTGAGGCATGACAACAGTTCACCCCATGCAATGATCGATAAGTGAGATAAACATTGATAAGAGCTAGTTTGATGAGCGTAAATGCCGGTAGAGGGAGGGTGCAGCTGTAAGAAAAAGATTAGATGACATCCCCCTTGCTTTGGTTTTTGTGGTACAAAACATTTGTCTGTCTGTCAAGCTCCCAGTCATCCATCTAGCTCTCTGCTCTCAGAGCACAGACTGTGATCATCTCAAGTTTACTCGCACATCGTCAAAGCAGAGTATAGCACTTTTCGGGGAGATTTTTTGGGTTATCCCTAGGTATATTTCACTATATATAACTTGTATTTATGTGTACTGTTGATACAGAGATAGACAGACAGAAGAATAGATGAAAACAGATTGAAAGAGACGACTGAGGGAGAAAGATGACTCACGAAATCGTCATTGACACGATGCAAACAAAAAACCATACCCAGGGGATTATGAGCCCGCGGTCTGGCAGTTATGAGGGACTCTCTGACTGCGGGTTCAATCCGGCTGGGGTTGGCTTAGGGAAGAAAAGATAATTAGATAGAATGGTGGGTAAGCAGCATTCCCGACCCAATGTTTTGACGTACAGTAGGAGGAGTGAGTAATGAGGGTATATTGTCATTTTGACAGCTGCCGATCCTGGACTCAAAAACAATTATAAGCCACCCACTCGCACCCAAGACAAGCTTGATGAATGAAAGATAAATAGCAGATTAATGAAAGTATCTAGTGACTATCTATGTGTATATATATTATAGAAACCCGAAGCAGAAGGGAAGGCAGGATTGAAGGAAGGATGAGATTGAAAGGAAGGAAAGAGTAAGGAGGACAGATGACGGAAAGTAGGAAGAGAGGTAGGAAGGAATGAGGTAAGGAATGAAGGAAATAGGAAGGAAGGAATGATGACACACGACCATTTACCTAAAACTAAATGTTGTATTCGGAGACCTCTGCAAAAACAGTGATATTGGTGTGAGTGTTATGAAAGTGTTGAATGATGATGAAAGCATTTTCTTTTTGGGGATTTTCTTTCTTATTTGGGTCACCCTGCTCGGTGGGAGACGGCGCCCACTTGTTGAAAAAAAAAAAAAACTACATAAACACAACTGCCTGCTAATACTTTGAAGAAAAATGCTCAGACCAGTGTTTTGTCTTTGACACATTAAAAAAAAGTTCACAAAAGTGCAGACCACACTCATTTTATTTTGGGTGTGAGGGTGGTAAACCACCTTGGGTATGAAAACATGTTTCAAAGAGTTCCACAAGCTTGGCAGCAACTTCTAGGAAATATGTTCGGTGGACTGTACATTGTATATATATTAATAGAACAACGGGTAATAACAAAAAAATTTGTATTGTTTTGTTTTGTAAAACAAGTTTGTAAAAATTTTTAGAATTATGGTTCTGTGTGCGTATTGTTGTTGTAAACAAGAGTGTATAAATGTACATTGCACCTTACTTTGGTCTCACAGGCCACATAAGTTATGTGGAAAAAATAAAAGTGGAAAAAAACAACAAACCTCAAATACAAGTAAACCAAAGTTTACCAGGGGGAGGAAGCGGCAGTCGCGCTGTTGCATACGCGGCTCATTTTTTGGAAAACTTCAAGGCTCTATATCTCGTATAAGAAGTACTGAGGGAAAAAAATTTTTTTTTGGGGACTAAACCAATCAAGGAAAACTAATCTTAATAATTTTCATAAGAAAAAATAAATTTTTTTTATTCGAATATTTTGCGGTCACAGGAGACACTTCAGCTTGGGCCTTTCTGACAGTCAAGGGTATAAAAAGTTCTCAAAAATATTCCCTCCATCTCCCATTACTAACTCCCCTACTCTGTATATTAATAACAAATCCATTCATTCCTAGGCTTTCTCAATTGTATACTCCTTTAGAGACGACAGGGGCCCTCTCAGAGATTGTTCTCAGGGTCGGCCAAATTTAAAAAAAAAAAAAAAATTTTTCTTATGAAAAAGACGGAATCTTTTCCCGATCATAATGACACCAAAAGTTATGAAATTTGATGGAAATTATGGAATTATGCTCTCTGAGTTAGCGGTCTCGAGATGTTTACGCATCGGCGATTTGCCCACATTGGGCCCTATTTTCAGCCAATTCCAGTATACTGGTTTTTGACAAAAATCTTAATATTTCCCTATAGAACTCCATTTTTTCTTTCGAATGAACAAGAAACCACCCCCCATTTACCGATTTTTTAACTATAAACTACAGTGGTCAGGAATTGAAGCAATTTTGCCAATTTCACACAAATTTCAAATATGACCAATTTCCCAAATAGGGTCAGAATATAAACAAGAAAAGCATTCTGGCACTTAAATAACATTTCCTCTGTTCATCAGTCACGTCCCCATTGCCCCTCTTACATTCTTTTTGCTTCCACTTTTGAATTTTTTATTCTCACAAAAAAAATGAAGATTTACTGTTATGCAGACTACTGCATATGGAGTTAGAAATGGTATAAATATATCCGCCAACTTGTGAAAAGAATATTAGCCCACCAAGGGGGTTGAGCGAATTGGCCATAGCCATGTGTGTTTACTCTTGAACTTTGTAAAAATCGAACAATTCTGTTACTTTGAGCTACCAAACCATCTCAACACCCTCTTCTGCCCGACTAATGCTTTTATTAACTCCACACCTTCTCCTAATTTCCACACTCCGAATTTTCTGCATAATATTTACACCACACATTGCCCTTAGACAGGACATATATATTTATTCACAGCAAAGAGACTTAATAATCCTTGGCTAACACCAAGCATCCTCAAATCCATTAACATAAAGCACAAATATGAAAAACAGTATAGAATGGATCAAATAACGAGAGAACAGTTGAAAAGTTACTCGTCAGCACTTACCAGCCTGATAAGAAGATTTAAAAAATTTTATTATGAAAATAGATTACATACATCAAAGGTGATATGAAAAAAACCTAGAAAACTCTATCTGAAATTCTTGGAAACAAAAAGTTGTCCAAAAACAAAACAATCAAACTAACAAAATCAGATGAACCCCTACTCACACCTACTGAAACAGCAAACAGACTCAACGTTTTCTTCTCCACCATAGGTAAAAATCTAGCGAACAAAATACCAAGCATAAACACCTGTCCATCAGACTACCTCAAAGGTACCTACCCAAATACGCTATTCCTAGCTCCAACCAATCCCATAGAAGTTAGGCTCATCATAAGCACCCTTAAAAACAAGGCAGGAGACATAAACAACTTGCCTGCTTTTATGTACAAAAAAGCTTCTCAAGTATTGTCACCAATTATTGCAATGCTCTTTAACAAATCCATTGAATCATCTACCTTCCCAACAATCCTCAAAACAGCGAGGGTCACTCCAATCCACAAAGGAGGTGACCAAGCTGACTTAACCCTTTGAGGGTTTTGGACGTACTAGTACGGCTTACGACCCAGGGTTTTTCACGTACTAGTACGCGTAAATTCTAGCGCCCTCAAATCTAATGGGAGAAAGCTGGTAGGCCTTCATATGAAAGAATGGGTCTATGTGGTCAGTTGTGCACAGTCTAAAAAAAATCCTGCAGCACACAGTGCATAATGAGAAAAAAAAAACTTTGACCGTTTTTTTGGAATAAAACAGCGACTTTGCACTGTATTTTCGTATGGTATTTATTGTTGTATTCTAGTTTTCTTGGTCTCATTTTATAGAATGGAAGACATATTACAGAAATTGAGATGATTTTGACTGGTTTTACAATGAAAGATACCTTGAAATTGAGCTCAAAGTAGCAGAAATGTTCGATTTTTACCAAATTTCAAAAGTAAACAAATCGTGCCAATGGTCCAATACACGTCAACTGGTGAGTCTGATATTCTTTCACAAGTGCGCCAATAATATTTATACCATTTTTATACTAATGCAGTAGTCTGCATAACAGTACCCATTCGATAGAAAAAATGGAGTTTCTAGCGAAATATTCATGTTTTTTGTCGACTAGTACAGTGGAATTGGCCGAAAATGGGCTCAAAGTGGGCAAAATCGCCGATGCTTAAATATCCCCGAGACCGCTAACTTCGCGAGAGCATAATTCCATAAGTTTTCCATCAAATTTCAAACTTTTGGTGTCCTTATGATCGGGAAAAGATTCTCTATCTTTACATAAGAGAAAATTTTTTTTTTTTTTTTTAAATTTGGCCAACCCTGAGAACAAGTTTCTGAGAGGGCCTGTCGACCCTCAAAGGGTTAAATAACTGTAGACCAATATCTAACTTAACACTGTTCTCTAAAATCTTTGAAAAATTAATTCATAGATGGATCTATTCCTACCTCGCCTCACAACATATTAAACCTTGTCAGTTTGGACTCAGGATTAATAAAAGCACGAATGATGCTATCATACACATGCTAGAACTAATATATACCGCACTCGAAAAGAAAGAAGTCCCGCTGGGCATTTTCATTGATTTACGTAAAGCTTTCGATACAGTCGACCATGAACTGCTGTACTCCAAATTAACACACTATGGTATCAGAGGCCACTCCCTCAACTACCTAAAATCATACCTTAGTAACAGAACTCAATATGTGTATGCAAATGATGCAAACTCTTCCACCCAACCAATCACAGTAGGAGTCCCACAAGGAAGCGTCCTTGTACCACTCCTCTTTCTCATCTACATCAATGATCTACCAAATGCATCACAGCTACTGAAACCCATATTATTTGCAGATGACACTACATATGTCTTTTCCCACCCAAACACAGTCATACTAGCAAACACAGTCAATGCTGAATTGCAGAAAATATCTTCCTGGATGATGACTAATAAACTTACCCTGAATACTGATAAAACCTATTTCATTCAGTTTGGAAACAAAGCTGCAAATGATCGGATTAACATAACGCTAAATGGATCATCAGTCACAAGACTCACAGAGGGAAAATTCCTAGGTATCCACCTTGACAGTAGCCTTAAGTTCCAGACACATACAACAAATCACCAAGAAAATCTCCAAGACTGTAGGCATACTATCAAAGATAAGGTACTATGTTCCACAATCAGATCTCCTGGCACTGTACCATACACTCATATACCCTTATCTTAGATGTGGAACTTGTGCATGGGGATCAAAAGCATTCAATCACCTGAAACCCCTCATAACCCAGCAAAAAGCAGCAGTAAGAATGAGAACAAATTCCCACTCCCGCCAGCATACTCCACCAATTTTCAAAAGTCTGAATCTGCTCACCATTAAGAACATCCATATTTATTCATGTGCCTACTACATACACAGAACAATACACGCAAATATAAACCCTCCACTCAAACTTCTCACCAACTTAAACAGGACACATGACCATAACACAAGACACAGATCTCTCTTTGATATACCTCGTGTCCATATCACACTGTGTAAAAACTCTATGCACATAAAGTTCCCTAAAATCTGGAATTCATTACCAGAAGATATTAAAGTAACCCAGTCTGAAAATCAGTTTAAGACTTCTCAAAAGCCACTTACACCCTAGACTAAATGCTAAATACTCAGTACACACAAAGTCACCTATGTACTCCCACATCATAACTTCAACAATCACTTTGAACCTTTTATCCATTGTTGGCAGGAATATAATTGAACCATTGTTTTCACAAAAAGCATTTTAGACTATGTGAATATATCCTTTGTCTTGTACAAATTTAATTCACTTATAATTAATCTACTGTTCAACTATGATATAATTACTATCCTACTGTACAACTATGATATAATCCTTAGTATTAAGTAGACTGTAAGCCAATAATGTTAAGTTGGCCCATAATGCCTCGGCATAATAGAGGCTCTCTTTGCATTGCAACCCACTATTGTAAATATAAAATCTCAGTGTACTACTTTTTGCAAAGACATAAAATAAATAAATAAATAAATAAAATATATCTTGTTTACTCACCCCTGACCCTACATTAGAACTACAATAATTTTAAGGCGAGTAATAAGTGAACTGTGTATGCATTTTATTGCTCTGGGATGCTTAACCCTTTGAGGGTCGACAGGCCCTCTCCGAAACTCGTTCTCAGGGTCTGCCAAATTTAAAAGAAAAAAAATTATTTTCTCTTATGAAAAGATAGAGAATCTTTTCCCTATCATAAAGACACCAAAAGTTTGAAATTTGATAGAAAACTTACGGAATTATGCTCTCGCAAAGTTAGCGGTCTCGGCGATGTTTACGCATCGGCGATTTTGCCCACTTTGAGCCCCATTTTCGGCCAATTTCACTGTACTAGTCGACAATAAACATGAATAAGGCAGGAGACATAAACAACTTGCCTGCTTTTATGTACAAAAAAGCTTCTCAAGTATTGTCACCAATTATTGCAATGCTCTTTAACAAATCCATTGAATCATCTACCTTCCCAACAATCCTCAAAACAGCGAGGGTCACTCCAATCCACAAAGGAGGTGACCAAGCTGACTTAACCCTTTGAGGGTTTTGGACGTACTAGTACGGCTTACGACCCAGGGTTTTTCACGTACTAGTACGCGTAAATTCTAGCGCCCTCAAATCTAGTGGGAGAAAGCTGGTAGGCCTTCATATGAAAGAATGGGTCTATGTGGTCAGTGTGCACAGTCTAAAAAAAATCCTGCAGCACACAGTGCATAATGAGAAAAAAAAAACTTTGACCGTTTTTTTGGAATAAAACAGCGACTTTGCACTGTATTTTCGTATGGTATTTATTGTTGTATTCTAGTTTTCTTGGTCTCATTTTATAGAATGGAAGACATATTACAGAAATTGAGATGATTTTGACTGGTTTTACAATGAAAGATACCTTGAAATTGAGCTCAAAGTAGCAGAAATGTTCGATTTTTACCAAATTTCAAAAGTAAACAAATCGTGCCAATGGTCCAATACACGTCAACTGGTGAGTCTGATATTCTTTCACAAGTGCGCCAATAATATTTATACCATTTTTTATACTAATGCAGTAGTCTGCATAACAGTACCCATTCGATAGAAAAAATGGAGTTCTAGCGAAATATTCATGTTTTTTGTCGACTAGTACAGTGGAATTGGCCGAAAATGGGGCTCAAAGTGGGCAAAATCGCCGATGCGTAAATATCCCCGAGACCGCTAACTTCGCGAGAGCATAATTCCATAAGTTTTCCATCAAATTTCAAACTTTTGGTGTCCTTATGATCGGGAAAAGATTCTCTATCTTTACATAAGAGAAAATTTTTTTTTTTTTTTTTTAAATTTGGCCAACCCTGAGAACAAGTTTCTGAGAGGGCCTGTCGACCCTCAAAGGGTTAAATAACTGTAGACCAATATCTAACTTAACACTGTTCTCTAAAATCTTTGAAAAATTAATTCATAGATGGATCTATTCCTACCTCGCCTCACAACATATTAAACCTTGTCAGTTTGGACTCAGGATTAATAAAAGCACGAATGATGCTATCATACACATGCTAGAACTAATATATACCGCACTCGAAAAGAAAGAAGTCCCGCTGGGCATTTTCATTGATTTACGTAAAGCTTTCGATACAGTCGACCATGAACTGCTGTACTCCAAATTAACACACTATGGTATCAGAGGCCACTCCCTCAACTACCTAAAATCAGTGTGTTAGTAACAGAACTCAATATGTGTATGCAAATGATGCAAACTCTTCCACCCAACCAATCACAGTAGGAGTCCCACAAGGAAGCGTCCTTGTACCACTCCTCTTTCTCATCTACATCAATGATCTACCAAATGCATCACAGCTACTGAAACCCATATTATTTGCAGATGACACTACATATGTCTTTTCCCACCCAAACACAGTCATACTAGCAAACACAGTCAATGCTGAATTGCAGAAAATATCTTCCTGGATGATGACTAATAAACTTACCCTGAATACTGATAAAACCTATTTCATTCAGTTTGGAAACAAAGCTGCAAATGATCGGATTAACATAACGCTAAATGGATCATCAGTCACAAGACTCACAGAGGGAAAATTCCTAGGTATCCACCTTGACAGTAGCCTTAAGTTCCAGACACATACAACAAATCACCAAGAAAATCTCCAAGACTGTAGGCATACTATCAAAGATAAGGTACTATGTTCCACAATCAGATCTCCTGGCACTGTACCATACACTCATATACCCTTATCTTAGATGTGGAACTTGTGCATGGGGATCAAAAGCATTCAATCACCTGAAACCCCTCATAACCCAGCAAAAAGCAGCAGTAAGAATGAGAACAAATTCCCACTCCCGCCAGCATACTCCACCAATTTTCAAAAGTCTGAATCTGCTCACCATTAAGAACATCCATATTTATTCATGTGCCTACTACATACACAGAACAATACACGCAAATATAAACCCTCCACTCAAACTTCTCACCAACTTAAACAGGACACATGACCATAACACAAGACACAGATCTCTCTTTGATATACCTCGTGTCCATATCAACACTGTGTAAAAACTCTATGCACATAAAGTTCCCTAAAATCTGGAATCATTACCAGAAGATATTAAAGTAACCCAGTCTGAAAATCAGTTTAAGACTTCTCAAAAGCCACTTACACCCTAGACTAAATGCTAAATACTCAGTACACACAAAGTCACCTATGTACTCCCACATCATAACTTCAACAATCACTTTGAACCTTTTATCCATTGTTGGCAGGAATATAATTGAACCATTGTTTTCACAAAAAGCATTTTAGACTATGTGAATATATCCTTTGTCTTGTACAAATTTAATTCACTTATAATTAATCTACTGTTCAACTATGATATAATTACTATCCTACTGTACAACTATGATATAATCCTTAGTATTAAGTAGACTGTAAGCCAATAATGTTAAGTTGGCCCATAATGCCTCGGCATAATAGAGGCTCTCTTTGCATTGCAACCCACTATTGTAAATATAAAATCTCAGTGTACTACTTTTTGCAAAGACATAAAATAAATAAATAAATAAATAAAATATATCTTGTTTACTCACCCCTGACCCTACATTAGAACTACAATAATTTTAAGGCGAGTAATAAGTGAACTGTGTATGCATTTTATTGCTCTGGGATGCTTAACCCTTTGAGGGTCGACAGGCCCTCTCCGAAACTCGTTCTCAGGGTCTGCCAAATTTAAAAGAAAAAAAATTATTTTCTCTTATGAAAAGATAGAGAATCTTTTCCCTATCATAAAGACACCAAAAGTTTGAAATTTGATAGAAAACTTACGGAATTATGCTCTCGCAAAGTTAGCGGTCTCGGCGATGTTTACGCATCGGCGATTTTGCCCACTTTGAGCCCCATTTTCGGCCATTTCACTGTACTAGTCGACAATAAACATGAATATTCGCTAGAACTCCATTTTTTCTATCGAATGGATGCAAGAAACCACTCATTTATGAAATTCAACTATCCAGTTACAGTGGTCAGAATTTAGCAATTTTGCCAATTTCACACAAATTTCAAAAGATGCCAATTTCGGAATAGGGTCCAGAATAAACAAGAAAGACATTCCTGGCACTAAAATGACATTTCCTCTAGTCATTAGTCATGTCTCAAGTTCCCTCTTATATTCTTTTGCTTTCCACTTTGAATTTTTATTTTCACAAAAAATATAAGATTTACTGTTATGCAGACTACTGCATTAGTGTAAAAAATGGTATAAATATTATTGGTGCACTTGTGAAAGAATATTAGACTCACCAGTTGACGTGTATTGCACGCTTGGCACGATTTGTTTACTTTTGAACTTTGGTAAAAATCGAACATTTCTGCTACTTAGAGCTCAATTTCAAGGCACCTTTCTTTGTAAAACCAGTCAAAATCATCTCAATTTCTGTAATATGTCTTCCATTCTATAAAATGAGACCAAGAAAACTAGAATACAACAATAAATACCATATGAAAATACACTGCAAAGTCGCTGATTTATTAAAAAAAAATGGTCAAAGTATTTTTTTTCTCATTATGCACTGTGTGCTGCAGGATTTTTTTTAGACTGTGCACACTGACCACATAGACCCATTCTTTCATATGAAGGCCTACCAGCTTTCTCCCACTAGATTTGAGGCCGCTAGAATTTATGAGTACTAGTACGTCAAAAACCCCTACGCGTAAAACGTACTAGTACGACCAAAACCCTCAAAGGGTTAAATGTCAGAATATTATGTGTAGGTGGGGTGGCCTGGTATGGTAGCCCAGCTGACTACCATACATACCACACTTGATTTCTTACAATAAATACTACTCATCTCACCCTAGATTAAGACTACAAATATTTTAAGGTAAGAAATGAGTACTAAATGTGAAATTGACGATAACTGAAACCATTTTCCCCATAAGAAATAATGGAAATCCAATTAATCCATTCCAGACTCCCAAGAGTATTAAAAAAAATTTTTTTTTAGAGATTACATACGGAAAAGAATGACAAATATATTATAAAGCACTAATAACATGTGTAAATGAATATTTAACATCACACTTACCTTTACTGAAGACTCTTGTTGGTGTATGGAAGACAAGGAGGAGGGGAGAGGGAGGACTGATTATTGTTTCGGAGGGGAATCCCCTTTCATAAAGACTTGAGGTACCAAGTCCTTATCCTGGGTTACTTCTCTGTTTTGTTTTTTAATGGCACTAGGACCAGCTTAAGTGTCACTGGACCCCTGTCGCACAAAAAATCTGTCCAGAGAGCTCTTGCAGCTCTACCCTCTACCACCATCACTACCACCCTCTACTACCATCACAACCACTACCACCCTTTACCACCATCACAACTGCTACCACCCTCCACCACCATCACAACTGCTACCACCGTCTGCCACCATCACAACCACTACCACCCTCTACCACCATCACTACCACCCTCTACCACTATCACTACCACCACCACCCTCTACCACCACCACTTTTGTATTTTTCTACAATCTTTTTCTTTAATGCTATTGTGTTTCTCACCTTTACCTAAGGACTGGCACTAGCAGCTTTCTTTGGGCCTATGGTGGCTTATTTAGCAGTCACATAGAATAAACAAGTGCAAAAATCAATGAATTGTTTTGAAATGTTTCCTATGACCTCTCAGAATAATGTTCACTCGCCGAGAAACAAAGTGATGCTTCCTCAGAATGCATGTGTGTGAGGTTGTGTGCATGTGGGCACACTCAGACATGTTCCATACCACTGACAAGAACGGAGGAAAGTAACAAAAACTTAGCCAATATTTTTACGAAAAAAATTGGCGATAACCGAAATTTGTGAAAACAGAGCCCAACGAAATGGGAGGGTTCACCGTATGTTGCCAAGTGAGGAGAGGCTGTATATGCAGAAGGGGTTCCTAGCCCCTTGCTCCTGGCATTTTAGTCACCTCTTACAACACTCATGGCTTATGGAGGAAGAATTCTGTTCGACTTCCTCATGGAGATAATAGGAAATAAACAAGAACAAGAACTAGTCAGAAAATAGAAGAAAACTCAGAGGGGGGGGGTTATATATATACTTGCATGTTTAGTGTGACCTAAGTCTAAGAAGTAGCAAGATGTACCTGAAATCTTGCATGTTTATGGGACAAAAAAAGACACCAGGAATCCTACCATCATGCAGAACAATTACAGGCTTCCATTTCACACTCACTTAGCAGGACGGTAGTACCTCCCTGGACAGTTGCTTCAACCTATTAATCTCACTCCAAAAATTTTTCTTAGCAAAATTTGTTGACAGACCCCTCACCCACTCTCTTATTTGCTCTCCTTTTACATTCCCTCACCACTCTCTTAACCTCTCTTTTACTTTCCATATGCTCCTCCCTCCTTATATCTCTTCTGCGTAAAACCCTGTAATATGCTAACTTTTTCTCCCTTAACACTCCCTCTACCTCATCATTGCACCAGTTGCTCCTCTTCCCTCTCACACCCACCCTTGTATATCCACAAACTTTTGCTGAACACTCGTAACACTGCTTTCTTAAATCTACCTGATTCCTTGTCAGCCTCATTACCTGTACTCTCCCTTGCCTATCTTTCTCCCAATAGTTGCTTATATCTTACCCTAACTACCTCCTCCTGTAATATATAAATTCTCACCTCTCTCTTGTACTCCATCTACCTTTTTCTCTCACTGTAGCAGCAAAAATAGATTTAGGCTAGTACCACACAGTCGCCAGCTCATGATACCAAAAATAGCTGTAGGCTAGTGGCACCAAATGGTCATTAGCTAGCAACTCGAAGCACAGCCATCAGCTAGTGACACCAGATATAACCATAAGCTAATAATACAAAGCCCAGCCATCAGCTAATGACACTAAAAGTCTTAAGCCAGTTAATAACGCCTTGTAGTCTATCCACGAAGGCAAATCATATAAAAAAAAATTAAAGAGTAAAAACCAGGGGCGTTCTTTAAAGTGCTAATGGTGATTGAACTGATTGGATTCTCAAGAAACCACACACTTACACACAATTTTTTGCATGATGAGTGCCTTGGAATGTGCAGTGGGCTGGATCATTCATATAAGGCTCTCATGAATAGGTAATGTCTAGCGAGTGGTGAGTAATAAAACTGGCAACCTATTGCCAATGCTGAGAACTCTTTCCAGGAAATCTTTTGTATTAATTTTGTATTTACAAACAAATTAAGTAGCTGACTTTTACTTTAATAAGTAAATGTGTATTTGAAATAAGTGAATGTTTATGGTCATATAAATTGCTAAGTGATTAAGCAAATGTGAAGGATAGAGAAAATGGAAATATCAATGTAAAAGGGGTTTAAGGCTGAACATTGTATAGTTTAATTTTTGTAAGCCAAGACAAAAAAAATATTTTTCAGAGCTCCAAGATGGCTGTATTATTTATGTAATAAGAAAATTCTGAGGGAACCTACATGGATAAATGTTGTCAGAAGATGACTGATCTTTATGAAAATTTCTGTTGCATTTGCCTATATGTACTTGCCTCTTTATAGCTGTAGGGGTTGAGTTCTGTTTCCTAGTCCTGCCCCTCAACTTGCTGCTTGTCAGATTTACTCACTTATAACTCTACAGAAAAATTGCAAAGGTTAGTGGATGAGTTTGGGAGTGTGTGTAAAGGTAGAAAGTTGAAAGTGAACATAGAAAAGAGTAAGGTGATGAGGGTATCAAATGATTCAGATAAAGAAAAATTGGATATCAAATTGGGGAGGAGGAGTATGGAAGAAGTGAATGTTTTCAGATACTTGGGAGTTGACGTGTCAGCGGATGGAGTTATAAAGGATGAGGTTAATCATAGAATTGATGAGGGAAAAAGGGTGAGTGGTGCGTTGAGGTATATATGGAGACAAAAAACGTTATCTATGGAGGCAAAGAAGGGAATGTATGAAAGTATAGTAGTACTAACACTGCTTAGGTTGTGAATGCAGCAGCGAGGAGGTGGCTGGAGGCAGTGGAGATGTTCTGTCTAAGGGCAATGTGTGGTGTAAATATTATGCAGAAAATTCGGAGTGTGGAAATTAGGAGAAAGTGTGGAGTTAATAAAAGTATTAGTCAGAGGGCTGAAGAGGGGTTGTTGAAGTGGTTTGGTCATTCAGAGAGAATGGATCAAAGTAGAATGACATGGAGAGCGTATAAATCTGTAGGGGAAGGAAGGCGGGGTAGGGGTCGTCCTTGAAAAGGTTGGAGGGAGGGGGTAAAGGAGGTTTTGTGGGCGAGGGGCTTGGACTTCCAGCAAGTGTGCGTGAGTGTGTTAGATAGTGAATGGAGACGAATGGTATTTGGGACCTGATGATCTGTTGGAGTGTGAGCAGGGTAATATTTAGTGAAAGGATTCAGGGAAACCGGTTATTTTTATATAGCCGGACTTGAGTCCTGGAAATGGGAAGTACAATGCCTGCACTTTAAAGGAGGGGTTTGGGATGTTGGCAGTTTGGAGGGATATGTTGTGTATCTTTATAGGTATATGCTTCTAAACTGTTGTATTTTGAGCACCTCTGCAAAAGCAGTGATTATGTGTGAGTGAGGTGTAAGTGTTGATTGATGATGAAAGTATTTTCTTTTTGGGGATTTTCTTTCTTTTTTGGGTCACCCTGCCTCGGCGGGAGACGGCCGACTTGTTAAAAAAAAAAAAACAACTTAAAACTGTATGAAACCTACCTCCACCACTTCATCAAGATGACTGCACTTTTTGACCACTCTGAAACAAGAAATACTATGGCTCATCTGTGTAATTTCATTGGCTGCTGTGTTCCTGAGTACCTTTTTCTTGCATCTTAAAAACTTTTTCCTGTCTACCCTATCAATTGAGTATTTTGCATGCTGTTATTATTTCTCCACTGGTTTTGTTCTACAGTGTTGTTAGATTTAATTTTGTTACCCTCTCCTTATAGCTCATACCCCTTAGCTCTGGAACAAGCCTCATGGTGTACTTCTTCACTTTGTAATTCTCAGCAAGCTTTCCCATGTGTAGTTTCTGTACTGGTGCTGTATATTCCAAGATGGGCCTGACATATGTTTTATAAAGAGCCCAGGATGACTTGAGGTTCCCGAAGGCTACTCGAGATTTGCCAGACGAGCATTGGCTGCAGAGGTTCTTTGACTGATGTGAGCCTCTGGTGACATACTATGTACTATGGTCACTCCTAGGTCTTTCTCTTTGTTCAGTCTGCAGCCTCTATGTTCCATGTTCAGTCTTCCTTACCCCTTCCACAATCTTAATAATATTGTATTTGCTAGGGTTGAATTCAGGCAACCACTTATCCAGTCAGTCTTGTAGTTTGTCTAGAATTATCTATTCTTATACTTATCATTAGTTTTACCTAGGTAGTATGTTGGTAGACAGCACCCACCCAGGGAGGTACTACCGTCGTGCCATGTGAGTGTGAAATAGAAGCCTGTAATTGTTTTATGTGATGGTAGGATTGTTGGTATCTTTTTTCTGTCTCATAAACATGCAAGATTTCAGGTACGTCTTGCTACTTCTACTTACCCTTAAGTCACACTGCACATGCATAGACAAGCATATATGTATACACACCCCTCTGGGTTTTCTTCTATTTCCTGCACTCTGAAGGTGGGATGTTAATGTTGCAGTTTTATAACTAGTTTAAGCATGCCTCTGGCAAGACACCCTTTCTCGGTGGGATACGGCCGGTTTGTTGAAAGAAAAGATTAGTTTCATATCATTAGCAAACAGATACATATGATTCAGTCCCATCTGGAATGTCATTCATTTGAAATAAAAACTGTATGGGTCCTAATAATGATCCTTGCTGAATCTCATTAGTTGCTCTTCTGATGTCCCTTCCTTGACACTCATTCTTTGTTTCCCATAAGGTTCTCTTTGATCCTCTTCAGTATGCATCCTGCTATTACTGACTGCACCTTGAGTTTTTGCCCTAGCCTCTTATGCAGTACATTATCAAATGCAATCCACCTGTCCCCTGTGTCATAGAACTCTTTAGGCTGGTAGACAAAATTTACCATATCTGAACCTATGCTAGTTATTGTTTGTGAGACTACTACTCTTCAAGTGTTCTACTACCTACTTTCTGGTAATCTTCTCCATTACCTTGTATGGTATGCATGTACTTCCTGTCTTTTGCCTTTCTTACCTGTAAGGATTACATTTGTAGTCTTCATATGCTATCCTGTATCCATTGACTTGCTGATCTTGTCTAGTGATTCAGAAAGGTGCTTGTGTTTCCTCTCGCAGAGGCTGTGGTTACCTTGTCAGGTCCTATTGCCTTATATGTAACCAGGTCTGTCAGAACTGTCTGTACCTCTCTTCGTTTGTGTGTCATCCAGTACTTGTTGGTTTACCCTCTCCCCTAGGCTTTCTGGTATTGTCCCTTTTTTCACAAACAAAACCTCTTCAAATCATTTGATCAGTATTACACAGATTTAGTCATTTTTTGTGAGCTCACCTTCCTTCAGTCAAATTATGTGGTCTTCTACCATTGTCTTTCTTCTGAAGTGGCTGTGAAGCAGTTCTGGTTCAGACTTGGTCTTTACAGCTATGTCATTCTCAAATTTCACTCAGCCTTTCTGCTCACCCTAACATATTTGTTTCTGGCTAATTTCATCACTTCTTTGTTCTCATCTGTTCTTTTCTTTCTGTGGTTTTTCTACATCGTGTGTGTGTGTGTGTGTGTGGTGTGTGTGTGTGTTTTGTGTGTGTGTGTGTGTGTGTGTGTGTGTGTGTGTGTGTGTGTGTGTGTGTGTTGCGTGCGTGTGTGCGTGCGTGTGTGCGTGCGTGTGTGCGTGTGTGCGTGCGTGCGTGTGTGTGCGTGTGCGTGCATGTGTGCATGCATGTGTGTGTGCATGTGTGCGCGTGTGTGTGTTCGTGTTTGTGTTTTTGTTTGTTTTTTCATTTGTTTTTTCTTTTGTTTTAATTTTTGTTTTTGCACATTAGTGAATATATCTCCACTAACTCTAGTCTCATTTGTGCTGCAGCATTCAAAGACCATAGCTAACATTCATACAGAAGTGTTAAAAACTATACTCTGTATATACCTTTTTTGCACCCATGAATGAATATATCTGCTGCAAGATAACTCGAGACTCCAACTAGTTTTTTATTTTGTCTGAGCCACCTCATCTTTCACATACCCATCTGTTGACACTTCCGATCCCAAATATCTAAATGCATTCACTTCCTTATTTCATCCTCTTAGTCTTGTATTCACTCTTTCATTGGCTTGACTTTTTTTTTATTTCTTTACCTTGCAGTTGTGTGTGTGCTCACTTTTGATTTCCTATCTTTACAATCTCCAAAACACCTCTACTAACCATTGCAACTTCTCTAGTCTCTCCCAGAAGCACTGTGCTTTTAGCATAAAAAGGAACTGTGACAACTCCCGCTTGTTTTATTTTCCCCAAATCATATTTTGTAGCATTTTAGCAAGTGGGTTCAAATCCTTTATAATAAAAAAAATATCTAAATACTGGGTATGTTAATGATGATGTGCTGCTGTCTCTTACTCAAGTTGCTGTTTAAGGTACTGTTGTATAAAAAGCTGTTTGTCATATTTAGGAAATTTGGTTCAGTTATTTAACATGTCAACCTTGTCATTTTTCTTAGTTCAGTAATTAAAATCTTTGATTACAAGGATCGTAGCTTTTTCTTGGTCACTTTCTAGCAATCCTGTAGTTATTTTTGTTTATTGATTAGTTCCTTGTATAGTCTTTCTTTATTCTCTATCCTGTGTTAAAAATAAATTAAGAGGCAGAACAAATTTGAGATATGAATAACATGCAGAAAATTAGGCTTAACCCTTTGAGGGTCCAGACCCCAAGTCTGAAAATTCCCTACAGGGTCCAAGAATTTAAAAAAAAAAAAAGTTATTTTTTCTTATGAAATGGTAGAAAATCTTTGTCTGGAGGTAATAAAACAAAAAATACCAAATTTGATAAATAATTGACAAAATTTATCTCTCGCCAATTTTGCCATGTCCGTAATATTTACACATCGGTGATTTTGCCCACCGAGTCCTATTTTCGGCCAATTACAAGGTTCCATTAGACCAAATTCTTAGCTATTTCACTAGTATGTGTTCCATTTTATCTATTGAGCACAAGAAATTGCCCAATCAACTATTTCAACTAACCAATAAAGTGATCAGAAATTGGTAATTTGGCCAATTTCACACAGTTCAAAATATTCCAATTTTAAAATAGGGTCCATTATAGATAATGCAGGCATTCCTGGTACCAAAACATTTCCTCTGTTTATTAGTTACATTTCAGGCTTTACAGATGAATTCCATTTTGATTTTTTATTCGCATAAAGAATTTTTATTCACACCATAAAATAGAAGATTTACTGTTATGCAATATTGTAATAATTGCCTAAATAATATCATCACATTCATGAAAGCACATTAAACCCACCAACTGATGTGTATTGGACGTGTGATGTGATTTGTTTACTCTTGAACATTGGCAAAAATTGAACATTTCTGCTAATTTGAGCTCAGTTTTATGCTATTTTCACTACTAAAACCAGTCAAAATCATCTCTATTTCTGTAATGTATCTTCCATTCTATCAAATGAGACCATAACTCTGTGAATACAACTGTAAAAAACATACAAAAATACACTGAAAAGGTGCTGTTTTAATCCAGGAATACAGTCGCAGTTGTTGGTGATTATGCACTGCTTGCTGGAGGATTTGTTGTATATGGTGCAAACTTAAGACAAAGATGCATTCTCTCATATCTAGGCCCATATTTACTGCTCACAGCTTAACTAAGTGAGGTGAGTTCATGGAGTAGTACCACTGCTTGGACCCTGGCTTCAAAGCCGTAGAGCTAAAGACAGATCCTCAAAGGGTTACATGGTGAGTTGACTATCATTTATAAGTTTTTCATCTTGTTTTGGATTTCTGCAACAAAGATTTCAGTATTGTTTGTGCTTTTAGTTTAAGTAATATGCTTGTGGTTTATTTTATTTAAATAAATTTTGATTTGATTTTGGTCTGTGTACATGTACCGTCTTTGGCAGTGGGTTGGTTTCGTTCTGTTAGTCACTGGAATATTGCTCTGTCTTCCTCACTTCTTGTATTAGAGTTTGACTTTTTTATGTATTTCTTTATTTGGATTATTTATCTTCTAAAAGATTTTACTTTGTGCTTTCATTTTTGAAGTCTTAATTAATAAACTTTGGTGTTTTGAGTAATTATTTCTTTTGCCTCTCCAAAATGAGGCTGAATTTTAGGTATCTATTTATATCTTTCTTCTACAGCATTTGCCTATTCTGTATTCTGCTATATTGTGTTATTTCATTCTAAAACTACCCGTTTTTTTTTTGTTCATCCTGATTTTCTTTTGTCTTTATCCTTTTATCTTTTATGCATTTCCATGTTCATCACAACCAAAATTATAATATCTGCTTAAGTTTTCCATGGTAGTGAAATACTTCAGTTTTTTTTTTTATAATTCTACCCCTTATTTTACTGATGTTGCAATTTTACTGATGTTGCATAATTCTCATGCATTTCTATTTTTAATGTGTGTATTTCTACAATATTGAGCTTTGTGTAGCTCAGCTTACTCATGGTTGCATTGCCCAGGGGGCTGCAGTATCTGGTTATGATATAGTAAATCCTCAATATTTGTTGGGAATGCATTCCTTGAGGTCGCAATAAGGCAGAATCTCCACATGCTGTACCACTTTTTTTTTTTTTTTAACAAAAGCACATTTACCTGAGCTTTTACTGTAATATACCATAATGTGTATTGTATATAAGTACTTTCCACTGGTGATATATTAAAGATAATAGAGCAATTGTACAATGCCTACAATTTAAAGGAGAGGTTTGGTATATTGACTGTTTGGAGTGACATCTAAACTGTCGTATCTGGATGCCTCTGCAAAGACAGTGATTATGTGTGAATGATGGTGAAAGTATTTCTTTTTTTGGGTCACCCTGCATCAGTGGGAGACAACCAACATGTTAAAAAAAAAAAAAAATAGGGTGATGATGATGGAGGGTAATTCAGTAGGATGGATTTCTCTGAAGGATCATTCAAGGACAGACTTCTAGATGATCAGCTAAGGATGATTCTTCATTGTCGTGTCTAGTGCCTCTGGTAAAAAATAAGGCCTAATGGGCATTTGCTTGGCTGCAGGTTGAAGGTGAGGGGTGACAGACAGCCACTGAGCTCTTGAATTGAAAGCCCCTAAGGCAGTAATTTCATAAATTTATGCATTAAAGCTACTATCTCTTACCCTGTGTATAAACAAAAAATTTCAGATTAATTCCTTGAACTACAGCTCTCCCTAGCTTTATGCAATAAAACTTTTCATAGCCCCTGGTGTGTAAAGTGAACCCAGTGTAATATAAAACAAATTCCACATTTCTTGATTAATATTTACCAAAAAATATGAGCGTACTATACACCAAATGGTCATATATAAAAAAAGAAATGAAAATGATTGGAAACTGAGAAAAGAATCAAATCTTAAATTCATTCATGATACAAAATTGGGGAAAAAAAAAGTTTATTTATTTATTTTTACCAAAATATCATGGGCATGCATGACTGGCACCAGATGGCCATATAAAAACAATAATTCACTTTGTCAAAAACCAACTGGGAAAAAAATTAAGTTGAAAATTTAATCATAATCTTTCTCTCTCTGATCATCCCTCCACCATCAACCAAGCAGCATGTCTTTGTCTGGATGGATTGAAGTGCACATGTTATGAACCCATGAATACATAACTCCCTACAATTATTTCCTCCCTCTCTCCCATAGTCCTGACTTCTGTGTTGGCACAACCCAACTTTATCTGGCTCTATGATCATTTTCTTTTGACTTGGTGCAAGAAACAAATTAAAAAACTAATCAGAGCACTTTGTTCAAAATATGCTAAATAGGTTTCCCAACATCCAAATCTATTTTCTTTGTGTCATCCTCTTTTTTTTATGGATGTCGATATAACTCAGTATTGAGTGAAAGTTAAAGATCCTGTTCAAAAATCAAGTATTGCTGGGCTTAGGATTTACATGGCCAGGTATTCATTTTCTCTGAATTTAGCACAAAATGCCTGAATTGAAAACCAGTCATAGGATTTTGTTCTCCTAGGCGCTGTATGACCCCGAAGGGTTTAGCGTTTTCCCCTCCCCCTTCCCCAGTGAACATAACAATCGTCAAACTATGTTCATTGGATTTCCCACACCCAAAACTGTTTCCACTCTTGTCGCTCTTTTTAATGAATATCAATATAGTGATTTTTACAGAGATGTTAAAAAATTAAATGGCGCTGGACTTGGGTGGTTGCACAAGAGTGAATTTATTCTGCATATAGCAAGTTAGTACTGATAGAAATGGGGTATAAATGAATTCATAAAGAGCGAAACCACTTAGAGCAGCAAGGGCGACCATGCATCCTCGTCTTTGATTTTTGTTCTCTTAACCCTTAAACTGTTCAAACGTAGATCTATGTTTGCTTGCATGGCGCTCCAAACATAGATCCACATTTTTCTTTACATTCTTATGGAGAAAAGGGCAGAGCGCTAAGCGCGCAAATGTGGATCTACGTTCGGACAGTTAGAGGGTTAATAGAACTGTCATATTGGTTGGCTTTGTAATCTATACATTGTTGTACGAGGTAATCAGTTCGTCTGCATCTGCTGTTGTCATATCCTGAAAGCATTTCCCTTCAAGCTGCTGTCTCAGCCTCAAAACCCTGTTAACAATATAGTGTTCAGACATCTGTGCATCAACCACAGTACTCGTCATCATGTCTGGTTTTGTATGCACCATTTATATTTCTTGCTATAATAAATGAGATACACCTGTACAGTATTAACATTGTGCATTATAAGAAATCAGTTTGTTTTGATAGAGTAGGAGAGGCACTGTCAAAAATTTTTAATGAAAATAAGAAAAAAATTTGGAGTGAGTTAACCCCTTCAGGGTTTCGGCCGTACTAGTACGGCTTACGCACCAGGGTTTTTGACGTACTAGTATGCCTAAATTCTAGCGCCCTCAAATCTAGTGAGAGAAAGCTGGTAGGCCTACATATGAAAGAATGGGTCTATGTGGTCAGTGTGCGTGGTATAAAAAAAATCCTGCAGCACACAGTGAGTAATAAGAAAAAAAAACTTTGACCATATTTTTGGATTAAAACAGCGACTTTGCACTGTATTTTCGAATGGTATTTGTTGTTGTATTCTACTTTTCCTGGTCTCATTTTATAGAATGGAAGACATATTACAGAAATTGAGATGATTTTGACTGGTTTTGAAAAGAAAACTACCTTGAATTTGAGCTCAAAGTAGCAGAAATGTTCGATTTTTACCAAAGTTCAAGAGTAAACAAATCATGCTATGTGTCCAATTCGCGTCAACTGGTGAGGCTAATATTCTTTCACAAGTGTGCTGATATTATTTATACCATTTCTACACCAATGCAGTAGTCTGCATAACAGTAAATCTTCTATTTTTTTGTGAGAATAAAAATTCAAAGTGGAAAGCAAAAGAATGTAAGAGGGGCATGGGGACGTGACTGATGAACAGAGGAAATGTTATTTTAGTGCCAGGAATGCTTTTCTTGTTTATTCTGGACCCTATTTGGAAATTGGCATATTTTGAAATTTGTGTGAAATTGGCAAAATTGCTCAATTCTGACCACTGTATTTTATAGTTAAAATCGGTAAATGGGTGGTTTCTTGTATTCATTCGAAAGAAAAAATGGAGTTCTAGCGAAATAGTTATGATTTTTGTCGACAGGTATACTGGAATTGGCTGAAAATAGGGCTCAATGTGGGCAAAATCGCCGATGCGTAAACATCGTCGAGACCGCTAACTTCGTGAGAGCATAATTCCATAAGTTTTCCATCAAATTTCATACTTTTGGTGTCATTATGATCGGGAAAAGATTCCGTCTTTTCATAAGAAAATTTTTTTTTTTTTTTTTTAAATTTGGCCGACCCTGAGAACAAGTCTCTGAGAGGGCCTGTCGACTCTGAAAGGGTTAAACAAGTTGAGAAAGCCTAGGGAATGAATGGATTTGTTAGTTAAAAACAGAGTAGGGGAGTTAGTAGATGGGGAGATGGAGGGAATATTTTGAGGAACTTTTAACCCTTTGACTGTCGAAAGGCCCAATCCTGAAGTGTCTCCTGGTGTCGCAAAATATTCGAAAAAAAAAATTATTTTTTCTTATGAAAATATTAAGATTATTTTTCTGATTGGTTTAGTCCCCAAAAAAAATTTTTTTCCCATCAGTACTTACGGAGATATAGAGCCATGAAGTTTCCAGAAAATGAGCCGCGTATGGCAACAGCGGCGACTGCCGCTTTCCTGGTAAACTTTGGTTTACTTGTATTTGAAGGTTTGTTGTTTTTTTTCACTTTTATTTTTTCACATAACTTATGTGGCCTGTGAGACCAAAGTAAGGTGCAATGTACATATATACACTCGTTGTATACAACACAATAAGCACACAAACATAATTATCTAAATATTGTTTACAAAACTTGTTTACAAAAACAAAACAATACAAAATTTTTTTTATTACTATTGTTCTATAATATATATACCAATGTACAGTCACCGAACATATTCCTAGAAGTTCTGCAGCTTGTGGAACTCTTTGAAACATGTTTTCATACACAATGGTGTTTTACACTCCTCACACATAAAATGAGTGTGTCTGCACTTTTGTGAACTTTTTTTTTTATGTGCAAAGACAAAACACCTCGTCTGAGCAGTTTTCTTCAAAGTATTAGCAGGCAGTTGTGTTATGTAGTTTTTTTTTTTTTTTTTTTTCAACAAGTTGGCCGTCTCCCACCGAGGCAGGGTGACCCAAAAAAGAAAGAAAATCCCCAAAAAGAAAATGCTTTCATCATCATTCAACACTTTCATCACACTCACACATTATCACTGTTTTTGCAGAGGTGCTCAGAATACAACAGTTTAGTTTTAGGTAAATGGTCGTGTGTCATCATTCCTTCCTTCCTAATTTCCTTCATTCCTTTCCTGCATTCCTTTCCTACCTCTCTTCCTACATTCCTTCATCTGTCCTTCCTTACTCTTTCCTTCCTTTCATCTCATCCTTCCTTCATTCCTGCCTTCCCTTCTTGCTTCTGGTTTCTATAATATATATACACATATATAGTCACTAGATACTTTCATATAACTGCTATTATCTTCATTCATCAAGCTTGTCTTGTGTGCGAGTGTGTGGCTTATAATTGTTTTGAGTCAGGAGTCGGCAGCTGTCAAAATGACATATTACCTCATTACTCACTCCCCCTACTGTCTGTCAAAACAGTGGGGTCGGATGCTGCTTCCCCTCCATTCTATCTAATTATCTTTCTCCCTAACCATACCCCGGCCGGGATTGAACCCGCGGTCAGAGAGTCTCAAAACTCCAGACCGCGGGCTCAATCCCGGCTGGGGTATGGTTTGTTTGCAATCGTGTCATTACGATTTCGTGAGTCATCTTTCTCCCTCATTCTGTCTCTTTCAATCTGTTTCTCTCTTTCTATCTGTCTGTCTATCTCTGTATCACAGGTACACATAAATACAAGTATACATAGTGTAAATTACCTAGGATAACCCAAAAAATCCAGACAAAGTGCTATACTCTGCTTGACGATGTGAGTAAACGTGATGATGACACAGTCTTGTGGCTCTGAGACAGAGAGCTAGATGGATAGACAGGGAGCTTGACAGACAGACAAATGTTTGTGTACCAGCAAAAACAAAGCAAGGGGGATGGTCATCTAATCTTTTCACACTCCACCCGGCTCAACCCGTCAGTATGTTGTCATCAAACGTCATTCTTATCGAGATGTTTTCCTCACCGTTTTATCTAGTCATTGTCATGGGTTGAACTGATTTCATCTCAAGGGAACATAAATTACATATTATTATAATTATATAACCATATTATGTCGCAAGTGCTACTCTGCTGTGCGTGCTGCAGCTGACTGTGTGCCTGCTGCTGCTCTGGCAGCTGCTGCTGCCTGCTGCGCTGCTGTGCAGCTGCATGCTCTGCTGCTCTGCACTAGCAAGGGGTGCTGTGCTCTGTCTCTGCTGCACGCTGCCTCTCGCTGCTCTGCAAACGCTGCTGCTTATCAGTGTTATCTGCTGCTGCATTGCTGCTGCATGCTGCTGCTGCTTGCTGCTGCTGCTGCTGCTGCTGCTGCTGGCTGCTGCTGCTGCTGCTGGCTGCTGCTGCTGCTGCTGCTGCTGCTGCTGCTGCTGCGCTGGCTGCTGCTGCTGCTGCTGCTGCTGCTGCTGCTGCTGCTGCGCTGCTGCTGCTGCTGCTGCTGCTGCTGCTGCTGCTGCTGCTGCTGCGCTGCTTGCTGCTGCTGCTGCTGCTGCTGCTGCTGCTGCTGCTGCTGCTGCTGTTTGCTGCTGCTGCTGCTGCTGTTTGCTGCTGCTTGGCTGCTGCTGCTGCTGCTGCTGCTGCTGCTGCTGCTGCTGCTGCTGCTGCTGCTGCTGCTGCTGCTGCTGCTGCTGCTGCTGCTGCTGCTGCTGCTGCTGCTGCTGCTGCTGCTGCTGCTGCTGCTGCTGCTGTCTGCTGCTGCTGCTGCTGCTGCTGCTGCTGCTGCTTGCTGCTGCTGCTGCTGCTGCTGCTGCTGCGTGCTTGCTGCTGCTGCTGCTGCTGCTGCTTGCTGTCTCTGTCTTCTCTCTCTCTGTCTTCTGCTCTCTTGCTGCTGCTTCTGCTTGCTCTGCTCTTCTTGCTGCTGCTGCTGCTGCTTCTTCTTCTGTCTGCTCTTCTTCTTCTTCTGCTTTCTTCTTCTTCTTCTTCTGCTTCTTCTTCTGCTTCTTCTTCTTCTTCTGCTTCTTCTTCTTCTTCTGCTTCTTCTTCTTCTTCTGCTTCTTCTTCTTCTTCTTCTTCTTCTTCTTCTTCTGCTTTCTTCTTCTTTCTTCTGCTGCCTTCTTCTTCTGCTTCTTCTTCTTTGCTTCTTCTTCTTCTGCTTCTTTCTTCTTCTTCTGCTCTTCTGCTTCTTCTTCTGCTTCTGCTTCTTCTTCTTCTGCTTCTTCTTCTGCTTCTTCTGCTGCTGCTGCTTCTTCTGCTGCTTCTGCTTCTTCTTCTGCTGCTTCTTCTCCTCCGCCATTGCTTTTGGTCTCAAATTCCTCGAAATCATGAAATTGATCTTCACTGACACTTCCATCTGTGTTAGAGCATCGCTTTGGAAGAGAAGAGTCCCAGATTTACTGGGGAGTCACATATTTCTTACCGGTAAACATGCTGAAAAAAAATGACTGAAATGGCATTCCCACAATGCACCACTGGCTCCCTGATTTTTTTTATATGGTGCACACTGACCAAGGAGACTAATTCTCTCACATGTGGGCCTACCAGCTTTCTCCTGCTTGATTTGAGGCCGCTAGAATTTATGCGTATAGATACGTCATACACGGTATCTCCTATGACGTATTTATACGACCGCGACAGTCTAAGGGTTAAATGTCGCCGAAGAAAGGGAGGTGGTAATTTCATGCATTGGCCAGGGAGGTATACCATCTTTTAGGAGTGAGGAAGAGCAGGATGTGAGTGTGGGGGAGGTGCATGAGGCATTATGTAGAATGAGAGGGGGTAAAACAGCTGGAACTGGTGGGATCATGCCAGAAATGTTAAAAGGAGGATGAGAAATAGTGTTAGAGTGGTTGGTATTTTTGTTTAATAAATGTATGAAAGAGGGGAAGGTACCTAGGGATTGGCAGAGAGCATATATAGTTCCTTTATATAAAGGGAAGGGAGACAAAAGAGATTATAAAAATTATAGAGGAATTAGTTTACTGAGTATACCAGGAAAAGTGTACAGTAGGGTTATTACTGAAAGAATTAGAGGTAAGACAGAATGTAGGATTGCGGATGAGCAAGGAGGTTTTAGAGTGGGTAGGGGATGTGTAGACCAAGTGTTTACATTGAAGCATATATGTGAACAGTATTTAGATAAAGGTATGGAAGTTTTTATTGCATTGATGGATTTAGAAAAGGCATATGATAGAGTGGATAGGGGAGCAATGTGGCAGAATTTGCAAATATATGGAATAGGTAGTAAGTTACTAAATGCTGTAAAGAGTTTTTATGAGGATAGTGAGGCTCAGGTTAGGGTGTGTTGAAGAGAGGGAGACTACTTCCCGGTAAAAGTAGGTCTTAAACAGGGTTGTGCAATGTCACCATGGTTGTGTAATGTCACCATGGTTGTTTAATATATTTATAGATGGGGTTGTAAAAGAAGTAAATGCTAGGGTGTTGGGGAGAGGGGTGGGATTAAATTATGGGGAATCAAATACAAAATGGGAATTGACACACTTACTTTTTGCTGATGATACTGTGCTTATGGGAGATTCTAAAGAAAAATTGCAAAGGTTAGTGGACAAGTTTGAGAGAGCATGTAAAGGTAGAAAGTTGAAAGTGAACATAGAAAAAGAGTAAGGTGATGAGAGTATCAAATGATTTAGATAAAGAAAAATTGGATATCAAATTGGAGAGGAGGAGTATGGAAGAAGTGAATGTTTTCAGATATTTGGGAGTTGACGTGTCAGCGGGTGGATTTATGAAGGATGAGGTTAATCATAGAATCAATGATGGTAAAAAGGTGAGTGGTGCATTGAGGTATATGTGGAGACAAAAAAACATTATCTATGGAGGCTAAGAAGGGAATGTATGAAAGCATAGTGGTACCAACACACTTATGTGGGTGTGAAGCTTGGTTTGTAAATGCTACAGCGAAGAGATGGTTATAGGCAGTGGAGATGTCCTGTGTAAGGACAATGTGTTAAAAATTAAAATGATGGAACTAAAGAAACCAGAAGTAAGACCAAGAAAAATGAGGTGCAATCCCTTACAGTAAATAATAAAAAAAGGCACAATACCATGACTGGAACGATACACAAATAACCTGCACATAGAAGAGAGGAGCTTACGACGACGTTTCGGTCCGGCTTGGACCATTTACAAATTCACACTGTGACTTTGCAAATGGTCCAAGCTCCTCTCTTCTATGTGCGGGTTATTTGTGTACCCTTACAGTAACTATGTACAGATGGTATGGAAAGGTAAATTTGAAACTACATTTATCTATAGGGGACAGGAGGCTTTACCATCTTCAGCCATTTTTATTTGAGCATATCCATTGCCACAGCACCTGTTTTGCATTTGAAATATTTGAGTACCTGTCCAGAGGTTATGGTAACTAGGTTTTGCCTGTCAATGATTTACCTTTGACCTGTTTCTAGAGTTTTCCTAATCTCATTTCCTGCTCATTCTGTTATTTGTAATACCGACATTAGTATTCAGCCATATTTCAGGTGTCTGCTAGATAGTTCTTAAGACTTGGTTGCTAGTCTGCTTTATGTCTCTGGTGTTCTAAAAATCAGGTGCATTAACCCCTTGACTCTCGAATCCCCAAATCCTGAGGTATCGAAAAAATTTTTGAAAAAAATAAAAAATTTTTTTATGAAATGATAGAGAAGCTTTTCCTGATCATAATGACACCAAAAGAACGAAATTTGATGGAAAACTTACAGAATTATGCTCTTGCGAAGTTTCGCGACCTAGGCGATATTTACAAATTGGTGATTTCGCCCACTTTGAGCCTTATTTTCAGCTAATTCCATTGTTCCAGTCGGCCAAACTCATAGCTATTTCTTTAGAACTCAATTTGTTCTATCAATTTAGTACAAGAAACTGCCCATTTACCAATTTAAACTACCCAATAACATAGTCAGAAATTTGCAATTTGGCCAGTTTCACGCAAATTAAAAAATATGCCAATTTCAAAATAGGGTCCAGAATGAACAATGCAGACATTCCTGTCTCTAAAATAACATTTTCTTTGTTCATCAGTCATGTCTCCAGGTCCCCCTGATATTACTCTTGCTTTCTATTTTGAATTTTTATTCAAACAAAAAATAGAAGATTTACTGTTATGCAGACTACTGCAATACTGTAATAAATGTATAAATAATGTCAACCCATTCGTGACTGCATATTATAATGGCTAGTTGGACATTTATTGGACAATAACATCATTTGTTTACTTTTGAACATCGGCAAAAATCAAACATTTCCCCTACTTTGAGCTCCATTTCAAGGTTATTTTCATAGTAAAACCAATCAATATCACCTCTGCTTCTATAATAAGTTTTCCATTCTATCAAATGAGACCAAGAAAACGAGAGCACAACCATAAATACTATACAAAAATAGACCACAAAGTCGGTGTTTTAATCCCCCCAAAAAACGCTAGTTTTTTTTTCTCATTATGCACTGCGTGCTCCAGGATTTTTTTTTATATGGTGCACACTGATCACACGGACCCATTCTCTCACATGTAGGCCTATCAGCTTTCTCCTGCTTGATTTGAAGCCGCTAGAATTTTTGAGTATATATACGTCAAACATGTTGGCTCATAAGACGTATGTATATGACTGAAACAGTCAAAGGGTGAACTTGTATTCCTCACTGATGCAAAAACTTGCACATTTTTTATTGTAGTGAGCTATTTTGGATATAGTATCTAAGCAGTTAAGAATTAGTATATACAGTAGTCCCCCCAAATTCGTGGGGGTTACATTCCAAGACCACCTGCGAATTTGGAAAAACCGCAATTTCTGGACGTGGTTAAAATAAATGACTGCTTATTTTTATAGTTTAAAGCCTAAATATACCCCCGAAACACTTTAATTTAATTTCAAACATGGCTTCATACATCACCCTTAAAAAAAAGAAAAAAAGTATGTAAAGATAAACCCGTGTACAGTACTGTGCTGCTGTGTCTCCTGCAGTACTAGAATGTAAAATACTGATGTTACCCCTGTATGTACTGTAATTCATGCAACCCCATTTTCTTTGGTTTATGTACGGTAAATATATGGTAATTATTTAATTTAGTGAAAGCAAAGTTATATGTACGGGTACTCATGAATACTGTACAGTGGACCCCCGCATAGCGACTTTAATCCGTGCAAGAGGGCTGATTGTTATGCGAAATGATCGGTATGCGAATGAATTTTCCCCATAAGAAATAATGGAAATCAAATTAATCCGTGCAAGACACCCAAAAGTATGAAAAAAAAAATTTTTACCACATGAAATGTTAATTTTAATACACACAAACTGAAAAAGGCATGCACAATTACATGACACTTACTTTTATTGAAGATCTGGTGATGATTGATGGGATGGGAGGAGGGGAGAGAGAGTGTTAGTGTTTAGAAGGGGAATCCCCTTCCATTAAGACTTGAGGTGTCGAGTCCTTTTCTGGGGTTACTTCCCTTCTTCTTTTAATGCCACTAGGACCAGCTTCAGAGTCACTGGACTACTTTCGCACAACATATCTGTCCATAGTGGCCTGTACCTCTCGTTCCTTTATGACTTCCCTAAAGTGTTTCACAACATTGTCAGTGTAATAATCACCAGCACGGCTTGCAATAGCTGTGTGAGGGTGATTCTCATCCATAAAGGTTTGCACTTTCAGCCACATTGCACAGATTTCCTTAATCTTTGTAGTAGGCAACTTCTTCAATTTCTCTCTCCCCTCCTCTGAACCAGTTTCCTCAGGTCTGGCCTCTTGCTGTTGAAGTTGATCTATCAGCTCATCAGTGGTTAGTTCTTCATTGTCCTCCTCCACCAACTCTTCCACATCATCCCCACTAACCTCCAACCCCAAGGACTTTCCCAATGCCACAATGGATTCCTCAACTGGCATAATCCTCTCAGGGTTAGCCTCAAACCCTTCAAAATCCCTTTTGTCTACACATTCTGGCCACAGTTTCTTCCAAGCAGAGTTCAAGGTCTTCTTAGTCACTCCCTCCCAAGCCTTACCTATAAGGTTTATACACAATTGAGGATATTAAAGTGCTGTCTCCAAAACTCTCTTAGAGTCAGTTGAGTTTCTGAGGTCACTACAAAGCACCTTTCAAACAGAGCTTTTGTGTACAGTTTTTTGAAGTTTGCAATAACCTGCTGGTCCATGGGCTGCAGGAGAGGAGTGGAATTAGGAGGCAAAAACTTCACCTTAATGAATTTCATGTCCCCATAAAGTCGCTCTGCCACGTCTGTAGGATGACCAGGGGCATTGTCTAACACCAGGAGGCACTTAAGTTCTAATTTCTTTTCAGTTAGGTAATCTTTCACATTGGGGGCAAATGCATGGTGTAACCAGTCATAGAAAAAGTCCCTAGTGACCCATGCCTTACTGTTTGCCCTCCACAGCACACACAAATTCTCCTTGAGGACATTCTTTTGCCTGAACGGTCTGGGAGTTTCAGAGTGATACACTAATAAAGGCTTCACTTTGCAATCACCAGTAGCATTGGAACACATCAACAAAGTAAGCCTGTCTTTCATAGGCTTATGTCCTGGGAGTGTCTTTTCCTCCTCAGTAATGTAGGTCCTGCTTGGCATTTTCTTCCAAAACAGGCCTGTTTCATCACAATTAAACACTTGTTCAGGTTTCAGTCCTTCACTGTCTATGTACTCCTTGAATTCCTGCACATATTTTTCAGCTGTTTTACATGATGGTAGGATTGCTGGTGTCTTTTTTTCTGTCTCATAAACATGCAAGATTTCAGGTACGTCTTGCTAACTTCTCTGACCACCTTAGGCACACTACACATACATGTACAAACATATATGTACAACCCATCTGGATTTTCCTTTCTATTTTCTTTCTAGTTCTTGTTTATTTCCTCTTATCCTACCATGGAAGTGGAACAGAATCTTCCTCCGTACAGCTATGCGTGTTGTAAGAGGCGACTAAAATGCCGGGAGCAAGGGCTAGTAACCCCTTCTCCTGTATATATTACCAAATGTAAAAGGAGAAATTTCATTTTTTTCCTTTTGGGCCACCCCACCTTGGTGGGATATGCCGGTTTTGTTGAAAGAAAGAAGAAGAATTTTTCAGCTGCTTTGTGGTCCGAACTGGCAGCCTCAACCATGCCTTATCACACGATGTATGTCACTACGCTTCTTAAATCTCTCAAACCAACCTTTGCTGGCCTAAATTCACTCACTCATCACTAGTTGCAGGCGATTTTTTTGAGAAAATCCTCATGCAACTTCCTAGCCTTTTCGCTTATGATCGCTTGAGAGACGCTATCTGCTCTAGCTGTTTTTTCATTTATCCACACAATAGAGTCTCTAAATCTTCCATCACATGCGATCTCTGTTTCGAAAACACAGTTAAACCTTTGGCAAGAACAGCTTCCTTGATTGCCTTTCTGTTGGCCCACAAATAGTAGCGATGTTGATTTGGGTTTCCTTGTACAAACCTGGCCAGGTCGGCGCACGCACTCCACTTTCATACTTATCAATGATCTCTTTCTTCATCTCTATAGTAATTCTCACCCTTATTCCTGTAGGGTTGGCACTAGAAGCTTTCTTGGGGCCCATGGTCACTTATTTTCCAGATAAATCACCAAAAACACTGTAATAATACGAAATGTTCCGATTGTATGCTTGGATGTTACCGCGGAGGCTGGCTGGTAAACAATGCCACCGGCGGCACATGTGAGGCTGGCTAAGGGCGCACATTGGACGCGTCTCGGGCGAAGAGCGGTGAGCGGGTTTTTGGGCGGTATGCGAGGCAAAATTTTTGCGATAAAAGCGAGCCGTATGCGGATTGAACGTTATGCGATGCGTACGGTATGCGGGGGTCCACTGTATATGGAAATTTTGCTGAATTTACATTAATATTTATGTTACAAAATTATTGAATTGTATTTTTCTTAATATTTATTGTTAAAGTGCATAAATAATTATGTGTTGCCATGGAAAAAGTCAAAATAAATTTCACGAATTTGCGGGGATTTCCGCGAACAATTATTAGTTAGGTTCTAAGGAAAAATAGTGAATTACTAAAGCCACGAATTCGGAACCGCAAATTAGCGGTGGTCCAATGTATATATGTATAACAAATCCATTATGTGTGCAGCACTCATCTATGTTTTTACATAAATAGCTTTGACCAAAATCATTGTTTATCAATGTGGAAGTATCTCCTGGTTGTTGGTAAGCTGCATACTGTTGTCATGATAGGTCGCCTTCACTCAAAACAAGATATTATTAACAAAGCAGCATCCTTGGTTAACTATTAGCAGCCATGTGCAAAAATGATCTATTTAGAATTTTTAAATTCATTAATGGAAGTAGAACCATACATATAACACATCTGATGTTGAAGGAACTAGAAAATCAAGAACTTGAGAGATGAACCACTAGTGGATAATACAGTGGACCCCTGCATAACGATCAGCTCCCAACTCGACCAATTATGTAAGTGTATTTTTGTAAGTGCTTTTGTAGGTGTATTTTTGGGGGTCTGAAACGGACTAATCTAATTCACAATATCTCTTATGGGAACAAATTCGGTCTATAATGGCACCCAAACAGACTTCTGGATTGAAATAATATCGTTATCCGGGGGTCCACTGTATAGATATCCTATCCTCTGCACATATATATAAATGAATGATTGGTGTCAAAAAGTTTAAGAATGATATTAAATTGTTTTCAAGCAAGAAAGCCAAATATTGTTGCTTATTTCTGCTGGGGTCTTTCTGGTCCTTTCCCATAAGATGTGGCCCATAGTACCTAACTGGCTAAGTGAAAATAGCTAGCTCATACATCTCTCACCCCATCCAGGCATTGAACTCTGGTTCTTTTATTTGTAACCCAGATCCTCTACAGATTGCGAACAAGTCATCGAGAGGTACCACTCAATATAAATATGGCAACAAAAAAGGCAGGGATGCAGTCAAATTTTAAGCTAGGTACATATACAGTGGTACCCTGAGTTTCGGCCATAATTCGTTACAGAAGGCTGTTTGAGTGCCGTTACTGAGTAAATTTGTTCCTATAAAGAATGATGTAAATTAGATTAATCCATTTCAGACCCCCAAAAGTACACTACAAAAAAAGTACTTAAAATAATATACAGTGGACCCCCGGTTAACGATATTTTTTTACTCCAGAAGTATGTTCAGGTGCCAGTACTGACCGAATTTGTTCCCATAAGAAATATTATGAAGTAGATTAGTCCATTTCAGACCCCCAAACATATACGTACAAACGCACTTACATAAATACACTTACATAATTGGTCGCATTCGGAGGTAATCGTTATGCGGGAGTCCACTGTACTTACATAATTGTTCAAGTTGGGAGCTGTATGAAACTCGCAGTACCACTGTACCTGTCTGCCAATAACCCCAGTGCCTTAGCTCATTATATCTCAAATTGTAGGAAATGTATTGTAATGCATTATCTCCCATATTCCTTGACTATTCAAACAAATAATAAGAATAAATAAAGGAGCTGGTCATATAATTTTTTTATTTACCGTATTTTGCGGCTTATAAGATGCTCCGATGCATTTGACGCATCCCAGTTTAGAAGGTAATAATCAAAAAAGTTAAGAGTGCCTAATACCAAGTAATATTTATCCCACTGAAACCTATGTTAATTTTATATGCAGAAATAAGGTTACATTTGATTTATGGTTAGGTCAAAACATAGGATAGGCCTAGTGCTCACCTCAACACCCCAATGATCTCTCAGTTTGAACTGGTGAAACAGTCGCTGGTGGCTGAGTTGCTGCTGTGTGAACAACTCTATATATATATATATATATATATATAGAGTGAGGGTCCCAGTGCATACTGATGTGTCTTTGTCAGTGACTGTCAGTATAAATAAAAATGGCTTCTTCAGCTGTTGTACCAAAACATATGGTAAATATGATTACTGGTACCTAGTAATAAAGTGAAAATACCCATCATGTGCTAACGATAGTATAGTATATCTTAGCATTATTTTAAAGTGCCTACCATAAATGGCGCTGCTTTGTGGCTTTGGTAGTTTAATAAGAAAAGAAGGTGTTACTTAAGGAGGAATTTCATTTTCTGTCAATATCCCAGTACAATATCCATGTTTCATAAATAGCTCGTCTCAAAACGTTAATTTACTGTAATTTTGAAACTCTGGCCTTGTTTTAGTTTCAGTGGCTCAGCATCGGATATAACTGGGAGAGCTACAGCCCACCCCAAACCCTAGACTTATAGCTCTCGTCACTGACTTTCAATTTATAGAATGCAGGGTGGTTTTTGGAGACATTTTATGGGAAAAAATGCATCCAATCTGCGAAATGTGGTAACAAGGCATGAGAGAATGGCGGTCACATTTGTGATACAATGAATCAACAATAATTGAACTGTTTTTCTGAATTCAGTGTTTTTATTTCTAAGGGTCTAAGGCAGCATTTCTCAACCTTTTTACCCTTGCAGAACCCTTGAAATAATTTTCATGTCTCAGGAACCCCTACATAAATATTATTATATATCATTATTATCTTTTTTTTTAAACCTGTAGTTCATAAGGAAAATACATTTTTTCTGGTAACTGGTTTAACCCCTTGAGGGTTCGTGCTGCTGTTCTACAGGTTTAAAGCCAGGGTCCGTGCCATAGTACTATGTGATGAGCTCAGCTCACTCAGATAAGCTGTGAGTGGTAAATTTGGGTCTAGATATGAGAGAATGGGTCTGTTTGGAAAGTGTGCACCACATAAGAAAAAACCCTGCAGCACGTGATGCATAATGTGAAAAAACACCGCATCCATATTTTTTATTTAAAACAGCATGTTTGCGGTACATTTTTGTATTTTTTTTTTCTGGGTGTATTCACGTTTTCTTGATCTCATTGATAGACTGAAAGATATATTACAGAGATAGAGAAAATCTTGATTCTTTTTAGGAATGGAAATAGCTTGAAATTGAGCTCAAATTAGCAGATGCATCCAATACATGTGAACTGGTGGGTCTAATATGTATTCAGGAATACACTGATATTATTTATACAATTATTACAATACTGCATAACAGTAAATCTTTTTTGGTGTGAATGAAAATTTGTGTGAATAAAAAATAAAAAATAAAGGAATTCATGTGTAAAGCCTGGGAACATAACTGATGAAGAGAGGAAATGTTATTAAAGTGTCAGGAATGCCTGCATTGTTTATTATGGACCTTGTTTTGAAATTTGTATGAAATTGGCCAACTTATCAATTTCTGATCACTTTAATGGGTAGTTGAAATATTGATTAGGCAGTTTCTTGTGCTCACTCAATGAAATAGATGGAAACTAATGAAATAGCTAAGTATTTGGTCAACTGGAACAATGTAATTGGTCTAAAATAGGCATCAAATTGGGCAGAATCACTGATGTGTAAATATCGCTGACACAGAATTCACGATAGCGTAATTTCGCCAATTTCCCATCAAATTTCATACTTTTTGTTTTATTTTCGTATTTGTTATTAACACATTGTCCGATTCCCACCAAGGCAGGGTGTCCCATAAAAGAAAAACTTCCATCATCATTCTTCCATCACTGTCTTGGCAGAGGGGTGCTTTACACTACAGTTTATAAAACTGCAACATTAACACCCCTCCTTTAGAGTGTAGACACTGTACTTCCCATCTCCAGGACTCAAGTCCAGCCTGCTGGTTTCCCTGAATCCCTTCATAAATGTTACTTTGCTCACACTCCAACAGCACATCAAGTATTAAAAACCATTTATCTCCACTCCTATCAGATACGGTTACGCATGCTTGCTGGAAGTCCAGGCCCCTCGCACACAAAACCTCCTTTACCCCCTCCCTCCAACCTTTCCTAGGCTGACCCCTACCCCGCCTTCCCTCCACTGCAGATTTATACACACTCGAAGTCATTATGTTTCATTCCATTCTCTCTACATGTCCAAACCACCTCAACAATCCTTCCTCAGCCCTCTGGACAACAGTTTTGGCAATCCTGCACCTCCTCCTAACTTCCAAACTACGAATTCTCTGCATTATATTCACACCACATATTGCCCTCAGACATGACATCTCCACTGCCTCCAACCTTCTCCTCACTGCAACATTCATCACCCATGCTTCACACCCATATAAGAGCATTGGTAAAACTAGACTCTCATACATTTCCCTCTGCTTCCAAGACAAAGTTCTTTGTCTCCACAGACTCCTAAGTGCACTGCTCACCATTTTCCCCTCATCAATTCTATGATTCACCTCATCCTTCATAGACCCATCTGCTGACACGTCCACTCCCAAATATCTGAATACATTCACCTCCTCCATACTCTCTCCCTTTAATCTGATATCCAATCTTTCATTGCTTAATCTTTTTGTCCTCATAACCTTAGTCTTTCCTCTATTCACTTTTAATTTTCTTCTTTTACATACCCTACCAAATATATCCACCAACCTCTGCAACTTCTTTTCATAATCTTCTAAGAGTACAGTGTCATCAGCAAAAAGCAACTGACAACTCCCACTTTGTGTTCGATTCTTTATCTTTTAACTCTACACCCCTTGCCAAGACCCTTGCATTCACTTCTCTTACAACACCATCTAAAAATATATTGGACAACCACAGTGACTTCACACATCCTTGTCTAAGGCCTACTTTTACTGTGAAATAATCTCCTTCTTTCCTACATACTCTAACTTGAGCCTCACTATCCTCGTAAAAACTCTTCACTGCTTTCAGTAACCTTCCTCCTATACCATACACCTGCAACATCTGCCACATTGCCTTCCCTATCCACCCTGTCATACTCCTTTTCAAAATCCATAAATGCCACAAAAACCTCTTTAGCCTTATCTAAATACTGTTCACCTATAGTTTTCACTGTAAACACTTGGTCTACACACCTCCTACCTTTCCCAAAGCCTCCTTGTTCATCTGCTGTCATACTTTCCGTCTTACTCTTAATTCTTTCAATAATAACACTGCCATACACTTTACCAGGCATACTCAACAGACTTTTTTTTTTTTTTCAACAAACCGGCTGTATCCCACCGAGGCAGGGTGGCTCAAAAAGAAAAACAAAAGTTTCTCTTTTCAAATTTAGTAATATATACAGGACAAGGCGTTACTAGCCCCCTGCTCCCGGCATTTTAGTCGCCTCCTACGACACACATGGCTCATGGAGGAAGAACTCTGTTCCACTTCCCCATGGAGATAAGAGGAAATAAACAAGAACAAGAACTAGAAAGAAAATAGAAGAAAACCCAGAGGGGTATGTACATTATCCTTGTACATGTAGTGTGACCTAAGTGTAAGTAGAGGTAGAAGACGTACCTGAAATCTTGCATGTGTATGAGACAGAATAAAAAGACACCAGCAATCCTACCATCATGTAAAACAGTTACAGCCTTCCGTATTACACTCGCTTGGATAGTAGTACCTCCCTGGGTGGTTGCTACTCAACAGACTTATCCTCCTATATTTTTTTGCACTCTCTTTTGTCCCCCCTTGCCTTTATACAAAGGAACTATGCATGCTTTCTGCCAATCCCTAGGTACCTTTCCCTCTTCCATACATTTATTAAATAATAGGACCATCCACTCCAAAAACTATATCCTCACCTGCTTTTAACATTTCTATCTTTACCCCATCAATCCCAGCTGCCTTACCCCCTTTCATTCTGCCCACTGCCTGACGAATTTCCCCCACACACACAACTGGCTCTTCCTCACTCCTACAAGATGTTTTTTCTCCTTGCCCTATACTCGAAATCACAGCTTCCCTATCTTCATCAACATTTAACAGTTCCTCAAAATATTCCCTCCATCTTGCAATCCTTTCAGGGTTGCAACTCCTGCTCTCAAAGTTACTCTCAGGGTTGCAAATTTAACCCTTTCAAGGTTGGTGCCGTAGATCTGTTGCTTTGAAGCCAGGGCCCAAACCGTAGATCTACGCCATGAGCTCAGCTCGCTCAGATAACCCGTGAGCAGTAAATTTGGGCCTAGATATGAGAGAACACATTATGTGGTAAGTGTACACTACATAAAACAAATCCTGCAGCATGCAGTGCATAATGAGAGAAAAAACTGTGACCATAATTTTGGTTTAAAACAGTGACTTTGCAGTGTTTTTTCGTATGTTTTTTACAGTTGTATTCACGACTTCATGGTCTTTTGATAGAATGGAATATATATTACGGTAATAGAGATGATTTTGATTGGTTTTAGTAGTGAAAATGGCTTGAAACTGAGCTCGAAGTAGCGGATATGTTCAAGTTTGCATATGTTCAAGAGTAAACAAGTGTCGTCACGAGTCTAATATGCGTCAGCTGATGGGTCTAATATACTTTCACGAATGTGCTGATATTATTTATACAATTATTGCAACATTGCATAAGAGTGAATCTTCTATTTTTTGGTGTGAATAAAAATCAAGATGGAATTCATTTGTAAAGCCTGGAAACATAAGTAATGAAGAGAGGAAATGTTATTTTAGTGCCAGGAATGCCTGCATTGTTTATTCTGGACCCTATTTTGAAAATGGAATACAGTGGTCCCTCAATTATCATCCTTAATCCGTTCCTGGAAGTTGGACTATTATCGAAATGGACGATTTTCGAATCAGTTTTCCCCATAAGAAATAATGTAAATCCATTTAATTCGTTCCAGACACCCAGAAGTATCAGCAATAATTTTTTTTTTTACCTAAAAGATAGATTTACATGCACAAAAGAATGAACATTCAACATGACAATAATGTATTTAAATTAAATTAGATAAGTTTAGATTTAGAAAGGACATAGGAAAGTATTGGCTTGGAAATAGGGTAGTTGATGAGTGGAACAGTCTACCTAGTTGGGTTATTGAGGCTAGGGCATTGGGTAGTTTCAAATTTAGGTTGGATAAATATATGAGTGAGAGGGGTTGGATTTGAGTGGGACTTGCAAATGAGTGGATAGAGTTATCAGAGCTTATTTCTTGGGTACCATTGAGGATTGGGTTGGGAAAATGTTTTGTTAGTGGGATGAATTGTAAAGGACCTGTCGAGCATGGGGCAACAGACCTGTTCTTATGTAAAAATACAAAGGTGGTGGTGGTAGAGTGGAAGCAGTTGTGATAGTGGTTGATAAATTATATGTTTCTCACATTCTTTACCAAAGGGCTAGAAGCTTTCTTTGGAACCATGATAGCTTATTTAGCACTTGCAAGCACTAAAATCAATGGAATATTATGAAATATTTCGTAGGAGCATGTAAGGGGACTGTCGCTCACTGGTAAACAATGGCACACTGGCTGGGAAGGCAGGCCCAGGCGGCTCAGAGAGTGAGTACGCATCCCGGACGAAGGACGATTAGCGAGTTAACGGACCATTTGCGAGCCAGTGTTTAGACGAAATAACAGGACTATTTCCGAAATGGACGACTTTCAGGCCGGACGATTGTTGAGGGACCACTTTACGTTTATTATGAAATTTGTGTTAAGTTGGCAAAATTACCAATTTCTGATTACTTTATTTGTTAGTTGAAATAGTTGACTGGGCAATTGCTTGTGCTCAGTTGATAAAATAGAAATAATACTAGCAAAATAGCTAAGAATTTGGTGTACTGGAATAAAGTAATTGGCCTGAAATGGGAGTCAAAGTCGGTAAAATCGCCGATGCATAAATATCACTGAAGCATCAAAATTCGTGAGAGCGTAATTTCATCAGTTTTCCATCAAATTTCATACTTTTTACATTATTACCTTCAGAAAAAGTTTCTCTACCATTTCACAAGAAAAAATAAAATTTTTTTTTTAAATTTTTGGACCCTGGCTGTCACTGAGATTTGGCCTCTGGACCCTGAAAGGGTTAAAAAAAAAATTTCTTACGAAATGATAATCTTTTTTGAAGGTAATGAAACCAAAAATACAAATTTTGTGGAAAACTTAAGAAATTACACTCTCGCAAAGTTAGCAGTCTCAGTGAAATTTACACATCAACGATTTTGCTGACATTGCACCCTATATTTGGCCAATTCCATCGTTCCCATCAACCAAACTCATAGCTATTTCACAAGTATTCCTTCTGTCAACTGAGTACAAGAAACTGCCTATTTATCTGTTTCAACTAACCAATAAAGTGATCAGAAATTGGTAATTTGGCCAATTTCACAAAATTAAAAAATTGTCAATTTAAAAATAAGGTCCAGGATAAACCATGCAAACATTCCTGGCACTAAAGAAAACTTCGTCTGTTCTTTAGTCACATCTCCAGGCTCCTCTTATATTGCACTTGCTTTCCATTTTTACTTTTTATTAACACGAAAAAATAGATGATTTATTGTTATGCAGACTACTGCATTATTGTAATAAGTGTATAAATAATGACAGTGCATTCCTAAATGCTAATATATTAGACTGGCCAGTTGGACACATTGGACAAGTTATGTCATTTGTGTACCCTGGAATATTGGCAAAATTTGAACATTTCCACTAGTTTGAGCTCATTTTTAAGCGAGTTTCAGCTCAATTTCTGTAATATGTCTTCCATTCTGTGAAAAGAGACCAAGAATACAACCATAAAAAACATACAGAAATACACTGCAAATTCACCGTTTTAAACCAAAAACACAATTGCAGTTTTTTTCTCACTATGCACTGTTTGCTACAGGATTTTTTGTATGGTGCACACTTAACATATAAACCCATTCTTTCATATCTAGGCCCAAATTTACCACTCACATTTTATTTGAGTGAGCTGAGCTTATGGCATAGTACTGGATAGACACTGGCTTCAGAGATCTAATATAACAGGACCAAAAAAAAAAAAAAAAAAAACAAAGAGATCAAACTACATTGGAACTTGAGTTTTCATACTTAACCCTTTCAGGGTTTCGGCCGTACTAGTACGGCTTACGAGCCAGGGTTTTTGACGTACTAGTATGCCTAAATTCTAGCGCCCTCAAATCTAGTGAGAGAAAGCTGGTAGGCCTACATTTGAAAGAATGGGTCTATGTGGTCAGTGTGCGTGGTATAAAAAAAAATCCTGCAGCACACAGTGCGTAATAAGAAAAAAAAACTTTGACCGTGTTTTTGGATTAAAACAGCGACTTTGCACTGTATTTTCGTATGGTATTTATTGTTGTATTCTAGTTTTCCTGGTCTCATTTTATAGAATGGAAGACATATTACAGAAATTGAGATGATTTTGACTGGTTTTACAAAGAAAAGTTCCTTGAAATTGAGCTCAAAGTAGCAGAAATGTTCGATTTTTACCAAAGTTCAAAAGTAAACAAATCATGCTATGCGTCCAATACACATCAACTGGTGAGTCTAATATTCTTTCACAAGTATGCTGATATTATTTATACCATTTCTACACCAATGCAGTAGTCTGCATAACAGTAAATCTTCTATTTTTTGTGAGAATAAAAATTCAAAGTGGAAAGCAAAATAATGTAAGAGGGGCATGGGGACGTGACTAATGAACAGAGGAAATGTTATTTTAGTGCCAGGAATGTCTTTCTTGTTTATTCTGGACCCTATTCAGAAATTGGCATCTTTTGAAATTTGTGTGAAATTGGCAAAATTGCTAAATTCTGACCACTGTATTGGATAGTTGAAATCGGTAAATGGGTGGTTTCTTGTACTCATTCGATAGAAAAAATAGAGTTCTAGCGAAATAGTTATGATTTTTGTCGACAAGTATACTGGAATTGGCCGAAAATAGGGCTCAAAGTGGGCAAAATCGCCGATGCGTAAACATCGTCGAGACCGCTAACTTCGCGAGAGCATAATTCCGTAAGTTTTCCATCAAATTTCATACTTTTGGTGTCATTATAATCGGGAAAAGATTCTCTATCTTTTCATAAGAAAAAATATTTTTTTTTTTTTTCTAAATTTGGCCGACCCTGAGAACAAGTCTCTGAGAGGGCCTGTTGACCCTGAAAGGGTTAATCCATTCCAGAAGGCCATTCTAAATCTGAAACGTATGAAAACTGATTCAGTATTTCCCATAAGAATTTTTTTTTTTTTTAACAAGTCGGCCGTCTCCCACCGAGGCAGGGTGACCCAAAAAGAAAGAAAATCCCTAAAAAGAAAATACTTTCATCATCATTCAGCTCTTTCACCTCACTCACACATAATCACTGTTTTTGCAGAGGTGCTCATAACACAACAGGTTAGAAGTATATACGTATAAAGATACACAACATATCTGTTCCATACACCCAAAAATTTTTAACAAAAATGCATTTTTTAAAGAATAACTGTAGTTTTGCATACAGAAAATAATGAGAAATAAATATAAAGCACTGATGGAATTGATAAATGAACATTTAAGTCACTGTTACATACCTTTATTGAAGACTTGTTGGGAGGAGAGTTTTGAAGACAGGACAGAATACCTAAATATGATGTGCTAATATCAACTCGACAGCTTGTTTATCAATCACAGTTCATCTAATATGACATAATAAACAATATTAATAACATAGAAACATGATATATACTCTAGAATGAATAAAATATGTCATTACGTATGTGAGGAGTGGTGGTAGTGGGTTTATCAGGGCCACTGACAGCATAAGCTGTACATACAGTGGTGGTGGTGGTGGCGGCAGCAGAGGCCACCACCACTATTCACACTGAAACAATGTACGTAATTTATAAATAAGAAATATTTGCACTTTATAAATAAGAAATATTTACACTTACCTTGGGGAAGATGCTGGCATTGGTTTAGGGTGGTGGAAGATACGCAGGGCGGCGTATATTATCAGTGGCCCTATATACCTCCAAATTGCCAGTTTTGTGTCAACCTTTTTCTATCGCTTAATCGCTTAACTTACTTGCTACACCGTTAATGCTACACTTTATCGCTGGCTGGCGCTATAGCCTTTATCAACTCCTGCTGCTTTAGTATCATACATATCGTATAATCACTGAATTACTGCAGAAGGCACATTCTCCCCTCTCTTTTCCTCCTTCATTCTCATATTTTTCAACAACTTTCTTCAATTCTATCATGTTTCTCACTTTCTTTACCAAAGGAACTTTACTAGGAGCTTTCTTTGGGCCCATGGTTGTTTATTTCACAGTTGCACTCAACCACAAAAAAAATGGATTATAGCGAAATGTTTGGATGAACGAGCATTAGTTTCCTCACTTGCCCAGAGACACAGCCAGACTGACTCATGAACGCATGAGCGGCTGGCGGGCGGGTGGGTGGACGCGTCCAATACGGCTGGCAAGTGAAATAACGGCCGATAACCAGAATGAAGTGTAGGCCAAAAATCTGGGTGATAACCAAGTTGGCCAATATCCAGAATGGCTGATAACCAAGGGTCCACTGTATACTGTAGACCCCTGCATTCTTCAGTGACATATTAAGTCTAACAGTTCTGATAATTTCTCATGGTGGTAACCATTGCTAGGAATACATGGTCATTCTTTGCCTCTAAGTCTGAAATTTGTAATTCATTACCAGAAAATATTAAAGAAACCCAGTCTGAAAGTCAATTTTAAGACTTTCCTCAAAAGCCACTTGCCCTAGACTAAATACTCATTACTCAATATTTAACTTCACCAATAAATCGCCTAAATCTTAAAACTTCAAGACTAGACGACCAAGTTCATAAATATACAGTGGAACCTCAAAAATCGAACTGCTCCCAACACAACCAATTATGTAAGTGTATTTTTGTAAGTGCTTTTATAAGTGTATTTTTGAGGGTCTGAAATGGACTAATCTAATTTATATTATTCCTGATGGGAATAAATTCATTCGGTAAAGCACTCGAACAGCCTTCTGGACTGAAGAAAGTTCGATATTTGAGGTTCCACTGTACCCAAAAACAGTGTTGCCCTACACCAAATTGTAGCATCTATGATAAATTTCTTTAATGTTAAGTAGTCAGTAAGCCATTAAATTAAGTCAGCCCATAATGCCTAAACATCATAGAGGATCTTTTTGCAGTGCAACCCATTATTGTAGATTCATGAAGTTTGGTTGGTGCCCTGGACATGCTCATTCTCTTGAAGCTGGAATACTGCTGTATACTAACATCACCTTTCAAAGCAGGTGAGATTGCCAAACTAAAAAACATAAGAGAACTTTCGCTACCCATATGTATTCAAACAAACATCTGAATTACTAGAAATGCTTCTTCAACTGTATTCTTTGGAACATAGGCAAGAGAAAGGTGCCTCATAATCTACACCTGGAAAATCCTGTAGGAAGTAGTCCTAAACCTGCACACCAAAATCACTCCCTTTTGATAACAAGAGACTTGGCAGACAGTGCAAAATACACTAAGAACTTGAATGTCAAAGGTTCCTGACTTACACATCCTCCCTTCGTGCATAAGGGGAATTACCAGCAAATCTCTGGCTGTCTTCAGATCAGTCTCTAACTTGCCCAGCTGTGGCTTATACATTCGACTGACTGTGGTCAACAGTAACAGCCTGGCTGTTCAGCCCTTGATCCACTGGGAGGCCAAGTTGTCTCCAGAAGCATCCTTCAGGTATCCTCGAGGTTTACCAAGGAGGAATATCAACTATATTGACCATTCTCTGCAGTAGACTTTTTCCTCAGAAATAACTTCACTGCCCACTTCAAATATGTTTTTGGGAAGAATCCGGCCTGGTGGGCCCTTACAAATCAACAAGAATTCTTTATAGCTAGGGTACACGTTCCTCATCCAGGGCCACTGCTACTGCCTTCCTGTGTGTGGCTTGAGGCTGCACACACTGCACTATGTTTTGTGTGTCAGCAGCTTTGGCATTTTTTGCCCAAGCCATCCATGGTTTCTATAATTACTGGGTTATCTGTAGTGTGTATTATTAAAAATCTCCAGAACACCTTTTTCTGCAACAAAAGTAGAAGTTTTCAATAGGAAACAGTATTGCTGCCTGCAAGAAGTACCAGTTCAGCCAGATTGTAATGGTTTTGTAGATCTGCAGGCTGCTACCAACAACAGTCTGGTTAGCCAGGCAACGAACAAGATCCTGACCTCAGGCATGGCTACAAGTGTGGAAGAAACCTGTCTTAGTCACAGGTACATGTATATGTTAGAAATTTAGACGCCATGTACAAGGCAGTATATTGTGTTTTAATTTTTCAGATTTTATAATAGATAAAGAATATACAGTATAAAAATTTTGTATTTGGGAAAAATAACAAAGATGAAGTTAGTTAAATGTGATATTTACATAAGCTTGCAACAGGCTGCATGTATTATGTTGTAATGACATATGTACTTGGGAGATCGACCATTAACCAAACACAATAAGGTTGGATATAAAGTCCCTAAATCTTGGTTCATTGTTTATATAAATTTTTACAAATTGACAAGAGGGCTACAAATATATACTGTATATATGATGTTGCCTAAAGGCAAATACATAATGCATTCTGAATTTAAGAAACTGATAATGAACAATGCCCTTCCCTCTCCTCGCCCCATGAAAAAGTTAAAAAAAAGTAATCACATTTTAACTGAGGTTATTTTGTTGAGTGGGTGTAAGTGTGCACATAGCAAATTTATAGTGACTTATGGAGATATTCTTAACCCTTTCAGGGTCAACAGGCCCTCTCAGAGACTTGTTCTCAGGGTCGGCCAAATTTAAAAAAAAAAAAAACATTTTTTTTCTTATGAAAGGATAGATAATCTTTTCCCGATCATAATGACACCAAAAGTATGAAATTTGATGGAAAACTTAAAGAATTATGTTCTCGCGAAGTTAGCGGTCTCGACGATGTTTACGCATCGGCGATTTTGCCCACTTTGAGCCCTATTTTTGGACAATTCCAGTGTACTTGTCGACAAAAATCATAACTATTTCGCTAGAAATCCATTTTTTGTATCGAATGAGTACAAGAAACCACCCATTTACCGATTTCAACTATCCAATACAGTGGTCAGAATTTAGCAATTTTGCCAATTTCACACAAATTTCAAAAGATGCCAATTTCTGATTAGGGTCCAGAATAAACAAGAAAGACATTCCTGGAACTAAAATAACATTTCTTCTGTTCATTAGTCACGTCCCTACGCCCCTCTTACATTCTTTTGCTTTCCACTTTGAATTTTTAGTCTCACAAAAAAATAGAAGATTTACTGTTATACAGACTACTGCATTGGTGTAGAAATTGTATAAATAATATCAGCACACTTGTGAAAGAATATTAGACTCACCAGTTGACGTGTATTGGATGCATAGCATGATTTGTTTACTTTTGAACTTTGGTAAAAATCGAACATTTCTGCTACTTTGAGCTCAATTTCAAGGTACTTTTCTTTGTAAAACCAGTCAAAATCATCTCAATTTCTGTAATATGTCTTCCACTCTATAAAATGAGACCAGAAAATCTAGAATACAACAATAAATACCATATGAAAATACAGTGCAAAGTCGCTGTTTTAATCCAAAAACACGGTCAAAGTTTTTTTTTATCTCATTACGCACTGTGTGCTGCAGGATTTTTTTATACCACGCACACTGACCACATAGATCCATTCTTTCATATGTAGACCTACCAGCTTTCTCTCATTAGATTTGAGGGCGCTAGAATTTAGGCATACTAGTACGTCAAAAACCCTGGCTCGTAAGCCTTACTAATACGGCCGAAACCCTGAAAGGGTTAAAAATAATAATTGCCATGATTTGATTACATTTTGTACTCTTGATTTGAGACTACATAGAGCATCTTTCTTAGAGAACAGTTGTAGTGAGTTTACTGTAGACATCTCAGTTTGTTAGTGGTGGAATATGATGGATGTCTGGTGGGAGGGACAAGGGGGCAGTTGCTTCCTCCTCCCAGAATCAGGCCTGTGTTAAGGAAAACGAAAATATTGATGTCAAGCTTCATGTCTGCTTATTCCTTTATCCGCCCGTTAAAAGTTTATCCACCTTGGGAAAAGTTTGCCCTAATATCCTGAAAAATTTCCAGCAGGGACCCATGTTATATACTCTATAAATTTACTTTCTTGTACCAATAACAATCACAAGCTTCGTTTTACTAATACAGTGGAACCACTTTATGCGACCTTGATTCATTTCAGAAGGCTGTTTGAGTGCTGCTCCATTTGAGTATCGAACAAGCTCTTCCCAACCAATTTTCTGTTTGTTTGGCTGTTATCACTTATCTTCGTAGACCCCATGGTGACTTATTTATACTAATAATACAAAAAACGCCAAAAAATTCAGGTCGTATTTGGCAGGCCATATTTGTTTGGTCGATGTTGAGCTTCGTTCAAGTAGTGAGCTTGTCATATACCGAGTTTCCGCAGTATACTAATGTTTTACTAATATTATTATTATTTATTATTATCACACTGGCCGATTCCCACCAAGGCAGGGTGGCCCGAAAAAGAAAAACTTTCACCATCATTCACTCCATCACTGTCTTGCCAGAAGGGTGCTTTACACTACACTTTTTGAACTGCAACACTAACACCCCTCCTTCAGAGTGCAGGCACTGTACTTCCCATCTCCAGGACTCAAGTCCGGCCTGCCGTTTTCCCTGAACCCCTTCATAAATGTTACTTTGCTCACACTCCAACAGCACGTCAAGTATTAAAAATCATTTGTCTCCATTCACTCCTATCAAATACGCTCACCATGCCTGCTGGAAGTCCAAGCCCCTCGCACACAAAAACCCCCTTTACCCCCTCCCTCCAACCTTTCCTAGGCCGACCCCTACCCCGCCTTCCTTCCACTACAGACTGATACACTCTTGAAGTCACTCTGTTTCGCTCCATTCTCTCTACATGTCCGAACCACATCAACAACCCTTTCCACCCTCTGGACAACATTTTGGTAATCCCGCACCTCCTCCTAACTTCCAAACACGAATTTCTCTGCATTATATTCACACCACACATTGCCCCAGACATGACATTTCCACTGCCTCCAGCCTTCTCCTCGCTGCAACATTCATCACCCATGCTTTACACCCATATAAGAGCGTTGGTAAAACTATAATCTCATGCATTCCCCTCTTTGCCTCCAAGGACAAAGTTCTTTGCTCCACAGACTCCTAAGTGCACCGCTCACCCTTTTCCCCTCATCAATTCTATGATTCACCTCATCTTTCATAGACCCATCCGCTGACACGTCCACTCCCCAAAAATCTGATACATTCACCTCCTCCATGCTCTCTCCCTCCAATCGATATCCAATCCTTCATCACCTAATCCTTTTGTTATCCTCATAACCTTTCTCTTTCCTATAATTTACTTTTAATTTTCTTCTTATGCACACCCTACCAAATTCATCCACCAATCTCTGCAACTTCTCTTCAGAATCTCCCAAGAGCACAGTGTCATCAGCAAAGAGCAACTGTGACAACTCCCACTTTAGTGTGATTCTTTATCTTTTAACTCCACGCCTCTTGCCAAACCCTCGCATTTACTTCTCTTACAAAACCCCCTCTATAAATATATTAAACAAACCCCGGTGACATCACACATCCTTGTCTAAGGCCTACTTTTACTGGAAAATAATTTCCCTCTTTCCTACATACTCTAACTTGAGCCTCACTATCCTTGTAAAAACTCTTCACTGCTTTCAGTAACCTACCTCCTACACCATACACCTGCAACATCTGCCACATTGCCCCCCTATCCACCCTGTCAATACGCCTTTTCCAAATCCATAAATGCCACAAAGACCTCTTTAGCCTTATCTAAATACTGTTCCCTTATATGTTTCAGAAAATTAAACCTACCTTTCACTTATATGTTTCATGTAAACCCCACCTTTCCAAAGCCCCCTTTTTCATCGCTATCCATTCTCCGTCTTACTTTTAAAATTCTTTCAATAATAACTTCCCATACACTTTACCAGGTATACTCAACAGATTTATCCCCCTAAAATTTTTTTGCACTCTCATTTGTCCCCTTTCGCCTTTAAAAAGGGAACTATGCATCTCTCTTCCATTCCCTAGGTACCTTACCCCTTCCATACATTTATTAAAAATTGCACCAACCACCCCAAAAACTAATCCCCACCTTTTTTAACTTTTCTATCTTTTTTCCCATAAATCCTGGCCCCTTTTAACCCCCCCTTTCTTTTTTACCCTGCCTCACAAACTTCCCCCACACTCCCAACTGGCTTTTCCTCCCCCTACAAGATGTTTTTCCTCCTTTCCCTACACAAACACAGCTTCCCCATCCTTCATCAACATTTAACAATTCCTCAAAATATTCCCCCCATCTTCCCAATACCTCTAACTCTCCATTTAAAAACCTCCCTCATATTTTTTAAAATGACAAATCCCTTTGTTCTCTAGGGTTCCTAACTTGTTAATCTCACCCAAAACTTTTTCTTTTTTTCAACAAAATTTGTTGATAACCTCCACCCACTCTCCCCCATTTGCCCTTTTTACTTGTTTCAACCACCTTTTTAACCTCCTCTTTTTTTTCCATATACCTTCCCCCCTTTTCCACTTCCTACTTTTGTAAAAACTTCTCAACAACTTTTTCTCCCTTTCTACTCCTTTTTCATCATCATTCCACCCCCAAACGCCCCTCCTCCCTCCCGCACCCCACTTTTTCCAAACCACAAAATTCTGCTGAAAACTCTAAAACACATTTTAAACCTACCCCATACCTCTTTAACCCCATTTTCCATGCTCTCATTAGCCCTCATCCTCCAGTAGCTGTTTTTTTTCTACCCCAACTGCCTCCCCTTTTAGTTTATAAACCTTCACCTCTCCCTTTCCCCATGCTTCTGTTCCCTTTATCCCATCACCTTTTACTCTCATGTAGCTACAATAGAAATGATCTGACATATCTCTGGGCCCCCTAAAACAGTACACCTAATTACCAACAGTCTTTTATCTACCAATACATAACCAACAAACTGCTGTCATTTCGCCCCACATCATATCTTGTATACTTATTTATCCTCTTTTTTTTTAAAATATGTATTTCCATAACTAAACCCCTTTTTAAACAAATTCAATCAAAGGGGTCCCATTTCATTACACCTGGGACCCCAAACTTTCCTACCACACCCCTCTAAAAGTTTCTCCTGCTTTTGCATTCAGACCCCTACCACAATGACCTCTCACTTGGTTTAAAGGGCCCCATACTTTTACTAACATCTCCCAAAATCTCTCTCCTCTACATTTTCCCCTCTTTCCAGGTCATACCGCTTATTATGACCCACTTTTTTTGCATCCAAAACCTTTTCTTTTAATCCACAAATTCTTGAATTTACACATTCATATTCTCTTTTCCCTTAAACTCATCCTTCAACATTCTCTCCCCCCTTCCTTTGCTCTAACCTCTCAGATACTCCCTTTTTAATCCCATTTTTTCCCCCCCACCAAAACCCCCCCTATCCCCCTTCATTTGTTTCGCTTAGGGCCAGGACACCCAAACTTCTTTCATTCTAACATCAGCAGTCACTGTTTCTTGTTCTTCACTACACCACGCAAAATTCAAGCATCCCATTTTTATAAAGTTTTTCTTCTCTTTTTTATAAATGCTACAGAAAGGGGGTTAACAGCCCTTTTCCCCCTTTTTAGGTCCCCAACACACACAGGCTTACGGGGGAAAGATTTTTTTCCATTCCCCATGGACAATAGAAAAAAAAGGAAAACAAGAGCTATTTGGGAAAAAGGAGAAAAACATAAGTGGTATAATATATGCATTGCGTGTCTGTAAAGTGTGACCAAAGTGAAGAGAGTATTCCCTTTAAAATAACAAAACCCCTTTTTATACAAAGTTCAAACATAGGGGGAATAATCGTTGAGTATACCTGTAAAGTGTATGGTAAGTTATTAAAAGAAATTAAAAGTAAATGGAGAGAGGGTAGCAATGAACCAGGGGGCTTTTGGGGAAAGGTATGGGGGTTTTAACCAATTTTTAACATAAACAAACGGGGACCATTGTTTAGTAGGGTAAAAGAGGTTTCTGTGGGATTGATGTAAATTTGGGAAAAGGCATATGAAAGGGTGGTAGGGGGGCAATGTGGCAAAGTTGCATTTTATGGAAAGGGAAAAAGGTTTTTTGAAACAGTGAAAATTTTTTATGAGAATAGTGAGGGTCAGGTTAGAGTAAAATAGGAGAAAGGAGATTTTTTCTCAGTAACAGGCCTTTAAAAAGATTTTTGATGTCCCTGTGTTGTTCAATATATTTATAGATTGGGGTTGAAAAGTAGGAATGCTCGCAGTTGGGAAAAGGTGTGGGGGTTAAAAAATAAAGAATCAACACAAAGTGGAATTGTCACAGTTTTCTCTTTGCTGAACACTGGCTTTTGGGGGGAACTAAGTTGCAGACTTTTGGGTGAGTGAATATAGGAAAGGTAAAATTTTTGAGGATGCAAATGAATTAGGGAATGAAAATTGGATATCAGATTGGGGGGAGAAGTATGGAGGAGGTGAAAGTATTCAATATTTTAAAACTGAAAACATGTCAGCAGGGGGATGGGGGCCCTTTAAAGAAGGGGAATCGAGAATTAATGAGGGGAAAAAAAGGGGAGTTTTGCAGTGAGGGGTGGGTTTGGGAAAAAGAACTTTTCCCCCGGGAAGCAAAGAGGGAATTACAAAATATAGTTTTTTAAACGCTCTTTTTATGTGGCAAAGCATGGGGGGTAAAATTTTTTAAAAGAAAGCTGGAGGCAGTAGAGGTTTCTGCTAAGGGAATGTGTGGTGTGAATATAAGCAGAGAATTTTGTTTTGGAAATTAGGAGGGGGCGGGATTGTTTTAGGGGGGTTGTTGAGGTGGGTTTGGGCCTGTAGAGAGGTTGAACAAATGGAATGATTTAAGAGTGTAAAATCTGTAGTGGAGGGAAAGGGGGGAAAACTTTTGGCCTAGGAAAAAGGTTGGAAAAGGGGGGTAAAGGGGGTTTTGTGTGCGAATTTTTGGACTTCCAGCAAGCATGCAGGGCAATTTGAAAAGGAGCAAAGGAGACACTTTTTTTTTTTGGGATTTGAGGGCTTTGAGAGTGGCGGATAATACTTATAAGGGATTCAGGGGAACTGGCGGGCCAACTTGATTTTTGGGAGATGGGAAGGAGGGGTGTTAAGTTCAGTTTTAAAGTTATTTAAGCTCACCTCTGGCAAGACGTGGGGGTGTGAATGATGGTGAAAGTTTTTCTTTTTCAGCCACCCTCCCTTTGGGGGGAAAATGCTCGGTTTTTAATAAAAATAATATAAATACAGACATTGCAGTCAAAGTTAATCTGGATTTACATTGTTATTGCGAAAAGTAAACGGAAGGGGGAAACAAAATAACAGTATCCCACTTGGAAGTGAAACTTAACTTGATAGTTTTTTTAGTAATTTGTAATCGAAGGAGGTATTCCCCCCCCCCAAAAATCTTTCTTTGTATCCCTACGCGCATGCATTGCACACCGCACCCACGCATGACGCACACTCCGCACACACATGCCACCCACACAACCAACACACACACACACACCCACACACAACACACCACAAAACACCACACACACACACACACACACACACACACACAACACACACCCACACACTCTTGCTTTTTATCCCTGTTGCGCGCACGCAACAATTTTTAAAAGAAAGTTTTTTAAATCACAAAAAAAACAAAGCACTCTGTGAAAAAAGATGGGTACACATGTATAAAAAATAGTACATACTGGGAGAAAGGAAAGACCACAACACACACTGGTATTAAATATTAGAATTTCTATTATTATTAAGGTATTTTTTTAATATTAAAGGGTAATAGAATGGTCATTTTTTTGGACTTTTAAAAAACTGGCAGCTCTCTCTCCTCTCTCACACCACACACCAAAACACACACACACACACACACCCACACCACACACACACCACACACACAAAACACACACACACACACACACCATAACACCGAGCACATCGCCGGAGGGACACACAAACCCAAAAACGCTGAAACATACGGGTGCCTGGCAAACCTGAGAATAGCGTTCCGATACCTTAACCCTTTGAGGGGCACAGGCCCCTCTCCGAAACCTTCCAGGTCGGGCCCAAATTTAAAAAAAAAATTTTTCTCTTAAAAAGATAGAGAATCTTTTCCCGATCTAAAAACAAAAAGTTTTAAATTTTATAGAAAACTTACGGGAAATTTGCTCTCGCAAAGTTTGCGGTCTGGCGATATTTCGCACGGCGATTTTGCCCACTTTACCCCATTTTCGGCCAAATTTTTCTTTCTAGTCGACAAAAAACATGAATATTTTTGCTAAACTTTTTCCCTTTTTTTCTATCGAATGGGTGCAAGAAACCACCCATTTTAAAAATTCAACTACCCGTCAGTGTCAGAATTTTCAATTTTTTCCAATTTCACACAAATTTCCCAAAAGATGCCAATTTCCCAAAAGGGGCCCCAAAAAAACAAACCGACATTCCGGCTAGTACTCATAAATTCTCGCAACGTCAAATCCTAGTGGAGACAACTTGTACCTTCATATGCAAAATGGGTCTATGTGGACAGTGAGGCACAGACTAAAAAAAATCCTGCAGCACACGGTGCCTACTGAGAAAACAAAAACTTTTTTCCATTTTTTTTTTAATAAATCAGCGACTTGCCAGTGGGTATTTTTCGTATAGTATTTATTGTTGTATTCGTAGTTTTCTTGGTCTCATTTTATAGAATGGAAAGACATAATTACTGAAATTGAGATGATTTTGACTGGTTTTTCTTTTTTTACAATGGAAGGTGCCTTGAAATTGAGCTCAAAGTACAGAAAGTTCGTTTTTACCAACTTCAAAAGTAAAAAAATCGTGCCAAGCCGTGCAACACGTCAACTGTTGATCTAATATTCTTTCACTAGTGCAACCAAATAAATTTCTACCATTTTTTACACTATGCAGTAGTCTGCATAAACAGTAAATCTATATTTTTGTGAGAATAAAAATTCAAGTGAAACAAAGAATATAAGAGGGCCTTAGACTGACAAGACAAAGGAAATTGTCATTTTAGTGCCAGAATGTCTTTCTTTGTTTAGTCTGGACCCTAGTCCGAAATTGGCATCTTTTGAAATTTGTGTGAAATTGGCAAAATTGCTAAATTCTGACCACTGTACTGATATAGTTTGAATTTATCAATGGTGTTTCTTCTGCACCCATTCGATAGAAAAAATGGATTCTAGCGTAATATTCTGTTTTTTGTCGACTAGTACAGTGAAATTGCCGAAAATGGGCTCAAAGTGGCAAAATTCGCCGATCCGTATACATCGCCCGAGACTGCTAACTTTGCGGGAGCTTAATTCCGAAATTCTATCAATTTCCACTGTTGTGGTCTTATGATCGGGCAATAGATTCTCTATCTTTGTCATACGGGAAAATAATTTTTTTTTTTTTAAAGTTGGCCGACCCTGAAAACGAGTATTCGGAATAGGCCTGTCCGACCCTCAAAGGGTTAAGGAAAACGAAAATATTGATGTCAAGCTTCATGCTCCTTATTCCTTTTATCCGCCCGTTAAAAGTTTATCCACCCTTGGAAAAAGTTTGCCCTAATATCCCCTGAAAAATTTCCAGCAGGGACCCATTTAAAATACTCTATAAATTTACTTTCTTGTACCAATAACAATCACAAGCTTCGTTTACTCAATACAGTGGAACCACTTTAATGCGACCTTGATTCATTCAGAAGGCTGTGTTGAGTGCTGCGCATTTGAGTATCGAACAGCTCTTCCCATCCAATTTTATCCTGTTTGTTTGGCTGTTATCACGTATCTTCGTACCCATGGGACTTATATACTAATAAACAAAAAACCCAAAAAATTCAACGTATTTCAGGCCAACTAGTTTGGTCGATGTTGAGCTTCGTTCAAGTAGTGCGCTTGTCATATACCGCGTTTCCGCAGTATACTAATGTTTTACTAATATTATTATTATTTATTAATTATCACACTGGCCGATTTCCCCACCAAGGCCAGGTGCCCGAAAAAGAAAAACTTTTCACATCATTCACTCCATCACTGGGTCCATTGCCGGAGAAGGGGCTTACACTACAACTTTTGGAACTGCAACACTAACACCCCTCCTTCAGAGTGCAGGCTCAGTACTTCCCATCTCCAGACTCAAGTCCGGCCTGCCATTTCCCACCCCCTGCATAAATGTTACTTTGCTCACACTCCAACAGCACGCCAATATTAAAAATCATTTGTCCCATTCACTCCTAGCAATTACGCTCCAACGCTGCCTGCTGAAGTCCAGCCCCTCGCACAAACAAAACCTCCTTTACCCCTCCCTCAACCTTTTTTTTTTTTTCCTAGCCACCCCTACCCCCCCTTCCTTCCACTAACAGACAATACACTCTTGAAAGTCCCCTGTTTCGCTCCCATTCTCTCTCTCTACAGTCCAACCACATCAACAACCCGTATCTCAGGCCCTCTGGACAACAGTTTTTGGTAACCCCACCGCCTCCTAACTTCCAAACTAAATTCTCTGCATTATATTCACACACACATTGCCCTCAGACATGACATTTCCACTGCCTCCGTCCTTCTTCCTGCTGCAACATTCATCACCCATGCTTCACACCCATATAAGAGCGTTGTAATACTATAATCTCATGCATTCCCCTCTTTCCTCCAGGACAAAGTTCTTTGTCCTCCACAACTCCTAAGTGCACCGCTCACCCTTTTCCCCCATCAATTCTATATTCACCTCATCGTTTTCATAGCCCACCGCGGACGACTCCACTTCCCAAAGATCTGAAGACATTCACCTCCTCCATGCTCCTCTCCCTTCCAATCAGATATCCAATCCTTCATCACCTAAATCCTTTTGTTTAACCTCATAACCTTACTCTTTCCTATATTCACTTTTAATTTTCTTCTTATGCACACCCAAACCAATTCATCGACCAATCTCTGCAACTTCTCTTCAAACTCCCCAAGAGCACAGTGGCATCACAAAGAGCAACTGTGACAACTCCCACGTTATGGGGATTCGTATCTTTTAACTCCTCTCCTCTTTCCAAGACCCTCGCATTTACTTCTCTTACATCCCCAGCATAATTATAGTAAACAACACGTGACAATCCCACATCCTTGTCTAAGGCCTATTTTTACTGGGAACTAAATTTCCCTCTTTTCCCTACATACTCTAACTTGAGCCCTATCCTTTTAAAAAACTCTACACTACTCGTTCAGTAAACCTACTCCTACACCATACACCCTGCAACGTCCTGCCCACATTGCCCCCCTTCCACCCTGTCCAACGGCCTTTTCCAAATCCATAAAATGCCACAAAGACCTCTTTAGCCTTATCTAAAGACTGTTCACTTAAGTTTCACTGTAACACCTACCTTTCACTTATATGTTTCAACACGGTAAACCCTACGTTTCCTAAACCTCCTTGGGCACTGTATCCGATTCTCCTCTTACGCTAATACTTTCAATAATAACTCTGCCATAATATCACTTGAACCAGGTATAACTCTACAACTTATCCCCCTAGAATTTTTGCACTCTCATTTGTCCCCTTCGCCTTTACAAAGGAACTATCTATCCTCGCCATTCCCTATGTACCTTACCCTCTTCCATACATTTTATTAAATAATTGCACCAACCACTCCCTAAACTATAATCCCCACCTGCTTTTAACATTTCTAGCTTTATCCCATCAATCTGGCTGCCTACCCCCTTCATTTGACCTACTGCCTCACAAACTTCCCCCCACACTCACAACTGCTCTTCCTCACTCCTACAAAATTTATTCCCCTTCCCTGTACACAAATCACAAGCTTCCCTATCTTCATCAAATCAACAGTTAACAATTCCTCAAAATATTCCCTCCATCTTCCAATACCTCTAACTCTCCTTTTAATAACGCTCCTCTCATATTTTTAACTGACAAATCCAGTGGGTTCTCTAAGGCTTATCCTTAACTTGTTAATCTCACTCCAAAACTTTTTTCTTATATTTTCAACAAATTTGTGATAACAATCTCACCCACTCTCCCTCATTTGTCTCTTTTTACATTTGTTTCACCACGCGCTTTAACCTCTCTCTTTTTCTCCATATACTCTTCCCTCCTTGCATCACTTCTACATTGCAAAAACTTCTCATATCTAACTTTTTCTCCCTTACTAAACCTCTTTACATCATCATTCCACCAATCCTTCCTCCTCCCTCCCGCACCCACTTTCCTGTAACCACAAACTTCTCTGAACACTCAACCCTACATTTTTAAACCTACCCCATACCCTTCAACCCCATTTCCTATCTCTCATTACCCATCATCCTCCAGTAGCTGTTTATATCGTACCCTAACTGCCGCCTCTTTTAGTTTATAAACCTTCACCTCTCTCTTCCCTGATGCTTCGGTCTCCTTGTATCCCGTCTACCTTTTACTCCAGTGTAGCTACAACTAAAAGTGATCTGACATAATCTCTGGCCCATCATAAACAGGTACATCCTGAATCTACTCAAAAGTCTTTATCTACCAATACATAATCCAACAAACTGCCTTGTCATTTCGCCCTACATCATATCTTGTATACATATTTATCTCTTTTCTAAAAATATGTATTTCCTATAAGAAACCCCTTTCTATACAAAAGTTCAATCAAAGGCTCCCATTAACATTTACACCGGCACCCCCCCCAACTTACCTACCACATCCCTCTCTCAAAGGTTTCTCCTGCTTTAGCATTCCAGATCCCCTACTCACAATGACTCTCTCACTTGGTTCACAGCTCCTATACCATTCACTTAACATCTCCCCAAAACTCTCCCTCTACATCCTCTCTTCTCCATGGCATACACCGCTTATTTATAACCCACTTTTCGCATCCAACCTTTACTTTAATCCACAAAATTCTTGAATTTTACACAGTCATATTCCTTTTCCTCCTATCCATAACTTCTTCTTCAACATTACTGCTACCACCCCTTCCTTGCTCTAAAACTCTCCAATACTCCCATTTAATCCCCATTTATTTCCCCCCACCGAAACGCCCCATCCCCTTCACTTTGTTTCGCTTAGGGCCAGGATCCAACTTCTTTTCATCATAACACACAGTCATCTGTTCTTGTCAGCAGCCTACTTTCATCCACGCACATGCAACATCCATTTTATAAAGTTTTTCTTCTCTTGTTTAAAATGTCTACAAGAGAAGGGTTTACTAGCCCATTGCTCCCGCATTATAGTCGCCTCATACGACTCACATGCTTACGGAGGAAAGAATCTTTTCCAGTTTCCCCATGGACAATACAGAAATATGGAAGAACAAGAGCAATTAGGAAAAAGGAGAAAATCATAGAAGTATGTATATATATATCATGTGCGAGTCTGGTGGAAGTGTACCAATGTAAGTAGAGTATTTACCTATAACTAAACCCCTTTTTCTATAACACATTCAATCATAGGGGAATAAGTCGGTATTACCTGGTAAAGAGTATGGTAGAGTTATTAAAAAATTAAGAGAAAGATGAGATAGGAGAGCAGAATGAACCAGGAGGCTTTTGGAATGGTAGTGGGTGTTAACCAAAGTGTTAACAGTGAAACAAAACAGTGAACCATGTTTATGTAGGGTAATGAGTTTTCTGTGGCATTGATGAACGTATTGGAAAAGGCAATGAAAGGGTGGATAGGGACAATGGGCAGAAGTTGCTATTGTATGGAAAGGAAATAGGTTATTGAAAGCAGTGAAAATTTGTTATGAGAATATGAGGCTCAGTTAGAGATGTAGAGAAAGGAATTTATTTCTCAGTACCAGTAGCCTTAGACAAGGAAAGGTGATGCCACTGTGGTTGTTCAATATATTTAGAGATGGGGTTGAAAGTAGTGAATCTCGCATTTGGGAAAGTGTGGGGTTAAAAGATAAAGAATCTAACACAAAGTGAATTGTCACAGTTGCACTTTGCTGATGACACTGTGCTTTTGGGAGATTCTGATGTTCAGAGCTTGGTGGATGAGTGAATATAGGAAGGGTAAAGTTTTATGAGATAGCAAATGAATTAGTAATGAAAGATTGATATAAGATGGAGGAGCGATATGGAGAGGTGAATGTATTAATATTTAAGACTGAGCATGTCAGCAGTGGATGGTCTGAAAGATGAGGTGAAATCGTAAAATTAATGAGAGAAAAAGGTGATTGTGCAAATGAGAGTGGGATGGATACAAGGAACTTTCTCCGTGAAGCAAAGAGGGAATGTACAAAGTATATATTACCAACCTCTTTATATGTGTTCAAAGCTGGGTGGTAAAATGTGACAACAAGAAAGGCTGGAGGCAGTAGAAGGTGTCATGTCTAAGGCAATGTGTGGTGTAATATAATGCACGATTTGTAGGTTTGGAAATTAGAGGTGGTTGCGGATTTTGAGGTGGTTTGTTGAGTGGTTCGGCCTGTAAGAGGTTTGAACGAAATGAAACTTTAAGATGTATAAATCTTAGTGAGGAAGACGGGTAAACATTGGCTGTTTTCTAGGAAAGGTTGGAGAAGGGGTAAAGAGGGTTGTGTGCGTGATGCTTACTTCCAGCAAGCATGCATGAGCATATTTGATAGTAGCAATGGAGACACTTGGTTTTTTTAGACTTATGTAGGTGCTGTTGAGATGAGCAGGATATACTTATGAAGGGATTCAGGGAACTGGCAGGCCAGACTTGAGTCTTGGAGATGGGAAGGAGGGGTGTTAATGTTGCAGTTTTATAAGTGTAGTGTAAGCTCACCTCTGGCAAGACGGTGGTGGTGTGAATGATGGTGAAAAGTTTTCTTTTTTCAGAGCCACCCTATCCTTGGGGAAATGGCTCGTGTGTTAATAAAGAATAATATAATATACAGACATTGACAGTCTAAAGTTAATCTGGATTGACATTAGTTATTGCTGAAAAGTGAAACAGGAAGGGGCAAACAAAATATACAGTATCCCACTTTGGAAGTGAAACTTAACTTGATATGTTTTTGTAGATAATTTGTATATCTGAGAGAGAGGTATTCCCAGCCCCCTGAAAATGCTTGCTTTCGTATCCCTATGCCCACGCATGTGCACCACGCCACAAACCATGCACGCACACATGCTCCGCACACACATGCGCACGCACACACACACACACACTACACACAACAATCCCACACACACACACACACACACACACACCACACACACACACACACACACACACACACAGACACACACACACACACACATGCATGCTTCGTAACCCTGTGGGTGCGCGCACGCAACAATTTTAAAGATAAGTTTTTAAGTCACAAAGACAATGCACTCTGTAAACCAATATTGGACACATGTAGTAAACAAAGTAGTACATACGTGGAGACGAAAACCCCCGCATCAACACACACTGGATTATAAATATTAGAATTACTATTATTACATAATGGTAAATTTATTAGTATTAGGGATACATAAAGTGGGTGCATGGTTCTGGGAACTTTAATAAACTACTGTCATGCTCTCTCTCTCTCTCTCACACACACACACAACACACACACCCACACACACACACAACACACACACAACACACACACACACACATCACACACTACTCACACACACACAGCCATAACACCAGCACATCGCCGGCGGGCACACATCAACCAATAACTGGCTGTAGCATACGGGGCCGCAAACCTAGAATACGTTCCGCTACCTAACCCTTTGAGTCGACAGCCCTCTCCGAAACTGTCTCAGGTCGGCCAAATTTACAAAAAAAAAAAAATTATTTCTCTTATTAAAAGATAAGAATTCTTCTGCCCGATCATTAAGACAACCAAAAGTTTGAAATTTGATAGAAAACTACGGAATTATGCCCGCAAAGTTAGCGGTCTCGCGGATATTTACGCAGTACGGCATTTTGCCCACTTTGGGCCCCATTTTCGGCCAATTTCACGTACTAGTCGTCAAAAAACAGGAATATTTCCTAGAACTCCCTTTTTTTTCTTATGCGAATGGGGCAAGAATCCACCCATTTAGAAAGTCAACTTACCCAGTACAGTGGTCAGATTTACAATTTTGGCCAATGTCACACATATTTCAATAGATGCCAATTTCCGAATTGGTCCCGAATAAACAAGACAGACATTCCTTGCCTGCACAAAATGGACATTTCCTCTAGTCATAGTCAACAGTCTCAAGGGCCCTCTATACATCCGTTTCTTTCCTACTTTGAATTTTAGTCTCACAAAAATATAAGATTTTACTGTTATGGCAGACTACTGCATTAGTGTAAAAAATTATAAATATTATTGAGGCACTTGTATCAGATATAAGACTCACCATTGAGTTATTGCACACGCGTGCACGATTTTTACTTTTGAATTTGGTAAAATCAACATTTCTGCTACTTTGAGCTCAATTTTCAAGGGCTCCTTTCATTGTAAAAACCATCAAAATCCATCGTCAATTTTCTGTAAATATGGCTTCCATTCTATAAAATAACCAAGAAAACTAGAATACAACAATAAAATAACCATACAAAAATACACGGCAAAGTCCTGAATTTATTAAAAAAATAGGGTCCAAAGTTTTTTTTTTCTCATTAGGCACTGTGTGCTGCAGGATTTTTTGTAGACAGTGCACACAGACCACATAGACCCATTCGTTCACATAAGGCCACCAGCTTTCACCCACTAGATTTGGGCCGCTAGAATTTATGAGTAATATACGTCAAAAACCCCTACGCAAAACTACTAGTACACAAACCCTCAAAGGGTTAATAAGGAATCGGTCAAGACACTGTACACTGGGTATGATTAGGGCCCATACTGGAGTATGAAGCACCAGTCTGGAACCCACACCGGGTCAAGCACTCAAGAAGTTAGAGAAAGTACAAAGGTTCAACAAGGCTAGCCCAAGCTCAAGAATGTCCCCCGTCGTACAGGAAAGGTTAGGGAAATCGGACTGACGACACTGAGGGACAGAAGGTTCAGGGAGACATGAAACGACATAACAAATACTGCGGGAATAGACTAGGTGGAACAGAGAAGGATGTTCCAAAGCTACACAGGACAAGGGGGTACAACTGGAAGCTGAAGACTCAACGATCACAGACGCCGTGAGGAAGTATGTCTTCAGTCATAGAGTTGACAGGATTGGAATAACCCTAGCAATGAAGTATGGAGGCAGAACCATACATAAGTATAAGAAGAGTATGATACAGCTCAGGAAGCCAGAAGGGGACCTAGAGATTAAAGCGGGGCCAAGAGCTAGTCTCGACCCCTGCAACCCCACAATTATGAGTACACACACACACGCACGCACGCACGCTCCCACCCTCACTCATTCACACAAATCAACTACACAGCCATTCTCTCTCTCCTTCTCTCTCTCTCTCTTCTCTCTCTCTCCCCTCTCCCTCTCCCTCTTCCCTCTCTCTCTCTCTCTCCCTCGCCTCCTCTCTCCCTCTCTCCCTCTCTCCCTCTCCTCCCTCTTCCCTCTCTCTCTCCTCTCGCATCCCCCTCTCGCTTCCCTCTCTTCCCTCCCTCTCTCCTCCCCTCCCGCCTCCGCCCTCCCTCTCGCTCGCCCTCTCTCCCACCTCGCTCTCTCCCTCTCTCTCTCACCCCCTCTCTCTCCTTCTCTCCCTCTCTCCCTCCACCCCTCTCTCCCTCCTCTCTCCCTCTCTCTCTCCCTCTCCTCTCTCTCCTCTCTCTCTCCCAATCTCTCTCTCCCTCTCTCCTCTCCCTCGCCTCTTTCCCTCTCTCTCTCCCTCTCGTCCTCTCCCATCTCTCTCTCCCCACCTCTCCCCTCTCTCTCTCTCTCCGCCTCTCCTCCTCTCCCTCTCTCTCCATCTCTCTCTCCGCTCTCTCTCACCCTCTCTCTCTCCCTCTCTCTCACCCGCTCTCTCTCCCTCACTCTCTCCCTCCTCTCTCCCTCTCTACCCCCTTCTCCCTCTCTCTCTCCCGCTCCCTCTCTCCCGCTCCTCTCTCCTCTCTCTCCATCCTCTCTCTCTCCCTCTCTCCCCTCCTCTCTCCCGCTGCTCTCTCTCCCCTCTCTCTTCCTCCTATCTCCCTCTCACTCCTCTCCTCACTCTCTCTCGCCCTCTCTCTCCTCTCTCCCTCCCTCTCTCCCGCTCTCTCTCCTCTCTCTCTCCCTCTCTCTCTCCCTCTCTCTCTCCACTCTCGCTCTCCCGCTCTCTCTTCTCACCTCTCTCCCTCTCTCTTCTCCGCTCCCTCCCTCCCTCTCTCGCTCCCTCCCTCCCTCTCCCGCTCTCTCTCCCTCTCTTCTCTCCCTCTCTCCCTCTCTCTCTCCCTCCCGTCCTCCCTCTCATCTCTCCCTCGCTCTCTCTCCTCTCTCTCTCCCTCTCTCTCTCCCTCTCGCTCATCCCGCTCTCTCCCCCTCTCTTCCCTTCCCTCTCTCCCTCTCTCTCTCCCTCTCTTCCTCCCTCTCTCTCTCCCATCTCTCTCGCCTCTCTCCCTCTCTCCCTCTCTCTCTCCTCTCTCTCTCCCTGCTCTCTCTCCCTCCTCTCTCCTCTCTCTCTCCCTCCTCCTCTCGCCCTCTTCTCTCTCCCGCTTCTCCCTACTCTCGTCCATCCCTCTCTCTCTCCCCTCTCTCTCCCTCTCCCCTCTCCGCTCCCCCTCTCCTCTCTCCCTTCTCTCTCCCTCTCTCTCTCGAGCCTGCTCTCCCTCTCTCCCTCTCTCTCTCCCTCTCCTCTCGCCCTCTCTCGCTCTCCTCTCCCTCTCTCTCTTCCCCTCTCTCCCCCTCGCTCTCCCTCTCTCTCTCCCTCTCTCTCCGCCCCTCTCTCTCTCCCTCTCTCTTCTCCCTCTCGCCCTCCTCTCACCCTCCTCTCGCTCTCCCCTCTCTCCTCTCCCTCTCTCTACCTCTCTCTCCCCTCTCTCTTTCGCCCTCTCTCGTCTCCTCCCGCTCTCTCTCCCTCCCCCCTCTCCCTCTCCTCATCCCTCTCTCTCTCCCCTCCTCCCTCTCTCGCTTCCCTCTCACTCTCCCCTCTCTCTCCCTCTCTCTCTCCCTCTTCTCGTCTTCTCTCTTCCCTCTCTCTCTCCCTCTCCTCCTCTCCCTCTCTCTCCCTCTCTCTCTCCCGCTCTCCCCTCTCTCTCTCCCTCTCTCTCTCCCTCGCTCCCCGCTCTCGCTCCCTCTGCTCTCTCCCTCTCTCTCCCTCTCTCTCTCCCTCTCTTCGCTTCCCTCTCCCCTCTCTCTCTCTCTCTCTCTCTCTCTCTCTCTCTTTTTCATAGGCTTGACAATTTAAGGATCCCTAGTTTTATGGACAACTATTGTACAGTTAGGAATTCCTAACTGTATTGGATGGGGGGGGGGAGGTGCGAACGAAGAGCACATTGAAAGCATTTTTAGTGTTATAACATACAAGCAGGGAGAGAATGAAGTGGAGAGTCATCAGTGGGCCACATTTTCAATCTGACAATCACTTTAATCTCGTTGACATCATTATGCGTAAGTAGGTATTCCATACTCAGTCAGCCTGTTATATATCTCAGATGGAGTGATGTTCTGGAGAAAGGGGACAGCCAGAGTGATGTTGCTGCTTTTCGGCCCTTCTTGTGGCATAAAGCTTGTTTCATCAGAGCGATGTCCTTGAAGTGATCCGCAGGTGTGGTACTTTGACAAGTGGGCCTTGTACAATAACATACGGCCACCCACAACCTTCCTATTTTGAAGCTCTGCTAAATGACGATCTATTCCAGATGGTCCATGCGAGAGACGAGATTCTTGCTCTGTTCTCTACTCTGTCAAGCATCGCAAATGAAGGGGGGCAGTCAAGCCAAGAAATGAGCATACGCAAGGTGTGAAGCGTATTTTCCTCATACAGACCTTCAACCCCATTGTCACGATGCGAAGACGTGATCTGTAAGCTTCCTGGCTGCCGTTTTTTTGTTTGCAAGATTACAACATTGTTCTTCATGGTTAGTTGGAGTCAAATTTCACCTACCCAAGATAATCAAACTTCCTCTCCAGTTGCCAACAACCCTCCCATTCATGCCTTACTACTGCACCACATTACCATCATGGTCCAGAGACATCATCATTTCTTTTCTCAGTGCAATGTACTTCCATCTATTTCCCCAACTGATATAGCTTCTCAGCTGTGATTGAAGTTGCTTAGAGCTCTGCAGTCGTCTCTTATAAGTAATGTCCATGTACAGTCATCTGCATACTTGGGATTCTGGGATAGATAAGGTCGATATAGTAGACATTCCTTAACAATGTCAGCATGCTGCCCTTGTCGAACACTTGCCCATAGGATGTCTTGCTTATTCTTTCATTGAGAACTACACGAGAGATCTACCATAATAATTCACTGAGAGACATAGCGTAAGAGCCTGCACTTCCCATGCGTGAATTTTGCTAAGAGGCCCCTGAGCTGCACCTCGAATGCACCACATGTCCATGCTACCACACAGCTACTTTGGATTCATCCAGTGACTAGTACTACTTATGAGCGGTTTTTAACAACAGATCAGCATCAGATAACCTTTCCTGAAGCCATATGACGATCACAAAGTACAGTGGTAGTCCAAAAAACTCTGTCAATTGTCTTGAATATGGTCCTCAAGGATCGTACAGTGATTGACGATACACTGTCTGTAGTTGCTGATATCTGCGTGCGCTCTCTTGTGAACAGTATCACATTTGCCTCTTTCCATCAAGAGGGCCAATACACTTGTATCTATCTCTCTTCTCTCTCTCTCCTCACTCTCTCCTCTCGCACTCCCTTCTTCTCTCTCTCCTCCGCTTCTCTCCTCTCTCTCTACTCTCCTCTTCTCTCATCCTCATCTCTCTACTCATCTCATTCACTCTCCCTCTCGCTCCGCTCACCCTCTCTCCTCTCCCTCTCTCTCCTCTCCTCTCCCTCTTCTCTCCTCTCCTCTCCCCTCTTCCTCCTCGCCCCTCTCCCTCTCCCTCGTCTCCCTCTCCCTCTCCCTCCTCGCCTCCCTCTCCCTCTTCCACCTCTCCCGCTTCCTCTCTTCTCTCTCCCTCTTCTCTCCTTTCTCTCTCTCTCTCCTCTCTCTCTCTCTCTCTCCTATCACCCCTCCTCTCTCTCCTCTCTCGCCTCTCTCCTCCTCTCTCTCTCTCTCTCTCTCTCTCATCATCTCCTCTCTCCTCTCTCTCATCTCTCCTCTCACTCTCTCTCTCCCTCTTCTCTCTCTCCCTCTTCTCTCTCCTCTTCTCTCCTCTCACCCATCTCCTCTCCCTCTCTCTCCTCCTCCCTCTTCTCTCCTCACCCTCTTCTCTCCTCTCCTCCTCCCTCTTCTCACCTCTCCCTTCTCCCTCTTTCTCCTCCTCTCCCTCTCCCCTCCTCTCTCCCTCTCCCTCCTTCTCTCCTCTCCCTCTCTACTCTTCTCTCCCCCCTCTTCTCTCCTTTCTTCTTTCTCTCTCTCTCTCCTCTCTCCCCCTCCCTCGCCTCACTCTCGTCTCCTCCCTCTCTCGCTCCCCTCTCCTCTCTCTCCCTCGTCTCCCCCCCCTCTCTCTCTCCTCTCTCCTCCTTCTCACTCTCACATCTCTCTCAGCCCTCCCTCAGCTACAGATCCTGGAAACTGACCGCTACCCCCTATCCCCGTCCGCCCCCGCTTTCTCTTCTTATCTCGCTCTCTCTCTCTCTCTCGGTTCTCTCTTCATTCTCTCCCCTAGTCTTTTCCCTCACCCACCCCACCCGCCCTCCTCCTCCCTCTATCTACCACCCTTTCTCCCCTCCTCTTAACTCTCTCTCTCTCTCTCCTCTAGCCATCTCCCCTCCCCCCAACACACACACCCTGAAAAATACATAAACTTCTCTCTGTGTAAAATACATAAGCTTTTTCTGTGTAAGAAAAAAAAATGGGTGCCCAATAGGGCAGAAAACCATAGATCTGGTGGACGAACCTATGAGGAAAGAGTGGAGTTTTGAGCTCACAAAAGGGAGAAGATGGGAAGAAGATAGAAGGCTTGGCAAATAATGAGAGAGTGCAGAAGTGGAGTGGACTAGGCTTAGCACAGAAGCAGGATACAGTGCTTAGAAGAGCACAACTAAAAACCTAAAACAGATTAGAGAGACAAATGACAATTCAGACTCGACATCAGGAAATTCTATGTCAGCACATACAAGGGGATGTAAGAAACAAAGAAATATGGCCGTATGCGAAAGGCCCAATCTAAAACCCTTGGGGGCCAGGGAAAAGATGAGGAGGACACTGAGATCAAATGACAGGTCTGAAGACTATAAGGTTATGTGAGTGCAGAGACTCTAACACCAACTTGCAGTAGCAAGAACACTATCATGAAAGACAGCTCACTGAGCATTACTTCAGCAAAACAGGGATGAAAGCAAGAACATTTCCAATGGGAAGGAACTAAAACACCTTAGAGATGCAAATGTAGACTCAGTGGGAGGAGGAAAAAGGGCGAATCAGTTGTTGTCTATGGCCCAAGAACCAAGGGGACACGCTTCGATGAAAGAAAACAGGAGGAGGAATAAATGACTGAAGGCTCCATGAAACAATTGATGAGGCGATATACCCAGGTGACAAATTTTCGGAGAATTGGGTGGTTTGCGAGAAGAAGGAAACGGCCTGTCAAAGTAATTTTCAAGAAGAATCAGCTCGAACCAGGATCCTGCAAGAGAAAACTCGACGAAGTATGTACCTCAAAGTCGCGACAGAACACAGAAAAAGGACTACAACTGAAAGAGAGAACAGAGCGCAAGAGGAACGAGAGGCAATGATGAAGATGAGCAGGATCCAGACACAGGAGGAAGGACAAGCACACCCTGCAGAAGGACTGCAACCGTGACAACCCCAACGCAGCTGAGCAATCTAAACCAAAACCCACACACTGTTCCCTCTGCCACCAACCCCCACATCACAAACCTCACCCCTACAGCTGCCCCCTATGGGCATTCAGACCCCCACCCCCCCTCATCACAAACCCCACCCACACCACAGCCCCCCATAAACCCCCACCAAGGCGCCCACTCTCCCAACCCCAAATATTCTCCTGACCACAGCCTTAGAAAAGAAGCTGACTTTGGGTACACAAACACGACGGACATAACGAATAAATATAGAGTGGCTGAAAGAATCTCGAAATCCCCAGACATCATAGCAGTCACAGAAACCAAACTCACTGAACAAAACCAGGCGCAATCTTCCCACTGGGAAACAGATCCGAGGAAAGATAGAAGATAAGGGTATGCGGGGTGGCACTGCCAGAAAAAAGTAATGGAAATAGGATATGGAAGGCATGGACATGATTGGAGAAAGGGACTACATAGTCGTAACAAAATTCCACCTGGAACATAAAGCAGTCATGGAGTGATGTATAACCCACCTCAGAATTGAAGGAGGCCAAAAGAAGTACAAGAAAACAGCAGAGCGAATGGTGGACACACTGGCTATGTTGCAAGAAGACGCACATGAGCAGAGCAAAGTACTGGTAATGGGCCATTCAACCACGGAGATTGACTGGAAACCTGGAGCCTCTTTGGGTCCCTAAAACATGAGAGCCCAATAGAATGGATGTGGTACTTGATAACCTCCTGCATCAACATTCAGACACTACCAGAGAGAAGGGGAGATGACCAGCCAGACTGATCTTGCTTCACCCTGAGCAGTTCAACATTGAGGACATCACTTACGAGAGGCCCCTTGGAGCTAAGCAATAACGCGGTTCCCCGATTTTGAGTATAATAGTAAGTTACAAGTAAGGGTAAACAGGAATGACGGAAAAGCCAAACTATAAAAGGAGGATTACACAGGTATGAGAACTTCAAGCAGAGGTTCTGTGGACAGAGAACTGGTAGAAAATCATAAACAGATGATGGAATATGTAACAACAAAGTGCAAGAGGCAGAGGAAAGGTTTGTTCACAGGACAATAATAATAATAGAAGACAAGCGAGTCCTTGTTACCCGAAGGTTGTAGGGAGCAAAAGAATGAAAAAGCACAGGAGCAAAGGACCCAAGAAAATGAGATCAGTAAAGAGCCAAAAACGATATGCCACAGATAAGGAGGGAGGCCCCGCGACAGTACGAAAACGACATAGCAATCGAAAGTTCCAGACTACCCAAACTGCTGTATAACCACATTAGGATGAAGACAACAGTCAAAGACCAGTGATCAGGCGCTGAGGAAGGAAGGTGTGAACACACAAGAAACAATCAAGGGATGTAGGAGCTCAACATGAATTTTAAGGAAGTATTTAAGTGGACAGGAAGCCTCTGGGGGAAAAACGGAGGGGGACACCAGCAAGGAATATACTCAACAAGTGCGGGATCGCGACATTCATAAAACGAGGAGGAGTGAAGAAGCAGCTAGGACAGTGATACCTCAAAGGGCAATGGGACTGGACAACAATCTCCCCCGTGGGTCAAAGGGATGTTAAAATTATTTCTCAGTCACAAGAAGTCGAGTTGTCAGGCATTGGAATATCTAGAAAATGATGTAGTGGAGGCGGGAACCATACATAGTTTTAAGACGAGGTTTGATAAAGCTCATGGAGAAGGGAGAGAGAGGACCCAGTAGCAACCAGTGAAGAGGCAGGGCCAGAAGCTAAGACTCGACCCTTGCAACCACCAATAGGCAAGTACACACACACACACACACACACACACACACACTGAGTGAGTGAGAGTGTGAGAGTGAGTGAGTGAGTGCAGACCCTTGGGTAATGGCATTAATCCGTTCCAGAGAGCTCGCCTTTAACAGATTTGGATGTTAGCTGAATTAATTTTCCCCATAAGAAATAATGAAGGGGTTCAGAGAAACCGGCAGGCCGAACTTGAGTCCTGGAGATGGGAAGTACAGTGCCTGCACTCAGAAGGAGGGGTGTTAATGTTGCAGTTTAAAAACTGTAGTGTAAAGCACCCTTCTGGCAAGACAGTGATGGAGTGAATGATGGTGAAAGTTTTTCTTTTTCGGGCCACCCTGCCTTTCTGGGAATAGGCCAGTGTGATAATAAAAATATATATACAGTGGACCCCCACATACCGTTGGCCTTACATAACGTTAAATCCGCATACCGCTACATTTTATCGCCAAGATTTTGCCTCGCATACCGCTAAAAAACCCGCTCAACGCTGTTCGTCTGAGACGCGTCTATGTGCGGCCTGAGCCATGCTCACATGTTCCACCCGGTGGCATTGTTTACCAGCCCGCTCCGCGGTAACATCCAAGCATACAACGGAACACTTCATATTCAAAGGCGGGGGGATGGTTTTTGGTGATTTTTTAATCTGCAAAATAAGTGACCATGGGCCCCAAGAAAGCTTCTAGTGCCAACCCTACAGCATAAGGGTGCGAATTACTATAGAGATGAAGAAAAAGACATTGATAAGTATGAAAAAGTGGAGTGCGTGTCTCCGAGCTTGGCCAGTTGTATAATAAACCCCCAATCAACCATCCGCTACTAATTGGTGGTACAGCAGCTGCTGCTGCAGTACCACCGCAGCTGCTGCTGCTCTGCTTACCACCTCAGCGCTGCTGCTGAACTGTCAGCTATCTGCTGCTGCTGTAGCACCTGTCAGCTGCTGCTGCTGCTGTACCACCGTCACTGCGCTGCTGCAGTACACCGTCAGCTGCTGACTGCTGCTGTAGTACCACTGCAGCTGCTGTATCATGTCTGCTGCTGCTGTAGCATCGTCTGCTGCTGCTGTACACTGTCAAGCTGCTGCTGCTGCTGTACCACCGTCAGCTGCTGGTGCTGCTGCTGTACCATCTGCTGCAGCTGTAGAATCGTCTGCCTGCTGCTGTAGCTCTGTCCACTGCTGCTGCTGCAGTAGCACAGTCAGCTGCTGCTGCGCTGTAACCTACCACATCTTGCTGCTGCAGCTTGTAGTACCGCTGCTGCTGCAGTAGCTCCGTTGTTGGTGTTGCTTTATTGAGAATACCAAGAAACAATTAACCCCAGAGTATTTGCACCCAGGATAACCCAAAAAGTCAGTGTCATCGAAGACTGTCTAAACTTATTTCCATTGGGGTCCATATTCTTGTCTCCCAGGAATGCAACCCACACCAGTCGACTACCACCCAGGTGAACAGGGAAAAATGCCTGAAACTAGAGCTCATATTGTGAATTTAAAGCCACAAAGGTTGGTTGAGAGGTTTGTAAGAATCGTAGTGGCATACACTGTGTGATAAGACCCTGTTCTGGAAGAAAATGCCCAAACAGGACCTACAGTACCCAGGAGGAAAAGGCACTCCCGAGGACACAGTGTCTCATCAGTCATTGCTGCAATCTTCAATAAAGGTAAGTGTCATTTTATTCTACAATTAGTAGAGTAGTAATGCACAATATATATTGTGCATGTACTACTCTACTATTGTGCATGTATCCTTCTCTTTGTGTGTAGGAAAATGGATATTTCATGTGTAAAATTTTTTTTTCATACTTTTGGGTGTCTTGCACGGATTAATTATGATTCCCTTTTTTCTTATGGGGAAAATTCATTCGCATAATGATAATTCGCATAACAATGAGCTCTCTTCACGGATATATCGCTATGCAGGGGTCCACTGTATATAATAATATATGTATAAATATATATATATATATAAATAATATAAATATAATATATATATATATATATTTATAATATATATATATAATAATATATATATATATATATAAAGTGGAACCCACGGTTTAACGATTTTTATTCACTCCATAAGTAGTCAGGTGCCAAACTGACCGAATTTATTTCCATAAGGAAATAGTGAAGTAGATTAGTCCCTTTCAGACCCCCAAACATACACGTACACACGCACTTACAAAAATACACTTACATAATTGGTCGCATTCGGAGGTAATCGTATATGCGGGGCTCCACTGTATTTATATAATATATATATAAAAAATATATATATATATATAATATATAAATATAATATATATATATATATATATATATATATCATATATATATTATATATATATATAAAATATATATGTTTTATTTATTTTAACACATCGGCCGATTACCACCAAGGCACGGTGGCCCGAAAAGGAAAATTTTCATCATCATTCACTCCATCACTGTCTTGCCAGAGGGGTGCTTTACGGCTTATAAAACTGCAATATTAACACCCCTCATTCAAAGTGCAGACACTGTACTTCCCATCTCCAGGACTCAAGTCCAGCCTACCAGTTTCCCTGAATCCCTTCATAAATGTTACTTTGCTCACACTCCAACAGGACATCAAGTATTAAAAACCATTTGTCTCCATTCACTCCTATCAAATATGCTCACACATGCTTGCTGGAAGTCCAAGCCCCTCGCACACATAGACCTCCTTTTCCCTCCCTCCGACCTAACTAGGCCTACCCCTAACCCTGCCTTCCCTCCCTTACAGAATTATGCACTCAAGAGGTCATTCAGTTTTTGTTCCATTCACTACTCCACGTTGAAACCACTACAACACCCCTCCACAGAACATCTGGCTAATAGTTTTGTAATCCCACACCACCTAATTTCCCACAACGAATTCACTGCTTTGTATAAACACCACCCAATGTCCTCAACATGACGTCTCCACTGCCTCCAGCCTTCTCTTCGCTGCCACATTCATCACCCATGCTTCACTACCCATTATATAAGAACTAAGATACGAAGGAACACAGCAGCAGCCTACTGACCCATGCATAGCCTGGCCCTGTCTCCCAACTCCCGATTAGCCCAATACCCCCCCCCCCAGAATAGCCCAATACCTACCCAGTCTGATCATCTCCCACCAAGGATGGAGCATTTTCTGCACTCAGACCCAGCACACAAGCTAGTCAGGTCAACTCACACCCTCCCACACCAACTTCTGTATTAATCCTAACCTATTTTTAAAACTACACAACGTTTTAGCCTGAATAACTGTACTCGTAAGTTTGTTCCACTCATCCACACAACTCTTTCTAACCAAACAGTGTTTTTTTTGCCTATATCCTTCCTGAATCTTATTTTTCCAACTGAAACCATTGCTACAAGTCCTGTCAAGGCTTGGAAATTTTCCAGCACACTATTTAACTTCCCATATATTTATTCCTGGGGGATTTTTTGTTTTTTTTTTTTTCCATTTATACACCCCTCGAACATACCCCCCCTAATTCCCACCCCCTTTCGAGAGAGTGCAGATTCATGGCCCCAGTCTATCCTCTTAGGGAAGATTTCTGCGAATATCATGGGGATCATCTTTGTCATCCTCCTCTGTACGTTTTCCAGAGCATTATATCCATTCTGTAATACGGTGACCAGAACTGAGCAGCATAGTCTGAATGAGGCCTAACCAAGGATATATAGAGTTGAAGAACAACCTGAGGACTTCTATTATTTATACTTCTAGATATGAAGCCAAGAATTCTGTTAGCTTTATTGCGAACACTAATGCACTGTTGTAAACTACTGCTAACCAGAACACCTAAATCCTTTTCGCAATCAGTAGTATTAAATAACAGTAGTATTAAGATCTACATTATTTAGTTCATATGTGGCATGGTTATTTACCTGTCCAACATTTAGAACTTTGCATTTGTCAATATTAAACTGCATCTGCCACTTCTCCGACCATTGCATCAGTCTATTCAAATCATCCAGGAGTGCTCTAGTGTCCTCATTAGAATGAATTTGACGGCCTATTTTGGTGTCATCAGCAAATTTTCTTATGTCGCTATTTATTCCCACATCTATGTCGTTTATGTAAATTGTGAACAACAACGGGCCCAACACTGACCCCTGAGGAACACCGCTTGTGACGTGCCCCCATTCTGATTTCTCCCCATTTATGCAAACTCTCTGCTGTCTATTTGTCAGCCATGCCTCTACCCAGGAAAAAATTTGTCCTCCTATTCCATGTGCCTTAAGTTTCCTCAATAGCCTCTGGTGTGGAACTCTGTTGAAAGCCTTACTGAAGTCCATGTACACATTATCATATTTATTTCCATGATCTACCTCCTCAAACACCCTAATGAAAGAAGTTAGTAAATTCTTAAGACAGGAGCGCCTTTTGTAAAACCGTGTTGAGATTCATTAATCAATCTGTGCATGTCAAGATGGCTATGAATTGCTTCGGCAATTATTGATTCCATAAATTTTCCCACTGTGGAGGTAAGGCTTATTGGTCTATAGTTCGAAGCCAAGGACCTGTCACCTGCCTTGTAAATAGGTATTACATTTGCCATTTTCCACTTATCAGGCACTATGCCAGTTTGTAGTGATATGTTAAAAAGATTAGCCAAAGGTATGCTAAGTTTCTCTTTACATTCCTTTAACAACCTTGCAAAGAGTTCATCAGGGCCTGGGGATTTGTTAGGTTTTAGTTTCTCTATTTTCTGAGGACCATGTCACTAGTTACTGCAATCGTACATAGTTTATTATCATCCTGTTCTACATAATCTATTATTTCAGGAATATCGCTAGTATTTTCCTGGGTGAAAACTGAGAGGAAGTAGGTATTTAGAATTTCACGCATATCCTTATCACTGTCAGTGATCTGACTAGAGTTACTCTTAAGTGGGCCAATCTTGTCCCTAATCTTACTTCTGTATACCTGAAAGAATCCTTTAGGGTTAATCTTTGAATCCCTTGCAACCTTAGCGTCATAATCCCTTTTTGCTTTTCTTATTCCTGTCTTTATTTCTCTCTTTAATTGAATATATTGATTTCTTAACTGCCCATCCCCTCCTTTGATATGCCTATATGTCTCTCTTTTGACCAATGAGATGTTTTAATTCTTTGTCTCCACAGACTCCTAAGTGCACCAATCACCCTTTTCCTCTCATCAATTCTATGATTCACCTCATCCTTCATAGACCCATCTGCTGCCATGTTCACTCTTAAATATATGAATACATTCACCTCCTCCATACTTTCTCCCTCCAATCTGATATCCAATCTTTTGTCACCTAATCTTTTTGTTATACTAATAACCTTACTCCTTCCTATATTCACTTTTAATTTTTTTCTTTTACATACCCTACCAAATTCATCTACCAACCTCTGCAACTTCTCTTCAGAATTGTCCAAAAGCAGTATCATCAGCAAAGAGCAACTGTGGCAACTCCCACGCTGTGTTTGGTTCTTTATCTTTTTACTCCACACCTCTTGCCAAGACCCTCGCATTCACTTCTCTTACGACCCCATCTATAAATATATTGAACAACCACAGTGACATCACACATCCTTGTCTAAGACCTACTTTTACTGGGAAATAATCTTTCTCTCTCCTACATACTCTAACCTGAGCCTCACTATCCTCGTAAAAACTCTTCATTGCTTTCAGTAACCTATCTCCTATTCCATACACCTACAACATCTGCCACATTGCCGCCCTATCCACCCTGTCACATGCTTTTTCGAAATCCATAAATGCCACAAAAACCTCTTAGCCTTATCTGAATACTGTTCACCTATATGTTTCACTGTAAACACTTGGTCTACACACCCCCCTACCTTTCCTGCAGCCTCCTTGTTCATCTGCTATCCTACTCTCCATACTCTTAACCCTTTGAGGGTCGACAGGCCCTCTCCGAGACTTGTTCTCAGAGTTGGCCAAATTTAAAAAAAAAATTATTTTTTCTTATGAAAAGATAGAGAATCTTTTCCTGATCATAATGACACCAAAAGTATGAAATTTGATGGAAAACTTATGGAATTATGCTCTCGCGCCTCTTCAAGGGAGTCTCCTTGGCATGGTGAAGAGGCTCTTGGTCTGAGGAATTAGACCTGTCGGTCTCCTTCCTCAGACCGAACCTAATTACCCCCCAATCCCCCCTTCCCTATCCCATCCTCCCTTTTTTTTGCTTTCCTCCTCCTGCTCCCCACCCCTCCCTTTTGCCCTTCCTCTGTTTGACCTTTGGGATTTTTCCCACAGGCGCGCTAGTTCCTAGGTAGGGGAAAGGGTACCGGGGTCCATCCCATTCCATTGAGGTTCTTGGCAGCGGTGTAGTTTGCCTTGGAATCTGGATCGCCTGGGGATGTCCCGATCCCTCTCCGGTATCCCGGAGGGTGGCTTTGGGTGTCTTTCAGGCGACGGGTGTATCTCTGGAAGCCACCTTTCGGATTCTGGGGGTAGTGGCCGAAGGAGGTGTGCTTTGTGGTGGATATCCGGCCGTCCTCTTGTTTGTCCACTGAGGTAGCTCGGCAGATGTGAGGTTGCTATCCCGGATTGCTGGTTTACTAGCATGAAGGGTAGGGTATGGCACGGGTTCCATGCTGCAACTGCGCTACTTGTGGTTCTGAGGTCCTCTTGGGCGCGGAGGGAGATTTCTGGCCCTTTCATTCCTCCCAGGAACTATCTCTCCCTGGTCCCCCCTTTTTTTATTCTTTTTTATTTTTATTTTCTTTTTCTTTTTTTTTCTTAAAAACAAAAAGAAAGAAGTAACCTAACTATGGAGTACCTGATCCATGACCCCACTACCCCCGGGCCCCTTATTGTTACTGCACCCCGTTCTGACCTCGCCTTGTCTTTTGGCCACTCTTCGGACACTCCTAAGGCCCCTGTACCTCTTGCTGTTGCTGTTTCGTCACCCGCTTCAGGTGCTGGGGTTTCGAATGACTCCTTTGATTTGTCTGACCTCCGCTCTTCTTTGACTATGCTTCCGGCCTCTCCTTGTACAGTGCGGTGATTTTCGAATCGCCAACCCGTCCCACGTCGCACCGACTCCAGTCCCACTTCTAAACGCCAATGGCAGTATCCTGATGATGTTACTTCGTTACCTTCCCATTCTACTCGGAAAAGACCAACACGTCATGAGCTCCCTCTCCAAAACCAGTTTGGGAAACCACACATTTGGGGCCCCCTTTAAATTTTTTATTTTTGGGACCGCTTCTTCTACGGGCCTAATCTTTCCGACCAATTATTGGAAAACCCGCCCCTACCCCACTTTTGGTAGAGATATTTCCCTTTCATGCTTAAAGGGGTTTACATGCATCTTCCCCGTCCAAAAATTCCCTACGAAATCCTTTTGATCTTTCTCTTCTTTCACTTACGATACTATTCCTACCCACAAATTAAAAAAAACATCTTTCCCCCCTAAATTTTTGGTTTTAGTGGTACTGTTATTCTCCCCCAAATACCATAGCCCAACAAAATTTCCCAGACTTTGTGGCAATGACATTCTCGAACAGCGGGGAACTTCGAGATCCCCCAAATTTCCCTAAAAGGTAGCATTTATGCTCTTCCTGCCCGCGGGGGAAGACGTTACCTTGAAATTTGGGGCTCTTTTAAACTTTTGACGGGCCTTTTGAACTCTCCTCTGTTTATGTGCGGATTTCCCGGTTACAAGTTCGGAATGGGGAACCCTTTAACCCCCGCAACAGTGTAGGAATTGCTGGCGTTTTTGGCCCCCCAAGAAAAAAAATTGGAGATCTATAGCCGAAATCCCCATTTTGGGGGCCCGAATGACCTTTCCCTAATACGTTTTGCGGGCCCGCCCTCCCCCCTTTTCCTTTAAATTTTGTCATGGGGCTCCCCCTTCTTTCTCCCCCCGCCGTTGCCGGGGTTTTTTTTAAATGAGGGGGGAAAATTCGTTCCCTCAAAGAGGCAAAGGGATTTTCCCTTTTATCTATGGCAATTTCTCATCTCCCCCTTTAAAAGGGAAAAACTCCCCCGTTTTCTTACTCCCCGTTTTTAAAAAAAGTCCCCCCATTCTGGGTTCCCATCTTCTGAAACCTCCTTGCGGTTCCCAGTTCCATAGTCATCCTTTATCAAATTCCCTTTTGCTGTCCGGGGGGCCCCAGACATCCGTACTTCAACCCCTCATCTGTCCTCGTTTCTTGTGTTCCCCCTAAAAAACCCCCGGTATGGGACAAGAGCTCGTTTTACACCCTTTCCCCAATCGTCCCCTATTTTCTGAAGAGGTCCAAAAAAATCTTTTTTAAAAAACCCCTCCTTTCCCTTTAAAATCCCCCTCCATAATTTTCCCCCCCCAGTCTCTGTCCCGGGTTTTCCCCTTTCCGGGCCCCGTTAAAAAGGTGGGGGTTTTCATCCTCCTCCGCGTATGTCCCTTCCTTCCCTTTTCCCCTCCAAAAGTTTCTTTCTCTTTTTCCACCCCCCCAGGTTTTTTCCCCCTTCTGTCCCCCTCCCCCACTTCGGGGGCCCCCTCCCCCCTTTTTCCCCCCCCCCCCATTTTTGGTACAGTCCATTACATTTCCCATTTTTACTCAAACCCCCCCTCCTTCCCCCCAATAGGGCCCTCCCATACGCATCTCTGAACTCTAAAACATTAAACCCCAATTCAAAATTTATATTGCTGAGCCCAAACCTAAATGGTCACTGATCCCCCCCTTGTTCCTTCTCTTTCCCTTCCCATCTGCACAACCCTTTTTTCACAGTGAAACCGTTCCTTCGCTGCTTAAAACTTTTTCCCTTTACCCCCACGGGGAAACTTTTCAAACCCCCTTAGTCCGTAGGTACCCTTCCCTGGGGAAACTTCAGGTATTTTTAAATCGCTCCCAATCAGGGGCCTTTTTAACCGGTGGAATATACGGGGCCCTCAGGGGAAATTGGGGGTTAGCTTCAGGTTTGCTCTCCCTTTTTTCCCCCCCTTTTTGGTGTTTGCTTACGGGGAACCCAAAATTAAACCCTCTGCTGTTTTTTCCCATCTCAGGCTATAATTTATTGTTTTCTTCGAAAACTTTTCCTGATGGGGAAAACCTTTTAAATGAAAGTGCCCTTTTTTCAAACCACTGGTTTTCCCGTTATAGCGGTTATTTGTTCTACTTCGCGGGATTACCAGCAGCCCAATCCAATTGTTTTAGGTGGTATACACTTGTTCTTTGTATACACTCTTTTCCTCGGGCATTATCAATCCCGGAAATATTCCCTTTTCTTTTTTTCCGTTTATTACTGCCACCACTTCGGTTATTGGGCGTTTTTAAGCCCATCTTTTCCCTCTGGGGGGGGTGTTCTTTGTGTTTCCCGTGGCTTTCCCATTTTTAGAGGCTTTTCTTGCTACCCCCCCCCCTCCATGTTTTAACCCTTTTTCAGGGTCCGTCTCCGTGGGACCACCGGCTTTATTTCAGGGCCCAAAACCTTTTAGTTTTCTACCCCATAAACTCACCTTGTTTAAACGTGAGTTTTAATTTTGGGGCCCTAGATATGAAAAAATACATCAAAGGGGTAATGTGTGCCCCAATAAAAAGACCCTGCAAAAACGGTGTATAATGGAAAAAAAAAAATGAAATCATGTTTTTTTCGTTAAAAACAGAAAACTTTGCAGGGGTTTTTTTCGTATTTTTTTTTATAGGTGTTTTTGCGTTTTCTTGGCCCCTCTTTTGATAAAAGGGAAGACATTTTAACAGAAATAGGATGATTTTAAAGGGGTTTTTAGCACTGGAAATGGCTTAAAACTGGCTCAAAGTACAGAAATTTTAAATTTTTTGCCGATATTCAAGAGTAAACAAACGACCTCCACACGTCTAACACCGTCAGTGGTGGGTCTAATATACATTACAAATATGGTGATGATATTTTTTAAAATTTTAAAAGAAATTGCAAAACAGAAAATCTTCTTTTTTTTTGGTGGAAAAAAAATTCTTTTATGTGAATAAAAAATAAAAAGGAAATTTAAATTTTTTTAAAGCCTCAAAACTTAAAACAAATGAAAGGGAAATGTTAGTTTAGGGGCCGGGAAATTCCTACATTTTTCTTTTCTGGCCCCCTATTTTAAAAATTGGAATATTTTGAACTTTTTTTTTTTATTTTTTTTAAAATTTTTGAGCAAAACGGGGTTTAAAAAAAAAAAATACAGAAAGAGCAGCATGCCAAAGCCATTTTATATATCAAAAAACTTTACGGGCTGGTTTTAAAATTAACTTAAGATTAAAAAGGGAAATGATGAAGTCAGTGAAAAAAATTTAATTGAAAACAGATTACTATAAAGCAAAAGTGAGAAATTCAAAGACAGGTCATTTTGGGTTGCATTCAGTCATTTTTAAAAGGGTTTTCTGTTGGGTAGTGTTTTTAAAAAAATTAAAAAATTTGGGTTTTGGGTTTTTTAGGTTTAACTTTTAAAGGGATATTTTTTGTGAGAAACATTTAAGATATACAATTTATAAGGTTCAGTTTTTCCGGGAATTTTTTGGGTTTGGGGGGTTTTGGAGTAAGTGATCTTTGAGTAGAGACTTGTTTTAATAAACAGGTAGTTTTTCTTTTATATTTACGGGTAATGAATTCCAGATTTTGGGGCCTTTTTTATGGGGCATTGAGTTTTTTCCCTTAGTGTGAGATGAACCCCGGGAAACATAAAGAGTGATCTGTGCCAAGTGTTATGGTAATTGTTCTTTTTAAGGTTGGGCCCAAGGGAGATTTTTTGAGGGGGGGTTAATATCAGATTTAAAAGTGTTCAAATGTATTTTAATGGTCCCGTAATAGTATGGATTTTTTGTATGGTGAGTGGGTTTTTAGTGTTTTGGGAATATTGGGGGAGGGGTGCTCCCGTATTGGAAATTTTTTTATAAATTCTAACTGCACCCTTTTTTGGGTAATTATGGTCTGAGATGGTTAATTGTTTTTTGGGGGCCCCATGAAACCAAAATTCCATAGGGAATAGGGGAAATAAGAGAGTGATTAGGGCCGGGAGGGGTGGTGTGGAACATAGTACCTTATTTTCCCCGATAGTATGCCAACAGTTTTGGGAAATTTTTTTCTTAGAAATTTGTTGTAATGTGTATAAAATTTGGGAGTCTATTATCAAGGTGGTTTTCCTAAAAATTTTCCCTCTTTTAGCTTTGTGATGGTGATCCTTTTTCATTATGTTAAGAGGGACTTTGTAGTTTCTGTTCCCAAAAACTGAAGAAGTAGGTTTTGCCCAATGTTTGTGTAAGTTTGTTAGCCCCTTCTTCCGGGTTTGATATTTTCTGAATTTCGGTATTTACGTATTGGCTAGTGTAAATGGGTGGGGTTTGAGAAAAAGACAAATGTAGTTTTCATTGCAAATAGTGGGGGTTTTGGGAGTAATTGGAAGAAATTGGGAAAAGGTCATTTATTTTATAGGAAAAAGGAGGGCCAAGGACATTTTCCCTTTGGGAAAAACCAACTGAAATTTGGTTTTGCGCAAAGATTTTTTTTTTTGTCCCTTTTTGCGTACCATTTTGGCTTCTGTTGCGGGGGTTATGACTTGGGGATTTGGGGGGGTTCCCCCCTTTATACCTTTTGTGACAATTTTACGGGGAGCAAGTAATGAAACTGTATAAAAAGTTTTTCGAAAGTAAAAAGACCCCCATTGGGACTTTTTTTTTTCTCTATTGCATTGTTTTTAAGTTTTTAGCATGTGAATAATAGATCATTAGTATTTTTTTTTGGGCCCTAAACCCAAAAATTGGGGGGGGTTTGGGAGTTTTTTTTGGGGGAGAAAAGGGTTAGGGTAGTTTTCGTTTTATGAATAATTTTTCGAAATTTTTGAGGGGAGGGTGAAAAGTTGGATTTTGGGCCCCTATAGTTATTAAAACTCTGTTTGGGTCCCTCCTTTGTGGATCGGGGGACCCTTGCTATTTTGATTTCGTAGGGAAGGGGGAAAGGATTCGGGGATTTTTTAAAAGGGAGTGTTGCAATGATTGGAGATAAGCTTTTTGGGGACATTTTTTGTATATAAAGGGTGGTAAGGTACTTAAATCCCCCTCCCTTTGGGTTTTTTTTTCATTGATAAAAAGGGAGACTTCGTAGGGTTTAGCCCGGAGAGGAAAGGTGGGGTTGGGTAGTTGGGTGAGGTAGTCTTTTGGGTGGGGTATCGGTTTTGGGGATTTTATTGGCAAGGTTTTGTCATATAGTGGAGAAAAAATCATTGAGTCTTTTGCTGTTTCTGTTGGTGGGATTTGGGGGTTTATCTGATTTTGAAATTTTATTTGCTATTTCTGAAAACTTTTTTTTTTTCCCCAAATTTTTTGATAGGGTTTTCCAGGTTTTTTTTATATCACCTCGTAAGTTGGATAATCTGTTTTTCAAAATAAAATTTTTTTTTGCCCTTCTTATCAGGCGGTTGGGGTTTGAGGGTTTAACGTTTTTTTTGGTTTTCTGGTTAGGGTCCCCCTTTCTGTTTTGTTTTTCAAAATTGGTGTTTTTTTATTTATGGATTTGAAATGCTGGGTGTTGCCGGGGGAAATTTTCAGTCCCCTTTGCGTCTGGGTTTATTTTTTTTTAGGGCAGTCCCTTTTATAGGGGTTTTGGGGGCTTTTTTAGAAAATTATTAATTTCTTTGGGTAAATACCCTGTATGATTTTTTGTCAGGGGCCCAAATTCAAAATTTTTGCAAATGCTGTTGTAAAAGTTTTAATGGCTGCCTCATTGTTGGAAGTAGAAGGTGACTTTGTAGTGTCTTGGGGTAGTTTCCCAAGATTTGTTATGGGGGAAAGTAGGGTAGGGGTCTGTGGTATTTTTCTGTAATTTTTCCCTTGTTTTTAAAGGGGATATGGTTTTGGCCCGATTTGGTCAAGTGGGAAACCTTTTCTCTGAAACTCTTGAAAGGTTTTTTGTTACGGTTGGAAAGTAACATATTTTTAACTCATTTTTTTGGGAAATTTTCAAAACCGTGGGGTCCTGGTCTTGCAGGGATTTATATTAAAGTCCCTGAGAGAGTAAGTGATCTTTGTTCATGCGTGCCATTAAAGTTATCAACTTCCTAGTTTTTTGAAAAAAATTGGTAATGTTTGACTTTTGGAATCTGTAGATGTTTATAAATGTGAAAAAGGTTTTTTTGTAGGTTTTTGGGAAATTTGAATTTAGCTATTATTTTATTCCCCTTGTTCACCCTTGGCAAGTATTGGGGATCATTTAGTTGGTCTGAGTAGTATAGGGGCTGTGCCCCCCCTTGTTGGTTTTGGGCCTACAGTTGTTATGGTTTGTGTAACCGGGAATGGCATGGGACATCGAAACTATCAGGTTTTTAGCCAGGTTTCATTTTAGGGGTAAGGGAGGGGCCCCAAAATGGCATGTAAGGAATTTATAATTTTTATGAGGTCATCGAAATGCTTGCTTAAAAAATTGATATTGTAGTTAAAGTTAGTTATGTTGTTTTTGGGCCCCGAAAAGGGCCCTTTAAATTTGTTCTGCATTTGTTTTTAATTTACAAAACCTTTTTTGATTCTTTTTAAGGTCATTAAAAAAGAGGTTGGATCGGGGATAAATGTTGAAAAATCATAAGATTTGTAGTGAATCTATAGTTAAAAATTTTAAGTTTTAAAAAAAAAGTAAAATGTCTTAAGCTAAAAAAGAGCACCTGAATTTTTTAAAAAAATGTAAAAAAAAGAGTAAGGGACTAAAAAAAATAAATTGATGATCAAATAATAGGTTTGGGGAATATATAGTAGGAAAGTACTAAAAAGGGAAATTTTTTTTAAAGTTAGAATTATTTTTTAAAATTATAAAAAAAAGGGACAAAAAGGGTTTTGTGGTGAACAATAAAGTGGTAATAAAATTAATGAGCTTGGAATAAAATTTGCAAAATTGGACAACTTTTTTTTTTAAAATTTAGCCCCTGAGAAATAGCACCTTGATTTTTTAACAATTGGGGAAATTATAAAACTGGATAGTTATATAAACCCAAAAAAAAGGGAAAAAAATATAAAAGGGGATTTAAATTAAGAAATGGTAAGCAAAATTTAAAGGGCCCAATGGTAGGAATTATAATAAAAATTATAATAAAAAAATTTAAAATTTTGAAAGGGAAATTTGCAATTCCCACTAGGTCGGTTTGGGTTTGTTGACAAGATCAAGATTTTTAATATAGTTTTTAAATTTTGAAAAAAATAAAATTAAAAATTAAAGTACCAAAAGAAAAATTGGGAAAAAATCACAATGGTAATTTTTTGGGTTTATAATTTGATGTAAGATGGTGGGACGGGTTTCCCCCCCGGGTACACGGGTTTTAAAAAGGATAATAAAAAGGGTTTGGGGTTTTGAATGAAAAAAACTTGAAAATTTGGCAAAAAATTTTATGGGAAGTAAAAAAAATTTTTTTAAATTGTAAAAAAAAGAAAAATTTGACTGGTAGAAAATTTGGGGGGTTTAAAAAAAAATTTTGTAATTAAAAATGATTAAAAAAAAATTTGAAAAAGAAATTTTTAAATTTCATTCAAAAATTCATGGTAGTTATATTTTGAGGTTATAGGGCCCTTTAAAAGGTAATTAAGAGTAATTCTAGGTAGTAAATGTGGTATTAAAAAACAGGAAAAGGGAAAAAGACAAGAAAATGGTTTTTAAAAATGTCAAAAATTTTAAAAGATTTAAAAAAAAAATTTTTAGAAAAAATGATATTTTTTAATTTTTAGTAAGAAAATTTCAATTAAATGGGTTTTTTTAAAAAAATAAAGGAGAAATTAGGGGCAGGGGAAGTTAAATTCAGCAAATGTTCAGGGGGAAAAATAGTAAATAAGAAAATCACTTTAAGGTGATTTTTTGTTATAGAAAAATTTTAACAAAATGAGGTATTGAATTTTTTAATTACTAAAGATTGTAAAATTGAAATTTGAAAATAATGGAACAAAACAACACTCACTATGGGTTTTTAATTGGCATTTTTTTTTGGGTTATTCTCTGTAAGTTTAGTTCCGAAAAAATCGTGATAGTTTCATTTCGGGGGTTCTTTGATTGTGTCATTAAACCTACATTTTTTTCCTAACTAGAATTTTCCCTCCCGTTTGAAGCTTTGGTGTATTGTGTCATTTTCCCCCGTTTAAAGTTTTTTTTTTGACTCTATACGGGGTTTGAGTTTTTTGGTAAGACACTCTTTTTATGTATACCTCTTTCTTTACTTTAATAGATGCAAAAAATTAAGTCTTTTTTTTTTCATGTGGGGGTTTTAAAGCAAAAACACTTTTTTTTTCCCCCCCCCATGGGATCCTAAACCCTGGTTTCTTTTTTTTTCCCAATCTGGTACAAAAACCCCAAAGTTTGGTCCTTTAGGATCTGCAGGTAATTTTTTTTACTGTTTGTTTGGTTCATATCATGGGAAAAAGTGGACGGGTTAAAACTATTACTGCGTTCCGATATTTTTATCTTGTTCAGTTTTATCTTTTTGGGAGGGGCAAAGTAGTCGCTAAAACGGGTTTTATTAAGTTGTTTTCCTTTTTTTTTAACTGCTTCTTAAAACCTTTGTTTAAGAGATATTATTTGTTGGGTATGGCTATCTATGACTTTTTTGGATGGTTTTGGTCACAGTTAGTCATTGGGTTTTTGAAAAACTTTTTTTCAAGACTGAGGATTTTTTTTTTTCAAAGTTTGTCCCCTGGTGTTTGTTTTTTTTAGCGTCTCTGAAGTTTTTAAATTTTCAAAAATAATTTGGGGAAAATGAAAGACTTTGGGTTTCTGGATCGTTGGTATCCCTGAGGACTATTGGGTGGGGTTGAACCCCGGGGAAGGAGGGGAGGAGGGGCTGGCGGCACCCCGGGTTTGTTGTTTTGTTGGGGTGTCCCCCCTTGGGGGGAGGGGGGGTGGGTGAGGGGGGTGGTTGCGGGGGCCGGCGTCCCCCCTGATTTAAAATTTTTTGAATATTGTTTTTGGTTTTTTTCTTCCCGGCCTTGGTGCTGTTTCCTTTTAGTTTGCCCCTAATAATACAAAGGGAATTGTTTTTTTTAAGAAGAAGTTTAGTATACAAAGCTTAGGGTTACGTTGTTCGGCTGGCAGGGGGTGTTGCTTTCGGTTTGTGTGGGGTTTCCTTTGATCTCTCTTTTTTTCGATTTGTTGGGTTTTCCTGTTTGGTTAAACTTTGGGCTTTGGGGGCTACGTTTTGGGGAGTGCAGTTTTTTTTTGTTCTTGGGCATCATAGGAGCATTGGTTTGCTCTTGTAAATTGGGAAAATAAAGGGGCTTGGAAAATCGCCGATGGCCCCTTCCGGGGCCCCCAGTTTTTTTGTTTTAAATTGGCCAAATTAACAATTTTTCCGGGTCACTTTATTTTGTAGTTGGAAAAAAGTTGACTTGGTTTATTTCTTGGTTTCTTTAATCGATAGAAAAGAAGTAATAATAGTGAAAAAGCTAAAAATTTTTGGGTTTATTGGGAAAAAATGTAATTGGCCTAAAATTGGGGGTCAAAGTCCCGCAAAAACGGATTCGTAAATAATTTCTGACACATCAAAAATTTACGAAGCATAATTTCGTCAATTTTCCCCCAAAAATTTTTTTCTTTTTGTTTTATTACCCTTTACAAAAAGATTTCTAAAGATTTCAAAAAGAAAAAAAAAAAAAAATTTTTTTTTTTTAAAAATTTTTGGACACTGGTGCGTGGACCAGATATGGGCCTTGGACCCTGAAAGGGGGGAAATACAGGTACTCCCAAACCCCTTTTTTCCTTTGGACTCTAAACTTTTCTTGCATGATTCTCAGTTTGCTCTTTCCCCGGCCCCATTTGACTGCACCCGGTTTTGTTCTCCCCGGGTTTTCATACCCGCGATTTATTCCCCAAACATTTTTACTTTTCCCCCTTTATTTTCCCCCCTTTCCCTAACCCCACCCGGCAGTTTGGGTCAGGGGGAAAATTTTGGGAAACCCTTTTCTCAAAACTAACGTTTTTTTGAGGTTCCTTCTTCGTCCCCCATTGAGGCTTTTAACCCCTTCTGGGCCCCCCGTTTTAAACCCCAGTTCCATTCTATTTCCCCAAAATTTGGGCAGGGGGATTCTCATAAATTTCGTGCCTTTGGGGGTCTCCGCTTTGCCCTGCAATACGTTTGAAACGGCTTTCTTGGGGGGAGGTATGGTACAATAGAACCACAAAAAAGGAAAACTTCTTGATTTTAAGCAAAAAGGTGTTTATCGCCGCCGTGCCCTTTCCTGACGCTAAACGCACTTTCTGGGGAGATTATGTCTCCTCCATCACCTTGCTTCCCCTATGAGGGGGCAATCTGGAAAAAAAACAAAGAAAAGAGTGGAAAAATTTCTCCTGACCCGGTCCCGTTTTGCGGGTTTCCTTTGGGATTGATATAGCAAAACCCCCTAGTTTTTGCCAATGAAATTGGCAATCATCTGAAACCGATTTTAAAGGGGGTCCATCATGGCCCCCCCCTTTCTTTCCCAAAGTCTGCCAGAGAGTAGCAAACCCCGGGCCTTTTTTTTTCTCAGAAAGAACAGGTTTTTTTAAAAGTGCCTTTTACACTTCAGGAAGTTGGAGGCAAAACTTTTCCTTGCCCATCATCGGATGGGCCCCAAAACTTTTATTTCGTATGCTTTCAAAATTTACATCCGTTTAGCCCTTGCAGTCCCATTACACCCTTTTTTTTTATTTGGTCACAAGGGAGTTCTTACCAGCCCGGGAAATCTGCCAAATTTTTTCTCCCCCTTTTTCAAACCGGGGACACGGGACATGAAAACCTCCCCCTATGGGCCCTTTTCTCTTTCCCGGCAGTTTTTCAAAGTGATGGAACGTGGTAAAAGACGTTTAGTGTGGTATTTAGGGGACACACAAACCCGTCTCTCCCTCGTCAAAATGGGTTTCATAAGGGCCGTTCTACCCTAGAACCCCCCCCTTTTTACGCTTGGGTACATTTTGTTTGTAACGCTTTTGCGAATAACCACTGGTATTGCCCCTATTTTTTTTTACCTTGAGAAGGCATATGCTTAATTGGAAAGGGATAATATTTTTGGGCCCCCCCCACTCCTTTGGCCCCCAGGCAAAACTTCCATCCTTTTCCCTTTTGAAAATTTTTAACTGGCAGACATTTGTGTTTGGTTAATAATGTGCCTCCCCCGACTTTATCCAAGCTTTAAGGTGTCCCCCAGGGGGTGTGTTTTGAGAAAAAAACTTTTTTCCCCCTTTCTAAAAATGATTTGGGCCCCTTTGTCTTCCCTCAAATAAATTTTGGGCCTTTACTCCCATGTTGATGACTTTTTTATTTTCCCGTGCAGGCGCTGATGTACCCTTTTTAAAAACAGTTTTCTCCCGCAAAGCGGTTTTACCCCTTTTTTCCAAATGGGGGCCCCCACACCCTGGGGTTTTAAAATTTTTCCATTACCAAAACTCGCCCAAAATTTCTTTTTTACTAAATTTTGTCCCTCTCCCATCTCCTTTGTACCTCTGTGGCCCCCGTTAAACCCTGAACATGATACATCAAAATTTCAAAGGCCTCCTCTTTGAAAATAGGTTATCCCGGAAACCCCACATTACCCCCTTGAAGGCAAAAAGTCACAGCCCGGGTGAACCTTCTTAAAACCCTTTTCATGTTTCAAAGGGGGGTGATCGTCGAACTCTCCTTGGGTACATTCCACCCCCATTTTTTTCGAAATTGATTATGGGGACCGATCTTTCGGGCCCCCTCCGGGGTACCCCTCTGCCTTAACCCCCTTTTAAACCCCCAAGGATTACGTTTTTGCCTTGGGGCCTTTTTTTGCTTTCCCCCGTTGAGAGCCTCTATGCAAAAAGCAACGTTCCCCCTTTTCCGATCGCCGTGATGCCCTTGCCTTCGCTATTTTGTACGCCCCATGATCTCCCCAAACCCCCCAATTTTTTAAAAAATGCCAAAACCCATATTAAAAAAACATTTTTTATTTGTTCGCCCCCCGTGTTTACTCCTTCCCCTTTCTTTTCGCCTACCCTTTCGCTCTTGTCTTCTCTTAATTACCACCTTTCTATGTTCATGTAGCATTTCACTTTTCCGTACCCCCCTGGGAAAATTCCCGCTGTTCGAGTCTTTTTTTTCTCTCTCCCTTTTCAAAAACCCAATTGCCCAGGTAAAACTTCCCGCTCTCTTTTTCTTGGACCACTTCCACTCTCATTTTTCAGACATTGCAGGTACACAGAGGGGTTAATTTTGACGGCATAGGGGGCCAGCAGAGTTTTCCCGGGCAGCCGTACGAGGGCAATTTTTCTATCTTCGGTAGTATTTTTTCGGGTGAAAAAATATGCAATTCTTGCAAACACTTCCCATATTGCATCTATGCCTGTGTCTTCATTTTTTGGTTGTTTCAGACTCCCCCTTTGTGCTTTTTCAAGGGGTATACCGAAATTTTTATAAACCTCACCCCTTAGTCCCCGTATCCAACTTTGGCTACCCGCATCTTTAAACCCGCATAAAAAATTTTGTTTTTTTTTTGGGGCCCTGGGCAGTTGGGTCAGGGGGAATGAACAGGAGGCAACCCGCTGTACGGTCAGCATTTCAAGAAAACCAGTTTTAAATTTTGAGGTGTTCCAATTTATGGGGTAATTTTGCTGCCAAAACTACCCCCCTACAACCCCCTGTTGGAAAAACGTTTGTCCCATTCTGCTCGTAACAAATTCAATCTATTTTAAACCCAGTATAGGCCCACTGGCCCCTGTCTTGTCACCCCGTGCCCGGGTTTTAAGGGTACCTCTTCCTGGGCTTCGCATTGGCCCTACTCGTCTTTTCTCAAAGGGTATCTCAGGAGAGGCGCCCCCGTCCCCTCTGTGAAATTGTCAGGTTCCCTTATCAGTCCGCCAAATTCTATTTTAAATCCCCCAAATTTATCAACGAGGAAAAAGGGAAAATACTTCAAAAGTCGTCTTTCCCCTCCGCTGCTCTCTCTTTTCCTTTCCCTTTTTCGCTGATGGGGGCCCCCTTTCAAACCGGAACTCTCATTGACTTTTTGGCAACAAATGAAATTACTTCACAAACTTTTGGGTGAACCTTCACCCTTTTTACCTCAATCTCTTGCTGCCCCTTTCCCCGCACTATCCAATCCCCCTGTTTCTGTAACCCCTTTACATTTCCCCTTTCCCCCCCCTTTTGCCACCCAATAACCCCCGCTTCCTTCCCTACCCCGCAGCGCTGTAAGCCCTTGTGGTTTTTTGGGTTCTTTTTGATTTTTAATAATAATAATAAAGCTCTCGCGAAGTTTGCGGGTTTTCGCGATGTTTACGCATTTGGGGATTTTGCCCACTTTGAGCCCCCTTTTTGGCCAATTCCAGTGTATAGTCGACAAAAATCAAAACTATTTCTCTAGAACTCCATTTTTTTTTTAATTGAAAAGTACAAAAAACCATCATTTATTGGGTTTAAATATCCAAAACAGTGGTCAGGGGGTTTTTGCAATTTTGCCAATTTCCCCAAAAATTTCAAAAAAATGCCAGTTTCCAAATAAAGGGCCCCCAAAAAAACAAGAAAGATATTTCCCGGCACTAAAAAAACATTTCCTCTGTTTTGTTGTCACATCCTAGGCCCCTCTTAAATTTCCCTTTGGCTTTCCCCTTTTAATTTTTTTCTTGCAAAAAAAAAGAAGATTTTTTGTTATGAGATGCTTTCTTAGTGGGAGGAAAAAAGGTATAAAAAATATCAGCGCATTGTGAAAGATTATTAGACCCCCCGTTGACGTGGGATTGGACCTTGGATGTTTTTTTTACTTTTGAACTTTGGTTAAAAAAACGAAAAATTTTGGCTACATTTAGCTCAGTTTTTTAAGGGACTTTTCATTGTAAAACCTTTAAAAGCATCTCAAATTTCTTTTAATTTGTCTTCCATTTTTTAAAAAAAGAACGAAGGAAACTAGAAACAGCAATAAAAAAAAACCATCGAAAATACAGTGCAAATTGCTTTTTTATTTCCCCCAAACACGGGAAAGTTTTTTTTTTTTTCATTATTGGGACTGTGGGGCCCGCAGGATTTTTTTATACCCAGCAAATGACCCCCCATGGCCCATTTTTTCATATGTAGCCTACCCCTTTCTCCCACTAGATTTGAGGGGGCTTTGAATTTAAAGGGGTAAATAGTAGTCAAAAAACTTTGGGGAAAAGGCCCAAACCCTCAAAGTGCTAAAATTTTTCAAAAAAAACTCTCCCCTACACTTTACCCGGGATACTCAACCCGAAATTATTTCCCCATAATTTTTGCACTTTTATACCCTTTGCCTTATACAAAGAAATATACATGCTGTTTAATGGTTTTGAAAACTGACCCAAAGGGGGGGAATTTGGGACACTTGGACGAAGACTTTTAAAAAGCTTGTCCAACCCTTTGGGAAAGACAACCCCACTTATACTAGTGGCAAAGGGCCTAAGGTGATCCCGCCCCCCCCCTGCTTCGACTCATCTGAAAAACATATATAAGCCACCTTTCTGGCCCCATGGCACTTCCCACAGAGTGATGGCTGCACAATCCCATTCCAGGGGGGAGGGGGCTTTATTACCCCAAAATCCTCCCCTCCTTACCCAAATTTTTTTTTTTTACTGGGGTGATGAAAACCCCCTGGGGTTTCCCAAACATTTCTTCAAAAAAAAGATTCCCCTTGGGGTTTAAAAAGGGGGTCTCAATTCTTCAAACTAACATGCTCTTTGCCCAATTTTTGGTACCTTACCCTTTCCATAAATTTTTTAAATTATAGCACCAACCTTCCAAAACTATATCCCCAAACCCGCTTTTTTAAAATTTTTGTCTTTATCCCCTCAATCCCCGCTGGGCCCTTTCCCCCTTTCATTTTACCTACTGCCCCACGAACTTTCCCCCCCCCACTCACAACGGGGGTCTTTCCCCACTCCCTTTAAGATGTTATTCCCCTTGCCCTATACACGAAATCAACAGCTTTTTCCCCATCTTCATCGGGAAAAAACAATTCCCCAAAATATTCCCTCCATCTACCCGGGTACCTCTAACTCTCCATTTAATAACTCTGCTCCCCCATTTTTAACTGTCAAATCTATCTGTTCCCTTGGGGTTTCCCCAACTTTTTTAATCTTCCCAAAACTTTTTTCCCTTTTTTCAACAAAATTTGTTTATAAAAATTCCCCTCTCCCTTTTCTTCTTTTTAGATTGCTTCACAACTCTTTAGCCTCTCTTTTTTCCCCTTCCCCCTTTACTCTTTCTCCTTTCATCACTTTTACTTTTTTACAAAAATTCTCATATTTCTAACCCTTTTTTTCCCTTTCTGCTCTCTTTTCATCAATTTTACTCCCCAAACACTTTTCTTCCCTCCCGCCCCCACTTTACTGTAAACCCTAAACCTTTTGCTGAACACTAACACTACATTTCTTAACCTACCCCATACATCTTCGACCCCATTCCATACTGAAATCCCCAAATAGGGCCCCTCTATCCTCCAATATTGCTTATATCTTACCCTAAAATTTCCTCCTCTTTTGTTTAAACCCTTCACCCCTTTCTTTTTTGCTGCTTCTATTTTCCTTGTATCCCTTACCTTTTTCTCTCACTGTACAAAAACTAGAAAGTGACCTGAAAATATCTTTGGCCTCTCAAAAACATGTACATCCCAAGTCCCACTCCTGGGCCCCTTTTTATTTTTACTAGTCCAAAAAAACATTGTCAGTACACCCTTTTATCGTTCTTGTATATTTTTTTCCTCTTTTTCTTAAAAAAAAAAAAAAAAGTTTTAATTTAAAAGGCTCCCATTTTCATTTAATATATTTATAAGTTTTATATATTAAAAATATATTAAAATATATTAATAAATATTTATAAAATTTATAATATATATATAATATGCAAAACAACCCCCCTGAAAAAAATAAGAAATTTCCAAGCGGGTTTCGTGGAAATTCCCATTTTTTTGATAAGTGGGGTAGTACGGGAAAACCTTGGAATTTTTCTATTTTTTAAAAGTGGTTGTTTTTTCATATTTTTTAAATCACCTGTTTACTGTGTTTTATTGCATTTAAAAAATATATATTATATTATATATATATATATATTTATATTTATATATATATTTATATATAAAATATTTATATATTTATATATAATATATAAAGGCCCAAAAAATCCAGTAAACAGGTGATTTCGGAAATGCAAAACAACCCCCTCTGAAAAAATTTGAGAAAAAATTACCAAGGCTTTTTGTGACCCATCACAAATGTGAGAAGTTACCCAAAGCACTTGGAAATTTCCCCAAATTTTTTTTAGATTGGGTTTTTTTGCATATATTATATATATTTATTTATATATATTTTTATATATAAAATAAAAATTTATTTATATATATAATTTTTATATATATATATTTTATTATATATATTTTATATTTTAAAAATTCAAAAAAACCACTCTGAAAAAAATAGAGAAATTCCAAGCCTTTCGTAACTTTTCACATTTTGGAGTAGTCCCCCAAAACGCTTGGAAATTTTCTTTTTTTTTCAGAGTGGGTTTTTTTGGCATATTCCCAAATCACCTGTTTTTCTGTGATCTTATTGCATATTATATATATAAAAAATTTTTATAATTATAAAATTTTATAATATATATATATATATAATATATTTATATATATTTATATATATATATTAAAAATATTATTATATTTTATATATTTATATATTTTATATATATATATTATATATATATTTTAATATAACACAAAACCATATACATGCAAAACAACCACTCTGAAAAATAAAAGCAATTCCAAGCCCCTTTGTGACTACCCCACATTATTAAGGAACTTGATAAAGTAGTATCACTGGAAAACGCTTGGAATTTTTTCCCATTCTTTAGAGGGGGTTGTGTTGGCCCTGTAAATGTGAAAATTTATTATATTAATTATATTATAAATATAATAATATATATATATAAAAATATATATAAAAAATATATTTATTGATAATTTATAAAATATATATTTATATATAATATATATATATACACACACAACAACCCCACAACACACCCCAAAACACACACCCCCCACACACACACAACCCCAAAAACACACCACACACACCACACACAAAACACAAAATAAAAGTGGATCCCCGCCCTAGCGACTTTAAAACCTTCAAAGAGGGCTGATTGTTATCGAAATGATCGGTATGGGACGAATTTTTCCCCCTAAGGAAAAAATGGAAAACTAAATTAAATCCCTGCAAGAAAACCAAAGTAAAAAAAAAAAAATTTTACCACATGGAAAAATTCATTTTCCTACACCAAAGAGAAGGATACATGCCCAAAAAAAAAAAGAGTAGGGACATGCACCCAATTTTTAAATTGTGCATGTACTACTTACTAAATGGAAAATAAATGACACTTACCTTTAAATTTAAAATCAGCAATGGGCTGTGAGACACTGTGTCCTGGGGAGTGCCCTTTTTCCCCCTGAGTACTGTAGGTCCTGTTTGGCATTTTTTCCAAAAACAGGCCTTTTTTACACTGTGTATGCCACACGATTTTTAAAACTTTCCCCAAAAAAACCTTTTTTCTGGGTTTTAATTTTACCAATTTTTGCACAGTTTCCAGGTATTTTTTCCCCCTTCACCTGGGTGTTTTTGGGCGACTTTGGGGTGGGTTGCAAACCCGGGGGGGGCAAGATTTTTGGACCCCCTTTGGGAAAAAAGTTTGTCTTCGATGACACTGGGCTTTTTTGGGTTATCCCGGGTGGGAAATCCTCTGGGGGTTAAATTTTTTCTTTTGGGATTCTCAATAAGCCACACCCAACAACGGTGCTACGCAGCCCGCGCAGCAGTTTACAGGCTACAGCAACAGAGACCATGTACAGCAGCAGCAGAAGGTACTAAAAGCAGCCCGCAGACGGTAAATACAGGCCCGGCCCCAGCAGCAGGGGGGGGCGTTGGTAAAAACCCCGCAGCAGCTGACAGTTTCTTAAAAGCAGCACCCGACGATGCTTTCAGAAACAGCAGACGATGGCCTACAGCAGCACAGACGGTACTAACAAACAAGGGAGCTGACGGTGGTTTCAACAGGGAGCAGCAAACTGACAGTTTCTTCCCGCCGCAGCAGACGATGCTCAGCGCAGAAAAATGGTACTACAGCACACAGCAGCTGATGGTGGGTACAGCAGCAGCAGCAGCTGACGGTGCTTACAGCAGCACAGAGCGGAAATTGCAAACAGCAGCAAGCTTGGGACCCCCAATAGTAGCGATTTGGTTTATTGGGGGTTTTGGGTTAAAAACCCTTTTCCGCTCGGGACACCACCCCCCCTTTCATACTTATCAAGAATTTTTTTTTTCAAACCTTTAGTAATTCTCACCCTTTTTTGCTGTAGGGTTGGGACTAGAAGCTTTTTTGGGGGGCCCCCCGGTCCCCTTTTTTTGGGAGATAAAAACACCAAAAAAAAACTGTTAATAACGAAAAGTTTCCCATTGTATGCTTGATTTTACTGGGGGAGGCGGTGGTAAACAATGCCCCCGGCGGCACATTTGAGGTGGCTAAGGGGGCAATTGGACCGGGCCCCGGACGAAGACGGTTTTGGCCCGGGTTTTTTGGGGATAAAGCGAGGGAAATTTTTTTCGATAAAAGCGACCCGGGAAGGGGGATTGGGAAAAATATGCGAAAAAGTACGGGATGTGGGGGTCCCTTATTATAACATTCATTTCTACAAACATACCCCATACCCTACCATCCGACTTACAGCCCGTCGACTTACGACCACTCGAAATTACGACTGTGTTTTTTTTTGCCAAAATTTTGGGAAATTAAAAAAACTATTTGGGGTGTACCAGGTTTTCCTAAAACCTTTTAAATATAAAATTTAAAATACTTAAAACAAAAAAAAGTAAAATAAAACATGAAAATACCAAAAAAAAAACAATAAAATAAAGTCATTTAAAAAAAATTTTTTGTTGATTTTCATAGTAAAGTTCGACTTTTCGCCATTTTTGACTTTCGAACCCGGGTTTTCGGAAAAAACCCAAAATTGGGCGTAAGTCGGTTTTTTAGGTGTATATATATAAATTTTTTTATTTATTTTATTATGTTTTTTTAACACATCGGTCGTTTCCTACTGAGGCAGGGTGACCCAAAAAGAAAGACGAAAGGTTCTCTTTTCAACTTTAGTAATGTGTGCAGAAGAAGGGGTTACTTGCCTCTTTCTCCCGGTATTTTAGTTGCCTCTTATATATATATATGTATTTTTAACCCCTGACCGTTTACCACCGAGGCAGGATGACCCAAAAAGAAAGAAAAACCCAAAAAGAAAGAAAAATACTTTCATCATTCAACACTTTCACCATCACTCATGCATAATCACTGTCTTTGTAGGGTCACTCAGATATTTATTTATTTATTTTATTTATTTATTAATTTGAACATGATACAGTGAAGTACAAATATGACAGTTTAGAAGTTCCTCCAAACTGCCAATATCCCAAACCCCTCCTTTAAAGTGTAGGCATTGTACTTCCCATTTCCAGGACTCAAGTCTCGCTAACGAGTTTCCCTGAATTCCTTTGCTAATTATTACCCTGCTCACTCTCCGACATCTCGTCAGGTCCCAAAGACGATTCGTCTCGATTCGTCTCTAACACGCTCATTCATGCTTGCTGGAAGTTTAAGCCCCTCGCCCACAAAACCTGCTTTACCCTCTCCCTCCAGTCTTTTCAAGGACAACCCCTGCCCCGCCTTCCCTCCCCTACAGATTTATACACTCTCCAAGTCATTCTACTTTGTTCCACTCTTTCTAAATGACCAAACCACCCCAACAACCCCACTTAACCCTCTGACTAATACTTTTAGTAACTCCTCACCTTCTCCTAATTTCCACACTCCAAATGCTCTGCATTGTATTTACAATACACATTGCCCTTAGACATGACATCTCCACTTTGTCCAGCCACCTCCTTGCCACAGCATTTACAACCAATGCCTTACACCCGTGTAAGAGTGTAGGTACCACTATACTTTTGTACATTCCCTTCTTTGCCTTCATGGATAATATTGCTTGTCTCCATAGATACCTCATTGCACCACTCACCTTTTCATCCTTCTTCAATTCTATGGTTAACCTCATCTTTCATAAACCCATCCGGTGACAAGTCAACTCCCTAATATCTGACAACGTTCACTTCTTCCATACTCTCGCTCTCCAATGTGATATCCAATTTTCCTTTATCTAAATTGTTTGATACCCTTATCACCTTACTCTTATCTATGTTCACTTTCAACTTTCTTCCTTTACACACCCTCCAAAACTCATCCACTAACCTTTGCAACTTTTCTTTAGAATCTCCAAATGCACAGTACATGTATCATCAGCAAAAAATAACTGTGTCAACTCCCATTTTGTATTTGATTGCCAATAATTTAATCCCACCCCTCCCCAAAACACCCTAGCATTGACTTCTTTTACAATCCTATCTATAAAAATTTTAAACAACCATGGTGACATTACACATCCCTGTCTAAGACCTAATTTTATGTGGAAATAATCTTCCTCTCTCCTACTCGCCCTAGCCTGAGCTTCACTATCCTCGTAAAAACTCTTTTTAGCATTTAGTAGCTTACTACCTATTCCATACACTTGCAACATATGCCACATTGCTCCTTTATCCACTCTGTCATATGCCTTTTCAAAATCCATAAATGCAATGAAAACTTCCCTACCTTTATCTAAACACTGTTCACATATATGCTCTAATGTAAACATTTGATCTACACATCCCCTACCCACTCTAAAACCTCCTTGCTCATCTGCAATCCTACCCTGTCTTACCTCTAATTCTTTCAATAATAACCCTACCATACGCTTTACCTGGTATACTCATTAAACTTATCCCCCTATAATTTTTGCAATCTCTTTTGTCCCCCTTCCCTTTATATAAAGGAACTATGCATGCTCTTTGCCAGTACCTAGGTATCTTTCCCTCTTTTAAACACCAACCTCTCCAACGCTATATCATTCCCATCTTTCATTCAATGTAATGCCTCACATACCTCCTCCACCCTTACTTCCTGCTCTTCTTCACTCCTAAAAGATGTTATATCTCCTTGGCCAATGCATGAAATTACTGCCTCCCTTTCTTCATCGACATTTAAAAGTTGCTAAAAGTATTCCTGCCATCCATATATATATATGCATACATGTATATGTAATGTAATTGTTTTTTGTGATGGTATGATTGCTGGTGTCTCGTTCTATCTCATAAAGTTGCAAGATTTCAGGTATGTCTTGCTGCTTCTATTTACTCTTAGATCACACTACACTTAAATAATTGTTCAAGTTGGGAACTGTTCGAAACTTGGGGTACCACTGTTGTTCTTGTTCTTATTGCTTTTCATATCCACGGGGAAGTGGAATAATAATCTTTCCTCCGTAAGCTTTGCGTGTTGAAAAAGTCAACTAAAATGCCGGGATCAATGGGCTAGAAATCCCTATTCCTGTATAGCTTACTAAAAAGAAAAAGATGAAAACTCTTAAGGTGGGATGTTTGAATGTGCATGGATGTTGTGCAAATGATAAGAAAGAGATGATTGTGAATGTTATGAATGAGAAGAAGCTGGATGTCCTGGCTTTAAGTGAAACAAAGCTGAAGGGGGTAGGAGAGTTTCAGTAGGGAGAAATAAATGGGATAGGTCAAGGGTTTCTAAAAGATTTAGAGCTAAGGAAGGAGTAGCAATAATGTTGAAGGGTAAGTTATGACAGGAAAAGAAGGATTATAAATGTATAAATTCAAGGATTATATGGAGTAAAATAAGGGTGTGATATGAAAAGTGGGTTATAGTAAGTGTTTATGCACCTGGAGAAGAGAGAAGTGTAGAGGAGAGAGAGAGAGAGATTTTGGGAAATGTTGATTGGGTGCTTGAGGAGTGAGGAGTGCATGAGAAAGTACTTGTGGTTGGGGATCTTAGTGCTTAAGTGGGTAAAAATGTTGTGGAGGGAGTAGTATGTAAATTTGGGGTGCCAGAGGTAAATGAAAATGGGGAGCCTTTAATTGAGCTTTGTGTAGAAAGAGGTTTGGTAATAAGTAATACATATTTTATGAAAAAGAGGATAATTAAGTATACATACGTGATACAGCACGTACTGAAAGTAGTTTGTTAGATTATGTATTGATGGATTAAAGGTTGATGGGTAGGCTTCAGGATATACATGTTTGTAGAGGGGCAATGGATATATCGGATCATTATTTAGTTATAGATACAGTTAGAGTAAGAGGTAGATGGGACAAAAGGAAAATGGCATCATCAAGTAAAATGAAAGTTTATAAACTAAGGGAGGAGGAAGTTAGGGTGAGATATAAGCAATTATTGGCAGAAACGTGGACTAGTGCATGTATGGGTAGTGGGGGGGGGGGGGTTGAAGAGGGATGGGATAGTTTTAACCCTTTCAGGATTTTGGCCGTACTACTATGGCTTACGCGCTGGTGTCCATGACGTACTATTACTCATAAATTCTAACGCCTTCAAATCTAGTGAGAGAAAGCTGGTAGGCCTACATATGAAAGAATGGGTCTATGTGGTCAGTGTGCGCGGTATAAAAAAAATACTGCAGCACACAGTGCGTAATGAGGAAAAAAAAAAACTTTGACGTGTTTTTGTATTAAAACAGTGACTTTGCACTATATTTTCGTATGGTATTTATTGTTGTATTTTAGTTTACTGGTCTCATTGTATAGAATAGAAGACATTACAGAAATTGAAATGATTTTGACTGGTTTTACAATGAAAGGTACCTTGAAATTGAGCTCAAAGTAGCAGAAATGTTCGATTTTTACCAAGGTTTTGTCAAAAGTAAACAAATCATGCTAAACGTTCAATACACATCAACTGGTGAGTCTAATATTCTTTCACAAGTGCGTCGATATTATTTATACCATTTCTACACTAATGCAATAGTCTGCATAACAGTAAATCTTATTTTTTTTGTGAGAATAAAAATTCAAAGTGGAAAGCAAAAGAAATGTAAGAGGGGCCTGGGAACGTGACTAATGAACAGAGGAAATGTTATTTTAGTGCCAGGAATGACTTTCTTGTTTACTCTGGACCCTATTCGGAAATTGGCATCTTTTGAAATTTGTGTGAAATTGGCAAAATTGCTAAATTCTGACCACTGCATTGGATAGTTGAAATTGGTAAATGGGTGGTTTCTTGTACTCTTTCGATAGAAAAAATGGAGTTCTAGCGAAATAGTTATGAGTTTTTGTCGACTAGTACATTAGAATTGGCCGAAAATAGGGCTCAAAGTGGGCAAAATCGCTGATACGTAAACATAGTTGAGACCGTTAACTTCACGAGAGCATAATTCTGTAAGTTTTTCATCTAATTTCATACTTCTGATGTCATTATGATCGAGAAAAGATGCTCTATCATTTCATAAGAAACAATATTTTTTTTTTTTGAAATTTGGGGGACCTTGAGAACACGTCTCTGAGAGGGCCTGTGGACCCTGAATGGGTTAAAATTACAGTATTAGAATGTGGGGTAGAAGTTTGTGGCTATAGGAGGGTGGGTGCAGGAGGAAAGAGGAGTAATTGGTGGAATGATGAAGTAAAGTGTGTGCTAAAAGAGAAAAAGGTAGCTTATGAGAGGTTTTTACAAAGCAGAAGTGATGTAAGAAGGGCAGAATATGTATATGGAGAGTAAAAGACAGGTGAAGAAAGTGGTGAGTGAGTGCAAAAGGAGAGCAAATGATAGAGTGGGAGAGGCACTGTCAAGAAATTTTGCTGAGAATAAAAAATTTTTTTGGAGCAGCATAAACAAGTTAAGACAACCTAGGGAACAAATGGATTTGTCAGTTAAAAACAGAATATGGGAGTTAGTAGATTCGGAGTGGGAGATATTGGGTAGATGGCAGGAATATTTTGAGGAACTTTTAAATGTCGATGAAGAAAGGGAGGTGGTAATTTCATGCACTTGTCAGGGGGGGGGTATAACATCTTTTAGGAGTAAAGAAGAGCAGGATGTGAGTGTATGGGAGGTGCATGAGGCATTACATAGAATGAAAGGCGTTAAAGCAGCTGGAACTCACGGGATCAAGACAGAAATGTTAAAGCAGAGGGAGATGTAGTGTTGGAGTGGTTGGCATTTTTGTTTAATAAATGTATGAAGAGGGGGGAAAGTACCTAAGGATTGGTAAAGAATGTGTATAGTCTCTTTATACCTAAATTTTTTGTTGCCCTCATCACCTAGCTGTTTCCTACGTTCACTTTTACTTTCTTCCTTTTACAATCCATTCCAGATCTGAGCATACCAGGTAAAGTGTACGATAGGGTTATTATTGAAAGAATTAGAGGTAAGACAGAGAGCAGGATTACGAATGAGGAAGGAGGCTTTAGAGTGGGTAGGGGATGTGTAGATCAAATGTTTACATTGAAGCATATATATGAACAGTACTTAGATATAGGTTGGGAACTTGTCATTGCATTTCTGGATTTAGAAAAGGCGTATGGTAGAGTGGATAAGGGAATAATGTGGTGGATGTTGCAAGTATATGGAATAGGTAGTAAGTTACTAAATGCTTTAAAGAGTTTTTATGAGGATAGTGAGGCCCAGGTTAAGGTTTGTAGGAAAGAGGGAGATTACTTCCCAGTAAAAGTAGGTCTTAGACAGGGATGTGTAATGTCACCCTGGTTATTTAACTCTTTCAGGGTCGACAGGCTCTCTCTCAGACTTGTTCTCAGGGTCGCATAATTTAAAAAAAAAAAAAATTCTTATGAAAAGATAGAGAATCTTTTCCCAATCATAATGACACCAAAAGTATGAAATTTAATGGAAAACTTACGGAATTATGCTCTTGCGAAGTTAGCGGTCTCAATGTTTACGCATCGGCGATTTTGCCCACTTTGAGCTTTATTTTCGGCCAATTCCAGTGTACTAGTCAACAAAAATCATAACTATTTTGCTAGAACTCCATTTTTTCTATTGAATGATTACAAGAAACCACCCATTTACCGATTTCAACTATCCAATATTGTGGTCAGAATTTAGCAATTTTGCCAGTTTCACACAAAATTCAAAAGATGCCAATTTCCAAGTAGGGTCCAGAATAAACAAGGAAGACATTGCTGGCACTAAAATAACATTTCCTCTGTTCATTAGTCATGTCCCCATGCTCCTCTTACATTCTTTTGCATTCCACTTTGAATTTTTATTCTCACTAAAAGTAGAAGATTTACTGTTATGCAGACTACTGCATTAGTGTAGAAATGGTATAAATAATATCAGCGCACTTGTGAAAGAATATTAGACTCACCAGTTGACGTGTATTGGACTCGTAGCATGATTTGTTTACTTTTGAACTTTGGCAAAAATGGAAGATTTCTGCTACTTTGAGCTCAATTTCAAGGTACTTTTCATTGTAAAACCAATCAAAATCGTCTTAATTTCTGTAATATGTCTTCCATTCTATAAAATGAGACCAGGAAAGCTAGAATACCATCATAAATACCATATGAAAATACAGTGCAAATTCACTATTTTAAACCAAAAACACTGCCATTACGCACTGTGCTGCAGGATTTTTTTTATACTGTGCACACTGACCACATAGACCCATTCTTTCATATGTAGGCCTACCAGCTTTCTCTCACTAGATTTGAGAGCGCTAGAATTTAGGATTACTAGTACGTCAAAAACCCTGGTTTGTAAGCCATACTAGTACGTCAGAAACCCTGAAAGGGTTAATATATTTATAGATGGGGTTGTAAAAGAAGTAAATGCTAGGGTGTTGGGGAGAGGGGTGGGATTAAATTATGGGGAATCAAATACAAAATGGGATTTGATACAGTTATTTTTTGCTGATGATACTGTACTTTTGGTAGATTCTATAGAAAAATTGCAAATGTTAGTGGACGAGTTTAGGAGTGTGTAAAGGAAGAAAGTTGAAAGTAAATATAGATAAGAGTAAGGTGATGAGGTTATCAAATGATTTAGATAAAGAAAAATTGAATATCACATTGGAGAGAGGGAGTATGGGAGAAGTGAATGTTTTCAGATATTAGGGAGTTGACTTGTCTGCAGATGGGTTTATGAAGGATGAGGTTGTCCATAGAATTGATGAAGGAAAAAAGGTGAGTGGTGCATTGAGGTATCTGTGGAGACAAAAAATGTTGTCCATGGAGGTAAAGAAGGGAGTGTATGAAAGTATAGTGGTACCAACACTCTTATATGGGTGTGAAGGTTGGTTTGTAAATGCTATGGTGAGGAGGCGGCTGGAGGCAGTGGAAATGTCCTGTGTAAGGGTAATGTGTGGTGGAAAGATTATCCTGAGAATTCATAGTGGGGAAATTTTGAGGAAGTTTGGAGTTACTAAAAGTTGATAAATTAGACACATGTGCAACTCTTGGGTATCTTTATTGAGGAAACATTTCGCCACACAGTGGCTTCATCAGTCCATACGAAGGAGAAACGTGAAGGCAGGAGGAGAATGAGGTAATCAGTCCTTCAACCTTGGGTTGATGTGGTCAGTCCATCAATCTTGAGTAGAATACAGCATATAAGCAGAGAAGTGGCTTATATACCATAGGCAGGAGAGGTGCAGCAGTCGTAGGTGGTGTCACATTTGTCCAATGTGGGAGTAGGTCGTGCCCAAGGGTTAGGCAAGCGAAGAATTCCCAAGTATTAAGATCCCAAAATGTTGCAGTGTTTCACAGGATTGTAGATGAATGGTTCAGAGAACCAACATGTTGATAAATTAGACACATGTGCAACTCTTGAGTATCTTTATTGAGGAAACGTTTTGCCACACAGTGGCTTCATCAGTCCATACAAAGGAGAAACGTGAAGAGCAGGAGGAGAATGAGGTAATCAGTCCCTCAACCTTGAGCCGATTTGGTCAGTCCATCAATCTTCAGTAGAATACAGCATATGAGCAGAGAAGTGGCTTAAATACCATAGGCAGGAGAGGTGCAGCAGTCGTAGGTGGTGTCACATTTGTCCAATGTGGAAGTAGGTCGTACCCAAGGGTTAGTTGAAGTTGTGTAAATTTCAACTTCTTCAAGTATCAGGACAACTGTTGCAAACAGTGCTTTGGGATGGCAATGGGCAGCCCGCTCAGTGCTGTGCTTGCCAACCTCTTCATGGAAAACCTAGAGACAGAGAAATTCAGCATCCTCATTCCCAACACCGTTACCTGGCTAAGATACGTTGATGATATATTGGTTTTCTGTCCGAGATGTCTCAATATCCAGGCCCTTCTCAACAAGATCAATGCAGCCGAACCATCAATAAAGTTTACACTTGAACTCGAAAACAATTGCAAACTTCCTTTCCTCGACGTTCTCCTGTGCAGATCTCCTGACAGTGACAAACTTCTCTTCAAAGTGTATAGAAAACCTACCAACAAGGATGATCTTATACACTTTTATTCACACCAAGACACCCGCACTAAAAGAGGAGTCCTCTTTGGCTTCTTTTTGAGAGCTCTTCGCATCTCCAGCTGTTGTTTTCTTGAAGAAGAATGTACTTACATAACACAAGCCTTTACACATCTTCAGTTCCCATCTTTCTTCATCTGAGATTGCAGACTCAATATTAATTTCATCGGTGGATAAATCAGAAAATTTTTCAAAGTTACAAAAGGCTTTTGCAATTTCAACTCGTTAATTATGATTTACCATTGCCAGTTCCTACTATCATTAAGCTTATTAAACTTTGCATTGTTGATGCAAAATTTGTATTTATTGATAAGTTTTACACTCAGAAGTTTGGTGTGACAATGGGAAATCCTCTTTCACCTGTTAGTAACCTATACATGGAATTTTTTGAAACAAGGCTGCTTAACACAATCCTCCCTAATAGAGCTAAATGGTTCAGATATGTTGATGATATTTTGTGTCTTATGCCCAAGAATGTAGATATACACTATTTTCCTTGGCAAATTAAATAGCTTAGCCCATTCTATAAACTTTACTGTTGAGTTTGAAGAAAATAACTCATTGCCTTTTCTAGATGTTTTAATTATTACACTTTGGTCACACTTCACAGACATGCACATGCATATATATATGCATACATATAGGTTTTTCTCCTTTTTCTAAATAGCTCTTGTTCTTCCTTATTTCTATTTTCCATGGGGAAGAGGAAAAGAATCTTTCCTCCGTAAGTCATGCGTGTTGTATGAGGCGACTAAAATGCCGGGAGCAATGGGCTAGTAACCCCTTCTCCTGTAAACATTTACTAAAAAAGAGAAGAAAAACTTTATAAAACTGGGATGCTTGAATGTGCGTGGATGTAGTGCGGATGACAAGAAACAGATGATTGCTGGTGTTATGAATGAAAAGAAGTTGGATGTCCTAGCCCTAAGCGAAACAAAGCTGAAGGGGGTAGGGGAGTTTCGGTGGAGCGAAATAAATGGGATTAAATCTGGAGTATCTGAGAGAGTTAGAGCTAAGGAAGGGGTAGCAATAATGTTGAAGGATCAGTTATGGAAGGAGAAAAGAGAATATGAATGTGTAAATTTAAGGATTATGTGGATTAAAGTAAAGGTTGGATGCGAAAAGTGGGGCATAATAAGTGTGTATGCACCTGGAGAAGAGAGTAATGTAGAGGAGAGAGAGAGATTTTGGGAGATGTTAAGTGAATGTATAGGAACCTTTGAACCAAGTGAGAGAGTAATTGTGGTAGGGAACCTGAATGCTAAAGTAGGAGAAACTTTTAGAGAGGGTGTGGTAGGTAAGTTTGGGGTGCCAGGTGTAAATGATAAAGGGAGCCCTTTGATTGAACTTTGTATAGAAAGGGGTTTAGTTATACGTAATACATATTTTAAGAAAAAGAGGATAAATAAGTATACAAGATATGATGCCATAGATTTATCAGATCACTTTTTAGTTGTAGCTACACTGAGAGTAAAAGGTAGATGGGATACAAGGAGAATAAAAGCATCAGGGAAGAGAGAGGTGAAGGTTTATAAACTAAAAGAGGAGGCAGTTAGGGTAAGATATAAAGAGCTATTGGAGGATAGATGAGCTAATGTGAGCATAGGCAATGGGGTCGAAGAGGTATGGGGTAGGTTTAAAAATGTAGGGTTAGAGTGTTCAGCAGAAGTTTGTGGTTATAGGAAAGTGGGTGCAGGAGGGAAGAGGAGTGATTGGTGGAATGATGATGTAAAGAGAGTAGTACAGGAGAAAAAGTTAGCATATGAGAAATTTTTACAAAGTAGAAGTGATGCAAGGAGGGAAGAGTATATGGAGAAAAAGAGAGAGGTTAAGAGAGTGGTGAAGCAATGTAAAAAGAGAGCAAATGAGAGAGTGGGTAAGATGTTATCAGCAAATTTTGTTGAAAATAAGAAAAAGTTTTGGAGTGAGATTAACAAGTTGAGGAAGCCTAGAGAACAAATGGATTTGTCAGTTAAAAATAGGAGAGGAGAGTTATTAAATGGAGAGTTAGAGGTATTGGGAAGATGGAGGGAATAATTTGAGGAATTGTTAAATGTTGAAGAAGATAGGGAAGCTGTGATTTCGTGTACAGGGCAAGGAGGAATAACATCTTGTAGGAGCGAGGAAGAGTCAGTTGTGAGTGCGGGGGAAGTTCGTGAGGCAGTAGGTAAAATGAACGGGGGTAAGGCAGCTGGGATTGATGGGATATAGATAGAAATGTTAAAAGCATGTTGGATATGGTTTTGGAGTGGTTGGTGCTATTATTTAATAAATGTATGGAAGAGGGTAAGGTACCTAGGGATTGGTAGAGAGCATGCATAATTCCTTTGTATAAAGGCAAAGGGGACAAAAGAGAGTGCAAAAATTATAGGGGGATAAGTCTGTTGAGTATACCTGGTAAAGTGTATGGTAGAGTTATTATTAAAAGAATTAAGAACAAGACTGGATATAGGATAGCAGATGAACAAGGAGGCTTTAGGAAAGGTAGGGGATGTGTGGACCAGGTGTTTACAGTGAAACATGTAAGTGAACAGTATTTAGATAAGGCTAAAGAGGTTTTTGTGGCATTTACAGATTTGGAAAAGGCGTATGACAGGGTGGATAGGGTGGCAATGTGGCAGATGTTGCAGGTATATGGTATAGGAGGTAGGTTACTGAAAGCATTGAAGAGTTTTTACGAGGATAGTGAGGCTCAAGTTAGAGTATGTAGGAAAGAGGGAAATTATTTCCCAGTAAAAAGAGGCCTTAGACGAGGATGTGTGATGTCACCATGGTTGTTTAATATATTTATAGATGGGGTTGTAAGAGAAGTAAATGCGAGGGTCTTGGCAAGAGGCGTGGAGTTAAAAGATAAAGAATCACACATAAAGTGGGAGTTGTCACAGTTGCTCTTTGCTGATGTCACTGTGCTCTTGGGAGATTCTGAAGAGAAGTTGCAGAAGTTGGTGGATGAATTTGGTAGGGTATGTAAAAGAAGAAAATTAAAAGTGAATACAGGAAAAAGTAAGGTTATGAGGATAAAAAGATAAGGGTGATGAAAGATTGGATATCAGATTGTAGGGACAGAGTATGGAGGAGGTGAATGTATTCAGATATTTGGGAGTGGACGTGTCAGCGGATGGGTCTATGAAAAATGAGGTAAATCATAGAATTGATGAGGGAAAAAGGGTGAGCGGTGCACTTAGGAGTCTGTGGAGACAAAGAACTTTGTCCTTGGAGGCAAAGAGGGGAATGTATGACAGTATAGTTTTACTAAAGCTCTTATATGGGTGTGAAGCATGGGTGATGAATGTTGCAGTGAGGAGAAGGCTGGAGGCAGTGGAGATGTCATGTCTGAGGGCAATGTGTGGTGTGAATATAATGCAGAGAATTCGTAGTTTTGAAGTTAGGAGGAGGTGCGGATTAAACCAAAACTGTTGTCCAGAGGGCTGAGGAAGGGTTGTTGAGGGGTTCGGACATGTAGAGAAATGGAGCGAAACAGAATGACTTCAAGAGTGTATCAGTCTGTAGTGGAAGGAAGGCGGGGTAGGGGTCGGCCTAGGAAAGGTTGGAGGGAGGGGGTAAAGGAGGTTTTGTGTGCGAGGGGCTTGGACTTCCAGTGGGCATGCGTGAGCATGTTTGATAGGAGTGAATGGAGACAAATGGTTTTTAATACTTGACGTGCTGTTGGAGTGTGAGCAAAGTAACATTTATGAAGGGATTCTGGGAAACTGGCGGGTTGGACTTGAGTCCTGGAGATGGGAAGTACAGTGCCTGCACTCTGAAGGAGGAGTGTTAATGTTGCAGTTTAAAAACTGTAGTGTAAAGCACCCTTCTGGCAAGACAGTGATGGATTGAATCATGGTGAAAGTTTTTCTTTTTCGGGCCACCCTGCCTTGGTGGGAATCGACCAGTTTGCTAATAATAATAAAAAAAGTGAATTCAAATTTAAAATTTACAGAAAACCTTCAAATAACTGTTCTTGTGTCAACTATTATTCTTCACATCAACATAGAGTTAAACTGTCTGTTTTCTCATCAACGTTTTTGAGAGCTTTACGTATTTGTAGTCTAGAGTTCATAGATGAGGAAATATCCAAAATTTATGAAATAGGTAATGATTTGAAATATCCAAGAAACGTAATTGACAAAATTGCTAGAAATACACCTACCATCTGACTTACGACCGAGTTCGGTTCTGAGAAACCGGTCGTAAGTTGAAATGGGCATAAGTCGAACTTTACTACTGAATATCAACATAACATTTTTGTAATGACTTTATTTTATTGTTTTATTTTGGTATTTCATGTTTTACTTTACTTTTTATGCTGTTAGTACTGTATTTTATACTGTAAGGTTTAGGATAAACACTGTGTACAACACAAACACTTGTTTATTTCCCAGAAATTTGGCATAAAAAACACGTTCGTAAATCGAGTTGTCGTATGTCGAGCAGGTCGTAAGTTGGATGGTAGGTGTACTTTCTAAAATAAAATAAGGGAAAACCAGCCTTATTCAACTTAAAATATGTTGGTTCTCCCTTACCATGAAAACTTGGTTGATATGCCTTCTCTTCTTAAGACTTAATATCGAAGTTGCATTTAAAAATGTTGATACAGTAAAAAAAACTTTTGATAAAGAATCCCCCCCAAAATGCTGACGGATGTGTCTATAAGATTCCTTGTAAAATTTTGCGATAAAGTTTATTACTGTCAAATTGGTAAAAGTCTCTAACTAAGATTAAAACAACATAAATATAGCATTAGAACTGGACAAGATTCCAATGCTCTATTTATTCATGTGAGAGATTTTAACCACCCAGTTGATTTTCAAAAAGTTGAGAAAGTTGTATCAAGCAAGTCCACGGTCGACAGGAATATAATTGAATCTTGTTTCATAAAAAGCAATTTTGACAATAATATGAATATTTCCTTTGATTTATGTAAATTAGATTCATTTATAATTAATAGAATTTGGGAAGAATTTAATAATACATTGGACAAATAATAAATTTAAAAATTCTTAATTCTTGGGTAGAATAGTTTGTTGGTGGGTTTACCTGGAGACCTGGAGAGAGTTCCGGGGGTCAACGCCCCCACGGCCCGGTCTGTGACCAGGCCTCCTGGGCCAGCGGGCCTGCTGCAGTGTTCCCTTTCTTTTGAGTTGCGCGTCAGGTGTTGCTTTGTTGTGGGATGTGATAGTGAAGTGTGGGCTAGACCCTTTAGATGCCTTACATTGATGCACTACATTTATTGTTCCTTGATAATGTGAGTAGTCACGAAAGCGCTTGGAATTTCTCTATTCTTTCACAGTGGTTGTTTTGCATATTCTGAAATCACCTGTTTACTGTGATCTTATTGCAGAATATAAATATATATATATATATATATATATATATATATATATATATATATATATATATATATATATATATATAATATATATATATATTATTTATTATTTATTTATTTATTTATTTATTTATTTTTTCAACAAGTGGGCCGTCTCCCACCGAGGCAGGGTGACCCAAAAAAGAAAGAAAATCCCCAAAAAGAAAATACTTTCATCATCATTCAACACTTTCACCACACACAACACACATTATCACTGTTTTTGCAGAGGTGCTCAGAATACAACAGTTTAGAAGCATATACATATAAAGATACACAACATATCCCTCCAAACTGCCAATATCCCAAACCCCTCATTTAAAGTGCAGGCATTGTTCTTCCCATTTCCAGGACTCAAGTCCGACTATATGAAAATAACCGGTTTCCCTGAATCCCTTCACTAAATATTACCCTACTCACACTCCAACAGATCGTCAGGTCCCAAGTACCATTCGTCTCCATTCACTCCTATCTAACACGCTCACGCACGCTTGCTGGAAGTCCAAACCCCTCGCTCACAAAACCTCCTTTAACCCCTCTCTCCAACCGCCATCATAAATCCGGCAACCAGTTATTCGGTTCCTTCAGTTATTCAGCACTAATTTTGGCTAGCATAATTTCAAATTTCCAGGGTCGCCACACCAACCTGCTGGTACTGTTTGGTGGCACTACTTGCTGCATAAGTCATTCCAATTTCTTTTTTTCCATTTGTTTTAACCTGCTTACTTCTAGCCCCAGCCATGGTTCCAATGGATAAAAGAAATGCTTCTCATTATGTAAAGCACCTACACAGTACATTATCCATTAAAGATAAGGTGGCTTTGAAGCCACTGTTGGTTGTTATGAACTCAGTCTCATGAAGCAGGAGAATATGCTTTAATATTACGCTAATATCAACGCTACAGCTTATTTGCCTATCACAATTGATCTAATATGACATAATAAACAATATAAATAACATTAAACATGTTAAATACTCAGAATGAATAATATTTGGCATAACACCGAGCAGTTCGACGGAGGGATGAAGAGGATATGGTAAAAAAATACCATTCTCCTATCCTTGTCTTCGGGGTTTATATTAGAGAAAATGGAGTATAGCACAGGGCTAACTATGATATACACTCATACTCCACCATAAACATGAAACAAAAAAGTTATTTTCTCTCTATAGATTATCACACATAGCAGCATATGTGTAGAGAACCTAGGATAACCCCAAAAAAGTCAGTGTGGCTTACTTTTAGTACCTGGCTTGGGTTAGCCATACATGATTTTTGGTAAATATTCGATTCCCAGCCAGGGTAGAAACATTAGGCGTGTTTCTTTACACCTGTTGTCTATGTTTACCTATCACTAAATGGGTACCTGGGTGTTAGTCGACTAGTGTGGGTGTTATCCTGGGACACTGACCTAATTTTCTTGAAATACTCAGCATAACAAGTGCCTTTCTATACAGTAGTATGTCACTGATGTCAGCTAGGCCTGTATACTTTGTACATGTACGTGTAGTAAATAAAATTATTATTATTATTTTCTTAGTTTGTTGGGTTATCTTATTCAAACTTGGGCAATGTATGATGGAAAGATAGTTCTTCACGTACACCAGAAATGAAAGAAATCAGACCATAAATAGCGGAGCTCACTTCTCAGCCATTAGCGGCCGCTTAGCGGTATTTTTCTATGGTTGTTATGGTTATATTCTCATTTTTTCGGTCTCATTTGATAGAATGAAAGATATATTACAGAAATAGATATGATTTTGATTGCTTTCATGATGAAAAGTACCTTGAAATTGCGTTCACAGTAGCGAAAATGTTCTATTCTTTAGCGAAGCTCAAGAGTAAACAAATGACGTCACCGTCCAAAACCTGTCCGCCTGCCAGTCTAAATTCCAGTACGGAGTCACGAATGGATTGACATTATTTATACAATTATTACAATAATGCAGTAGTCTGCATAATAAAAATTCCAAATGGTGAGCAAGAGTAATATAAGAGGGGCCTGTAGCTGTGACTAATGAACAGAGAAAATGTCATTTTAGTGCCAGGAATGTCTGCATTGTTTATTCTGGACCCTATTTTGAAATTGTCATCTGTTGAAATTTGTGTTAAATCGGCCAAATTGCCAGTTTCTGACCACTTTATTGGGTAGTTGAAATAAGTGAATGGTCGGTTTCTTGTACTCAGTTGACAAACCAGAAGTAAATAAGTTTATTAAGGTATACACAAATACAGTTACATAGATTATCATACATAGCAGTGTATGTATAGAGAACCTAGGATAACCCAGAAAAGTCAGACAAAGTGACTTATTTCCAGTACCTGGCTTGGGCTTGCCATATATGATTTTTGGTAAATATTTTTTTTTTCTCGGTTGTTTGTTGGGCTATCTCATTGAAACTTGGGCAATGTATGATGGAAAGATGCTTCTTAACGTACAACAAAAATAAAAAAGACGGACGATAAATAAGGGAGTTCACTTCTCAGCCATTAGCCACCTCTTTGCAGTATATTTTCGTATGGTTTTTATGGTTGTATTCTCATTTTTTGGAGTCATTTGATAGAATGGAAAATATATTACAGAAATAGACATGATTTTGATTGCTTTCACGACGAAAAGTACCTTGAAATTGAGCTCAAAGTAGCGGAAATGTTCGAATTTTTGCCGATGTTCAATGAACTGTGTAAGTCAAGTTGGTTAATTTTATTAAGTGTATTCTAACCTAACCACTCTGTAATTCGGCAAACTCAGTAATCCTGCACACTACAGGTTCCAATGATGCCAGATTTGTGATGGAGGACCTGTATATATATTGTAAACATGTGGACTCCTTACTGGATGTTTTGCCACCTGCTGCACAAACTATTGGCAGCATTCTGAATTATTATTATTTATTACATATGTATGTATGTATTATTATTATTATTATTATTATTATTATTATTATTATTACAGTGGACCCCCGGTTAACGATTTTAATCCGTGCAAGAGGGCTCATCGTTATGCGAAATAATCGTTATGCGAATGAATTTTCCCCATAAGAAATAATGGAAATAAAATTAATCCGTGCAAGACGCCCAAAAGTATGAAAAAAATTTTTTTTTAACCACATGAAATGTTAATTTTAATACACACAAACTGAAAAAGGCATGCACAATTAAATGACACTTACTTTTATTGAAGATCTGGTGATGATTGATGGGATGGGAGGAGGGGAGAGCATTATCTTCTTACTGTTTAGAAGGGGAATCCCCTTCCATTAGGACTTGAGGTAGCAAGTCCTTTTCTGGGTTACTTCCCTTCTTCTTTTAATGCCACTAGGACCAGCTTGAGAGTCACTGGACCTCTGTCGCACAACAAATCTGTCCATAGAGCTCTGTACCTCCCGTTCCTTCAAGACTTTCCTAAAATGGGCCATAACATTGTCATTGAAATAGTCACCAGCACGGCTTGCAACAGCTGTGTCAGGGTGATTTCATCTATAAAGGTTTGCAGTTCAACCCACTGTGCACACATTTCCTTAATCTTTGAAGTAGGCACAATGGATTCCACAACTGGCATAGGCTTCTCAGGGTTAGCCCCAAACCCTTCAAAATCTTTCTTAATTTCCATACTAATTCTCACCCTTTTTACCACAGGGTTGGCACTAGAAGCTTTCTTGGGGCCCATGGTCACTTATTTTCCAGAAACAGCACCGAAAACACTGTAATAATACGAAATATTCCGAGTGTATGCTTGGATGTTACCGCGGAGGCTGGCTGGTAAACAATGGGACGGCCGGCACATGTGAGGGCACATTGGACGCGTCTCGGACGAAAATCGGTAAGCGGGTTTTTAATCGGTATGCGCGGCAAAAATTTTGCGATAAAAGTAATCGGTATGCGGAAAAATCGCTATGTGATGCCATCGTTATGCGGGGGTCCACTGTATAATTATTATTTTTTTTTGTTAATTTTTTTATTAACACATCGGCTGATTCCCACCAAGGCAGGGTGGCCTGAAAAAGAAAAACTTTCATAATCATTCACTCCATCACTGTCTTGCCAGAGGGGTGCTTTACACTACAGTTATAAAACTGCAACATTAACATCCCTCCTTCAGAGTGTAGACACTGTACTTCCCATCTCCAGGACTTGAGTCCGGCCTGCCGGTTTTCCTGAATCCCTTCATAAATGTTACTTTGCTCACACTAATAGCACGTCAAGTATTAAAAACCATTTGTCTCCATTCAGTCCTATCAAATACTCTCATGCATGCTTGCTAGAATTCCAAGCTCCTTGCACACATAACCTCCTTTGCCCCCCTCTCTCCAATCTTTTCTAGGCCGACCCCTACCCTGCTTTCCCTCCACTACAGATTTATACACTCTCGAAGTCATTCTCTTTTGTTCTGTTCTCTCTACACATCCGAACCACCTCAACAACTCCTCCTCAGCCCTCTGGATAATAGTTTTGGTGATCCCACACCTTCTCCTAATTTCCAAACTATGAATTCTCTGCATTATATTCACACCACACATTGCCCTCAGACATGACATCTCCACTACCTCCAGCCTTTTCCTCTTTGCAACATTCATCACCTATGCTTCACACCCATACAAGAGTGTTGGTAAAACTATACTCTCATACATTCCCCTCTTTGCTTCTACGGACAAAATTCTTTGTCTCCGCAGACTCCTAAGTGCACAACTCGCCCTTTTCACCCCTCATAAATTCTGTGATTCACCTCATCCTTCATAGACCCATCTGCTGACAGGTCCACTTCTAAATATCTGAATGCATTCACCTTCTCCATACTCTCTCCTTCCAATCTGATATCCAATTTTTCGTTACCTAATCTTTTTATCCTCATACCTTACTCTTTCCTATATTCACTTTTAATTTTCTTCTTCTTACATACCCTTCCAAATTCATCCACCAACCTCTGCAACTTCTCTTCAGAACCTCCCAAAAGCACAGTGTCATCAGCAAAGAGCAATTGTGACAACTCCTACTTTGTGTTTGATTCTTTATCTTTTAATGCCACACCTCTTGCCAAGACCCTCGCATTCACTTCTTTTTCAGCCCCGTCTATAAATATATTGAACAACCACTGTGAAATCACACATCCTTGTCTAAGGCCTCCTTTTACTGTGAAATAATCTCTCTCTCTCCTACATACTCTTACCTGAGCCTCACTATCCTCGTTAAAACTCTTCACGGCTTTCAGTAACCTACCTCCTATACCATACACATGCAACATTTGCCACATTGCTCCCCTATCCACCCTGTCATATGCCTTTTCCAAATCCATAAATGCCACAAAAACCTCTTTATCCTTATCTAAATAATGTTCACCTGTATGTTTCACTGCAAACACTTGGTCTACACACCCCCTACCTTTCCTAAAGCCTCCTTGTTCATCTGCTATCGTATCTTACTCTTAATTCTTTCAATAATAACTCTACCATACTCTTTACCAGGTATACTCAATAGACTTATTACCCTATAATTTTTGCACTCTCTTTTATTCCCTTTGCCTTTATGGAAAGGAACTTTGCATGCTCTCTACCAATCCCTAGGTACCTTACCCTCTTCCATACATTTATTATATAATAGCACCAACCACTCCAAAACTATATCCCCACCTGCTTTTAACATTTCTTTTTTTATCCCATCAATCCCAGGTGCCTTACCCCCATTTCATTCTATCCACTGCCTCACGAACTTCCCCCACATTCACAACTGGCTCTTCCTCACTCTTACAAGATGTTATTCCTCCTTGCCCTATACACGAAATCACAGCTTCCCTATCTTCATCAGCATTTAACAATTCAACTTTAACAGTTTAGGGTAATGAAGCTCACTTATTATTATTATTATTATTATTATTATTATTATTATTATTATTATTATAATAATAATATAATAATAATAATAATAATAATAATAATAATAATACATTTAATAATAATAATGAGAGCTTCCGAAAGCCACCAACGCAGTGCACTGTTTACCTCAGTGTGGGAGTATTTCTCTCATGCTTTGCATACATTTTTTACATCCATTTGGCCAAATTTCATTTTTCTAAGCATGAGTTCTAAGAAAGTACACATAAAGAACAGTGCTGAGAAGAAGAGGATGATTTCCATGGAATTAAAACATGAAATCATAGATAATCCAGCGAGGTGTGCAGGTTTTGGGTTGAGGGGGAAGCTGGGGGAGCTGGTTCGTAACTCGGATGTTAGCTCATAACTCAGAGCAAAAAATCAACCGAATGACGGCTTGTATTTCAAAAAACTTGTACGTTGAGACACTTGCAAGTCAAGGTTCCACTGTATTTAGGTTGATCATTAGTGAGGCCAGGATGTGCAACCCTCTCAAGAACATCTAAAGTTTGGGGTTAATTACAAAAAAAGCATTGGAAAAGTCATCCTTTAAAATAATTTGCCAGAAAAGTCATAAATTTTTCAAGAGGATTCTGGACGACTACCTTCTAGTAGGTAGGCCTGCTAGGTAGACCTGCAGGCTGCTAGCACAATAGACTGGTTGACCAGGCAGTCAATAAAAAAGTCTGGCCTCACTCTAGGCTGCATGAGAGAAACCTTGAAAGTGGTGACAGGTATGGAAAAAGCAGCAAGCATAGATGGATTCAGAAGGAAATTCTGCATGCAGGTAAGGGTCAAGTGATAGAAGGATTAGAGGGCTCTTGATCCAAGGACTTGGAGCCACCCTTCTCTTTATCATTAGAGCAATGGTATACAATACCAACAAATTCTTGTAAAAAACTATCATTAGATCATTGGTATACAATACCAACAAATTAATGGATAAAACACACGTACAACACATGGTTATCCTTATCAGAGATCGCGGATATCTTCTTCAGCTCTGTTTCTAACATTTAGCCCACCTTACGGGTATGGCCTACTTCCATTGGTGGGTCCTGCCTACTTGTCACTATGTTTTCAACTTCTACACCTAATTCCACGTTATTAGACTGAAAAGTAGTACAGTGGAACCTCAAATTTCGAACTTAATCTGTTCCAGGAGCTAGTTCTAAATTCGAAAAGTTTGAAAAGCAAAGTAATACGTATTTCCTATAAGAAATAATGGAAATACAATTAATCCATTCCAGAAACCCAAAAATATTCACAAAAAAATGCATTTTATAGAGATTAATTATAGTTTTACATACAAGAAATATAGTGTACAATTATGCATTAATAAATTTAAATTAACATATAAAATAACATACCATACCACGGGTGGGGTTTGAACCCGCAGTCAGAGAGTGTCAAAACTCCAGACTGTCGCGTTAGCCACTGGGCCAGCTAGCTTCAATAAGATTCATCCAGCTAGGTATATTTCCACACCATAGGAAGGTTAGTATACGCACCACTGTGCCCACAAATGCAAGTTTTTACAGACGAATCTCCCACTAGCATGGCCGTGATGAACTCTATCTCAAGTCCCCTCAAAGCCATCAACATGAATCACAAAATCGTAATGCCACGATTGCAAACAAACCATACCACGGGTGGGGTTTGAACCTGCAGTCAGAGAGTCTCAAAACTCCAGACCATCGTGTTAGCCACTGGGCCAGCTAGCTTCAATAAGATTCATCCAACTAGGTATATTTCTACACCATAGGAAGGTTAGCATAGGCACCACTGTGTCCACAAATGCAAGTTTTTACAGACGAATCTCCCCCTAGCATGGCCGTGATGAACTCTAGCGACGGTCTGGAGTTTTGAGACTCTGACAGCGGGTTCAAACCCCACCCGTGGTATGGTTTGTTTGCAATCGTGTCATTACGATTTCGTGAGTCATATAAAATAACATTTTTACTTACTTTTATTGAAGATTGGTGATGGCATCTGGAAGATAGGGAGGAGGAGAGAGGGAGTTGAGGTTAGTATTTGGAAGGGGAATCCCTCTCCGTAAGGACTTTAGGTATCAAATCCCTCTCTGGGGTTACTTCCCTTCTCTGTCCTTTAATGCCACTAGGACCAGCTTGAGAGTCACTGGACCCCTGTCTCACAAAATAACTGTCCACACTCCTCTGTTTGTGGCGCCTCTTTAAGATTTCCCTAAAATGGGGAAATCAGCTTCCTTGATGTGTTCCTTCTTTGCCAGGATAGAAGCGATGGTCGACTTGTTTTTTCCATACATCCTGGCAAGCTTAACAAGTTTCACACCACTCTCATACTTCTGTATTATTTCCTTCTTCACATCTATGGTGTTTCTCACTTTCTTTACCACAGGGGTACCACTAGCAAGTTTCTTTGGGCCCATGGTAGCTTATTTCACAGTCACACAAGCACTAAACACAATGAATTAATCATAAAATGTTTGAATGAGAGTGCAGGTTATTGTTCACTCAAGCATCAACAATGCCAGACTGGCTCAAGGCGCCTACGCGGGGACGCGGACAGAGCAGGCTGGCAGACAGGTCCAGTACTCGGCGGTTCGAAAATAGGGGCAAGTTCAATAATAGGGACAAAGCTGGTTCATAAAAAGCGGCTAATTTTCGAAGAGTTTGATATGCGATACATTTGAAATTTGAGGTTCCACTGTATGTTGCACAGGCAAAACTTGTCTCCAGTAAGGATACCTACCATAGGTGTAGCACATTTCTTGTTTATTATACTTTTCCCCTGAGATGAATCTTAAGTATCTATTATTTTCCAGGTGCTGCATGACCCATGCAGACTTAGCCCTTCCCCTTGATTATAAGTGTTAATCCCCATGAATGTAACAAATGTTTGTGGAGCATTTGTTTATTCTGCGTATAAAAGAAGTGACTGATATCTGTGGATTAGCAGTGAGTGTGCGTGCTTCCTCTAAACAAGGGTAAATGGTGCAATTATATTAGAATTAGGAGATATTAGTCTTGAATACACTGTTGGTACCAGGTAGAGCGTAGGGCAAAATTGTGATTACTAGAGTGACTGGAGAGAGATAGGGAGAGTATGATTGTAGGAGAACAAAATACATTTTGAATAGGAAAGAGCTGTGTGGATCATGAATTTGCATTGAAACACATTTGTGGAGAGAGAAGTAGATTTTTGCATTTGTGGATTTGAAAAATACATACAAGAGTGTGTATAAAGCATGATGTGGAAATACAGTAATTGCAAATGTATGAAGTAGGTGTTATTAAGTTGATGAAAGCAAGAGAGAGAGTTTTAACCCTTTGAGGGTCGACAGGCCCTCTCTGAGACTCCTTCTCAGGGTCGGCCAAATTTAAAAAAAAGAAAAATAATTTTCTCTCATGAAAAGATAGATAATCTTTTCCCGATCATAATGACACCAAAAGTTTGAAAATTGATGGAAAACTTACGGAATTATGCTCTCGCGAAGTTAGCTGTCTCGGCGATGTTTACGCATCGGTGATCTTGCCCACTTTGAGCCCCATTTTCGGCCAATTCCAGTGTACTAGTCAACAAAAAACATGAATATTTCGCTAGAACTCCATTTTTTCTATCGAATGAGTGCAAGAAACCACCCATTTATCAATTTCAACTATCCAGTACAGTGGTCAGAATTTAGCAATTTTGCCAATTTCACACAAATTTCAAAAAATGCCAATTTCCGAATAGGGTCCAGAATAAACAAGAAAGACATTCCTGGCACTAAATTGACATTTCTTCTGTTCATTAGTCATGTCTCAAGGCCCCTCTTACATTCTTTTGCTTTCCACTTTGAATATTTATTCTCACAAAACATAGAAGATTTACTGTTATGCAGACTACTGCATTAGTGTAAAAAATGGTATAAATAATATTGGCGTACTTGCGAAAGAATATTAGACTCACCAGTTGACGTGTATTGGACACTTGGCATGATTTGTTTACTTTTGAACTTTGTTAAAAATCGAACATTTCTGCTACTTTGAGCTCAATTCAAGGTACTTTTCATTGTAAAACCAGTCAAAATCATCTCAATTTCTGTTAATATGTCTTCCATTCTATAAATGAGACCAAGAAAACTAGAATACAACAATAAATACCATACGAAAATACAGTGCAAATTCGCTGTTTTATTCCAAAAAAGGGTCAAAGTTTTTTTTTCTCATTATGCACTGTGTGCTGCAGGATTTTTTTATACTGTGCACACTGACCACATAGACCCATTCTTTCATATGTAGGCCTACCAGCTTTCCTCCCACAGATTTGAGGGCGCTATAATTTGGCAACTATTATTTTTTTTTTTATTATCCACCGGGCCGATTCCCACCAAGGCAGGGTGGCCCAAAAAAGAAAAACTTTCACCCATCATTCACTCCATCACTGTCTTGCCAGAAGGTGCTTTACACTACAGTTTTTAAACTGCAACATTAACACCCCTCCTTCAGATGCAGGCACTGTACTTCCCATCTCCAGAACTCAAGTCCGGCCTGCCGGTTTCCCTGAATCCCTTCATAAATTGTTACTTTGCTCACAACTCCAACAGAAACGTCAAGTATTAAAAACCATTTGTCTCCATTCACTCCTATCAACACGCTCACGCATGCCTGTTTGGAAGTCCAAGCCCCTCGCACACAAAACCTCCTTACCCCCTCCCTCCACCCTTCCTAGGCGACCCTACCCCGCCTTCCTTCCACTACGGACTGATACACTCTTAAAAGTCATTCTGTTTCGCTCCTTCTCTCTACATGTCCGAACCACCTCAACAACCCTTCCTCAGCCCTCTGGACAACAGTTTTGGTAATCCCCGCACCTCCCCTAATTTCCCCAAACTACGAATTCTTTTGCATTATTTTCACACCACACATTCCCCTCAGACATACATCTCCACTGCCTCCAGCCTTCTCCTCCGCTGCAACATTCATCCCCCACGCTTCACACCCATATAAGAGCGTTGGTAAAACTATACTCTCAACATTCCCCTCTTTGCCTCCAAGGACAAAGTTCTTTGTCTCCACAGACTCCTAAGTGCACCACTCACTCTTTTTCCCTCATCAATTCTATGATTCACCTCATCTTTCATAGACCCATCCGCTGACACGTCCACTCCCAAATATCTGAATACGTTCACCTCCTCCATACTCTCTCCCTCCAATCTGATATTCAAACTTTCATCACCTAATCTTTTTGTTATCCTCATAACCTTACTCTTTCCTGTATTCACCTTTAATTTTCTTCTTTTGCACACCCTACCAAATTCATCCACCCAATCTCTGCAACTTCTCTTCAGAATCTCCCAAGAGCACAGTGTCATCAGCAAAGGCAGCTGTGACAACTCCCACTTTGTGGTGATTTCTTTATCTTTTTAACTCCACGCCTCTTGCCAAGACCCTCGCATTTACTTCTCTTACAACCCCCTCTATAAATATATTAAACAACCCCGGTGACATCACACATCCTTTTCTAAGGCCTACTTTTACTGGGAAAAAATTTCCCTCTTTCCTACATACTCTAACTTGAGCCTCACTATCCTCGTAAAAAACTCTTCACTGCTTTCAGTAACCTACCTCCTACACCATACACTTGCAACATCTCCCACATTGCCCCCCTTACCCCACCCTGTCAACGCCTTTTCCAAATCCATAAATGCCACAAAGACCTTTTTAGCCTTATCTAAATACTGTTCACTTTATGTTTCACTGTAAACACTGGTTCCACACCCCCCCTCCTTTCCTAAAGCCTCCTTGTTCATCTGCTATCCTATTCTCGTCTTACTCTTAATTCTTTCAATTATAACCTTTACCATACACTTTACCAGGTACCCCTAAACAGACTTACCCCCCTATAATATTTTGCACTCTTTTTTATCCCCTTTGCCTTTATACAAAGGAACTATGCAGCTCTCTGCCAACCCCTGGTCCCTTTTACCCTCTTCCATACATTTATTAAACAATTGCACCAACCACTCCAAAACTATATCCCCACCTGCTTTTAACATTTCAAATTTTTTATCCCATCAATCCCGCTGCCTTACCCCCTTTCATTTTACCTACTGCCTCACGAACTTCCCCCACACTCACACTGGCTCTTCCTCACTCCTCAAGATGTTATTCCTCCTTGCCCTATACACGAAAATCACAGCTTCCCTATCTTCATAAAACATTTAACAATTCCTCAAAATATTCCTTCCATCTTCCCAATACCTCTAACTCTCCATTTAATAACTCTCCTCCTATTTTTAACTGACAAATCCATTTGTTCTCTAGGCTTTCTAACTTGTTAATCTCACTCCAAAACTTTTTTTATTTTCAACAAAATTTGTTGATAACATCTCACCCACTCTCTCATTTGCTCTCTTTTTACATTGCTTCACCACTCTCTTAACCTCTCTTTTTTTCTCCATATACTCTTCCCTCCTTGCATCACTTCTACTTTGTAAAAACTTCTCATATGCTAACTTTTTCTCCCTTACTACTCTCTTTACATCATCATTCCACCAATCGCTTCCTCTTCCCTCCTGCACCCACTTTCCTGTAACCACAACTTCCTGCTGAACACTCTAAACACTACATTTTTACAACCTACCCCATACCTCTTCGACCCCATTGCCTATGCTCTCATTAGCCCATCTATCCTCCAATAGCTGTTTATATCTTACCCTAACTGCCTCCTTTTTAGTTTATAAACCTTCACCTCTCTCTTCCCTGATGCTTCTATTCTCCTTGTATCCCATCTACCTTTTTACTCTCAGTGTGCTACAACTAGAAATGATTGATATATCTGTGGCCCCTCTATAAACATGTACATCCTGAATCTACTCAACAGTCTTTTATCTACCAATACATAATCCAACAAACTACTGTCATTTCGCCCTACAAACATATCGTGTATACTTTTTTATCCTCTTTTTTTTAAATATGTATTACCTATAACTAAAAACCCCTTTCTATACAAAGTTCAATCAAAGGGCTCCCCTTATCATTTACACCTGGCACCCCAAACTTACCTACCACACCCTCTCTAAAAGTTTCTCCTACTTTAGCATTCAAGTCCCCTACCACAATTACTCTCTCACTTGGTTCAAAGGCTCCTATACATTCACTTAACATTTTCCCAAAACTCTCTCTCTCCTCTGCATTCCTTCTTCTCCAGGTGCAATACACGCTTATTATGACCCACTTCTCGCATCCAACCTTTACTTTAATCCACAAATTCTTGATTTACACATTCATATTCTCTTTTCTCCTTCCATAACTGATCATTTAACATTACTGCTACCCCTTCCTTTGCTCTAACCCCTCTCAGATACTCCAGATTTTAAACCCATTTATTTCCCCCACTGAAACTCTCCTACCCCCTTCAGCTTTGTTTCGCTTAGGGCCAGGACATCCAACTTCTTTTCATTTTATAACATCAGCAATCATTTTTTCTTGTCATCCGCCCCTACATCCACGCACATTTAAGCAAAACCCCGTTTTTATAAAAGTTTTTCTTCTTCTCTTTTTTAGTAATTGTATACAGGGGAAGGGGTTACTAAACCCATTGCTCCCGGCATTTTAGTCGCCTCATACGACACGCATGGCTTACGGAGGAAAGATTCTTTTCCACTTCCCCATGGACAATAGAAGAAATAAAAAAGAACAAGAGCTATTTAGAAAAAGGAGAAAAACCTAGATGTATGTATATATATATATATGCATGTGCGTGTCTGTGAAGTGTGACCAAAGTGTTAGTAGGAGTAGCAAGATATCCCTGTTATCTTAGCGTGTTTATGAGACAGAAAAAGAAACCAGCAATCCTACCATCATGCAAAACAATTACAGGTTTTTGTTTCACAGTCATCTGGCAGGACGGTAGTACTTCCCTGGGTGGTTGCTGTCTACCATCCTACTACCTGCGTACTAGTACGTCAAAAACCCTGGGTCGTAAGCCGTACTAGTACGGCCGAAACCCTCAAAGGGTTAATGAGAGGTTGGAGTATGTAATTAGGCAATAAATAATTTACATTCAAAATGAAGAAAAATTATTACCTCATAAATAATGTGTTGCCATATGTTTTTAGCTGTACAGTGGACCCTCTGTTCCTGAAAGCTCATTGTTAGCTGAAATTATCGTTAGCTGAATTAATTTTCCCCATAAGAAACAATGGAAATCAAATTAATCCGTGCAAGACACCACAAAGTATGAAAAAAAAAAACTTTTTTTACCACGTGAAATATTAATTTTAATACACACAAACTGACATTTACCTTTATTGAAGATCTGGTGATGATTGATGGGATGGGAGGTGGGGAGAGTATAGAATTTGTTAATGTTTAGAAGGGGAATCCCCTAGCATTAGGACTTTAGGTAGCACGTCCTTTTCCGGGGTTACTTCCCTTCTTCTTTTAATGCCACTAGGACCAGCTGACCGTGGTGCAGCAACAGCTGACCATGGTGCAACAACAGCTGACCATGGTGCAACAACAGCTGACCGTGGTGCAGCAACAGCTGACTTTGGTGCAGCAGCAGCTGACCGTGGTGCAGCAACAGATGACAATGGTGTAGCAGCATCTGACTGTGGTGCAGCAGCAGCTGACCGTGGTGCAGCAGCAGCTCACCGTGGTTCAGCAAGAGCTGACTGGTGCAGCAACAGGTGACCATGGTGCAGCAACAGCTGATGGTGGTGTAGCAACAGCTGACTTTGGTGCAGGAGCAGCTGACCGTGGTGCAGCAGCAGCTGACCGTGGTTCAACAGCAGCTGACCGTGGTTCAGCAACAGCTGACTGGTGCAGCAACAGCTGACGGTGGTGCAGCAGCAGCTGACTGTGGTACGATAGGACATATTTCTCACCCTTTTTACCACTAGAAGCACTAGAAGCTTTTTTGGGGCCCATGGTGGCTTATTTAGCAGTTACAAGCACTATAAACAATGGAATAATACAAAATGTATCAAATGCATGCATGCAACCGGCCACCCTGGCTTGTAAACAATGATGGCAGGGCTGGATGGACAGGTTTGGGACAAGTCATGTTGGTCAGAAACAGCTGATGGTGTTGCAGCAGCAGCTGTCGGTGGTGCAGCAGCAGCTGACCATGGTGCAGCAGCAGCCGACTATGGTGCAGCAGCAGCTGACCGTGGTACGATAGTACATATTTCTCACCCTTTTTGCCACAGGGTTGGCACTAGAAGCTTTCTTTGGGCCCATGGTGGCTTGTTTAGCAGTTACAAGCACTGTAAACAATGGAATAATACAAAATGTTTTGAATGTATGCATGCAACCGGCCACCCTGGCTTGTAAACAATGACGGCAGGGCTGGATGGACAGGTTCGCGACGAGTCATGTTGGTCAGAAACAGCTGATGGTGGTGCAGCAGCAGCTGATGGTGGTGCAGCAGCAGCTGACTGTGGTGCAGCAGCAGCTGACTGTGGTGCAGCAGCAGCTGACTGTGGTGCAGCAGCAGCTGGCTGTGGTGCAGCAGCAGCTGACTGTGGTGCAGCAACAGCTGACGGTGGTGCAGCAGTAGCTGACCGTGGTACGATAATACGTATTTCCCACCCTTTTTAGATATGATTGCTTGAGAGATGGTATCTCCTGCTATCTGTTTTTCGTTCATCCACACCAATAACAGTCTTTCAACATCTTTGAGTACTTGCGGTCTCTGTTTCGAAAACAAACTTGCACCTTTTGCAAGAACAGCTTCCTTGATTGCCGTTTTGTTGGCCACAATAGTAGTGATGATTGATTGGGGTTTGGTATACAACCTGGCCAGCTTGACTTATTTTGCAGGTACAATCACTAAAAACGCTGTGATAATATGAAATGTTCCGATTGTATGCGTGGATGCGACTGCAGTGGCTGGATTGTATACACTGGCACCCACGGGACAACTGAGGCGTGCTCAGGCCACACGTGGACACGTCTCAAACGAATCGCATTGGGTGAGTTTTTTAGCGTTAGCCGAGGCAAAAATTTTGCATTAAAATGTATTGTTAGCTGGATTTAACATTAGCTGATGCCATCGTTAGCTGAGGGTCCACTGTATAATTATTTTCCAATATTTATTTTTTGCAAAACTAATGCTGTTATACAATTCAACTGGTATTTTTGTTAGATGAGAGCAGTTTTTGTAAAATGGCTGCCATTTTTGTATGTGACTTTTTCTTTTTAACTTACGTGGCATGTTGAGTCATTATTATTATTACTGATAATTATAAATAATCAAATAATAAATATTTTAGTCCAGTCTAGAGGAAAATAATTTTTATAGAAAAGCAGTAAGTTATATTAAATTTTGGCATCAACCTGTGACCTGAGGGTTATATTATTTTTGTAATATGGCTTTCAGTGACTGTCTTTGGCAGTCTCCATCACCAATATGCTTAAAGCATGTTGATACTCCATAGAGAATTGAAACATTTGACTAGTAAAATGATATCAGGTGACCAGCCTGATTTTCTAACCTGTCTTCCAAATAAAATTGTCATTTTCATATGCATTACAGTTTATTGAGTTTTGGATTTATGAAGGATGAGATAGATAACAAGAAATGAAGGAAAGTTGTAGGTGAGAAATGTGAGAGTATAGTAGTGTTGGCATATATAAATATTAAGTATATTCTTTGAATGTGTTGTTAAAAATAAAGTAAGAGGCAGAAGAAAGGAAGATCTGGGAACAAATCTGAGGTATGAATAACATGCAGAAAATTAGGCTTAACTCTTTGAGGGTCCAGGCCCCCAATCTGAAAATTTCCCACAGGGCCCAAGAATTTATAAAAAAAAAAAAAATTCTTATGAAATGGTTGAGAAACTTTTTCTGAAGGTAATAAAACAAAAAGTATGAAAGTTGATAAAAAAATTGGCAAAATTACACTTGTGAATTTTGCTCTGTCAGCGATATTTACACATCTGCGATTTTGCCCACTTTGAGACCTATTTTTGGCTAATTACATTGTTCCATTAGGCCAACTTCTTAGCTATTTCACTAGAATGTGATCCATTTTATCTATTGTGCACAAGAAATCGCCCAGTCAGCTTTTTCAACTACCCAGTAAAGTGATCAGAAATTTGTACTATGGCCAGTTTCACACAAAGTTCAAAATATTCTAATTTCAAAATAGAGTCCAGAATAAACAATGCAGGCATTCCTGGCACTAAAATTTGTTACCAATTTTTAAGCTTGTATATTCAACTCCAACTTTAATATTATCCTGTGTACCATCTTACTATCATATTATAACCAAGCCATTGCCATTTTTATTTTTTTTTTTCCTACCTTAACTTGAGTATTTTGTCTTGTCAATTTAAATTTAGTTATACTCTAGTTCTTGTTAACAACTTATATTAGACCTTAGTGCAATTACAAGTGAGAGTCTTGTGCCATTTTAAATTAGTATTTTTTATATTATTAAATTAAACCTAGTTGTACTTTAGCTCATTCTAGCTCAATACATAGACAACACCAAATTCATTATATTAGACCTTAGTGCAATTACAAGTGAGAGTCTGGTGCTATTTGTATTTTTATATTTTTAATTTATACTTAGTTGTACTTTAGCTCATTCTAGCACAACACTTAGACAACATCAACTTCATTATGTTTATTAGTGACTATACTCTATATGACCAAAGTGCTTTAGCTATATACTTGTCCAAACTTCCCACTACTACAGATATCAGTATTAGAACTCAACACACAATTCAGGATGTAAATAACCACAATTTAAACCTAGAAGATGAATGATCACTTCGACCCTGATATAAACCTCCATAATCTAACACCCAATCAAAGCCTACTGGAAAGTAACTGCCTTTATCACATAGCATCACAAGCCAGTACTATCCTAAACAGTGCTATAAGTCTATCAGTTCTTAACTACAATATCAGGTCCTTAAGCAAACACTATGATGACCTCCTGGCACTCCTTGAGTCGCTAAAGACATCCTTCTCCTGCTTTATTCTTACTGAGACCTGGCTTAAGCAGGACACAATAGATATCTATCCTCTATCAGGATACACAGCAATCCACAACTGCAGACCATGCCAAGTTGGGGGTGGTATTGCAATCTATTACTCTAACCAACTATCTTGTATTAGCAGCACTTGCTTTAGTGATGAATATGGGAAACAGATTTTTGCTAATTTTACTGTAAAAAACCTTAAGACACCTATAACAGTCGGTGCCATTTACCAGATACCCCACACAAACATCCCAAATTTCAGTGAGAAATTAAAGGCACTAATAACAAACAGACAAATGAACAAGCACCACCTTCTCTTAGCTGGAGACTTCAATATCAACCTTGGCCTACCAGATGATCAGCCTGTAACTGATTTCATCAACAATATGAACAACACACTTCTCATACCAACAATAACTAAACTAACCAGGCTGACTGAGACAAGTGCAACCATAATAGACCATATATGAACCAATATACTAGCCCCTCTTAAATCAGGGATAATCACAGACAGCACTCCTGACCACTACCCTACCTTCCTCTTAACAAACATTAGTAAACCACCACTCGAATACAACAAAGTTTCATTTAGACTCCATGACGAGGCCTCAATAAGGAAGTTCACAGCAGACCTAGAGACTGTTGACTGGCCTACAGAATTCTCCAATGCCAATGGTATTGACGATTGGACAGATATTTTTCTTAACCCTTAAATGGTCCAAGCGTATATATACGTTTTTTCAACATCTGAAAGTATGTAAAAAAATGTAGATCTTTTTTGTTTTACATTTGAAAACGTGTAAAAAAAACTTTCATCTACATTTTGTTTTGTTATATTTGAAAATATGTAAAAAAACAGTAGATCTACTTTTGTAGCACTACAAATTTGAACGTTGATCTGTTTGGACCGTTTAAGGGTTAACAAATTACTTAGACTATACAACAAACATTGTCCTATAAAAACGAAACAGATCACGAATAAACACCTCAGTTGCCCATGGCTAACCAGCAGCATTCTGAAATCCATTGATAAGAAACACCAATATGAAAAAGCATTATAGACAGGGCTTAATACACGAAAGATATTCTTAAACAATATTCAACAGTTCTCACCAAATTAATAAAGAAAGTCAAACAACTGTACTACTCCAGCAGATTCATTGACACAAGAGGAGATATAAAAAAGACCTGGAAAACACTTTCCCAGATTCTGAGCATCCACAAACTGAAAAAAAAAACAAGAATATTGTTCTAACTAAACCTCATGAAACACCACTGCATCCCACTGATACAGCTAACAAGATAAACGACTTCTTCTCAAACATAGGATCTAATCTCGTCAGTAAAATCCCACATACCAACGCCCATGCCGGGGACTATTTAGATGGGAATTTCCCAAATTCCTTCTGTCTTGTACCAACTGAGCCCATGGAAGTCACTGAGATTATAAAGTCACTTAAAAATAACTCAGGGAACCTGTCTCATGTCCCACCATTATTGTACAAGCGAGCGACCCATGTCCTTTCGCATGCTATTTCATTACTTTTTAACAAGTCACTGGAAACTAGCACCTTCCCGAAACTACTCATGACAGCAAGGGTTGCACCAATACATAAAGGTGGTGACCCTACAGATGTAAACAACTATAGGCCAATATCAAACTTACCATTGCTATCCAAAATCTTCGAGAAACTCGTGCACAGGAGACTGTATTCATTTATAACGGCACAAAACGTACTCAACCCCTGCCAATTTGGATTCAGGAAAAATAAAAGCACTAATGATGCAATTGTAAAAATGCTTGATCTGCTTTACACAGCATTGGAAAATAAGGAATATCCGCTAGGAATTTTTATTGACCTAAGAAAAGCGTTTGACACAGTAGACCACAGCATCCTACTCCACAAACTTGACCATTATGGTATAAGAGGCCATGCGCTTGCATATTTCAAATCTTACCTGACTAATAGGTATCAGTATGTCACCATTAAAGATGACAGCATCATCAACACTGCCACTTGATACTGGCACTTGGACCCCAGCTCTTCCTCATTACATCAATGATCTTCCAAACGTATCCCAACACCTGAAAACCATTCTCTTTGCTGATGACACGACTTATGTCATCTCTCGCCCTAATCTTGCTACCCTCAACACCATTGTTAACCCGTAAACAGTCCAAGCAGATTTACGTTCACATGTTTAGTGCTCCAAAAGTAGATCTACGTTTTTTTTACATGTTTTCAAATATAACAAAAAAAAAAGTAGATCAAAGTTTTTAACACATTTTCAAATGTAAAAAAAAAAAAAAGATCTACTTTTTTTACATACTTTCAAATGTTGAAAAAACATATGCAGGAAGTATTTACGGTAGAGGCTGAAGAGACACTGGGAAGGCAAAACAGTTGGGTACACCAGGAAGGGAGGTGCCAACAAGTGTTGGATGAAATGCACACAACTGAGGAGGAGGTGAAGAAGCTCCTAAGTGACCTTTATATACGTTTGGATCGTTTACGGGTTAATGAGGAGCTGCTCAAAATATCAACTTGGATGACAGCCTATTAACTTACACTTAACACTGACAAAACCTACTATATTATGTTTGGTAGCAGAGCAGGTGCTGTGCAACTTAACATTAAGATCAACAGCACTCTAAATGCCAGATAAAATGAGGGCAAATTCCTAGGCCTATACCTCGACAACAACCTGAATTTCAGAACCCATGTCCAACACATATCAAAAAAAGTATCCAAAACTACATGCCGCAAAATGCCCTTCTCACACTGTACCATTCACTCATTTATCCATACCTCACCTATGCTATTTGTGCTTGGGGATCAACTGCAGCAACACACCTAAAGTCAATAATAACTCGACAAAAAGCCTCAGTAAGAATAATCACTAAATCCCATCTCTGGCAACACCCCCCCCCTCACTCTTCATAGATCTAAACTTACTCCCTGTTCAGAACATCCACACTTACTACTGTGCCATCTACATATACAGGACCTTAAATTCCAATATTAACCTTGACCTAAAATGCTTTCTTGATAGTTGTGACAGGACCCACAGGCATAACGCCAGACGCAAACATCTCTACGACATTCCCCGTGTCCAACTAAACCTTTACAAAAATTCAATGTATGTCAAAGGCCCTAAAATCTGGAACACCATACCTGAAAACTCTAGAACTGCAGACACATTCATCGCCTTCAAAACTACCGTTAGAAAACATCTTATCTCCCTGATACACCCCATCAACTAAGTACATAAAAACCACCTGGTGGTTCACACTTACACTCACTCACTCACCCATTTGACTATAAGCACAGAAATACGTATCTTAATCTTAAAATAATGATTCCTAACTAGTCATAAGTTTGATACTCCAATATAGAAACTATGTATTGTGCCGAAACAAAAGCATTCACATTGCTAAACTCACAAACTAGTATTTAGTCACTTAGTATTTAGTCAACTTACTCCACAATTTGTAATAATTTAGGGTTAAGAATTAATCTAAGTTTGCCCAAAATGCCTAGCCATGCTAGGTGTTCTACTGGCCCCCTCTATAATTAGTATTTTATTACTTGTAAACCACACAATAACCAAAATCTATAAACCCCCGCATTTTAATCCTTATAGAGAATAAACTTTGAATGATAAAATAACATTTCCTCTATTTATTAGTTATGTTTCCAGGCTTTACAGATGAATTCCATTTTGTTTTTTATTCACATAAAGAATTTTTATTCACACCAAAAAATAGAAGATTTACTGTTATGCAATACTGTAATAACTGTATAAATAATATCAGTACATTTGTGAATGCACATTAGACCCACCAGCTGATGTGTATTGGACATGTGATGGATTTGTTTACTCTTGAGCATCTGCAAAAATCAAACATTTCCACTACTTTGGACTCAATTTCAAGCTATTTTCAGTATCAAAACCACTTAAACATCATATCTATTTCTGTAATATATCCTCCATTCTATCAAATGAGACCAAGAAACTGTGAATACAACTGTAAAAATCATACAAAAATACACCGTAACTTTGCTGCTTTAATCCAAAAAACATGATTGCAGTTTTTTTCTCATGCATTGCATGCTGCAGGATTTGTTTTATATGGTGCACACTTACCACCTAAATGCATTCTCTCATATCTAGGCCCAAATTTACTGCTCATAGCTTATCTGAATGAGCTGAGCTCATGATGCAGTACTATGGCTTGTACCCAGGCTTCAAAGCCATAGAACTATGGGATAGACTCTCAAAGGTTTAAAGTAATCTGAGGATGGTGTAGTGTTGTGTAACGTATTTTGGTGAGGGAATGAATGAGTTCTTGAAGTTACAGTATATTTAGTCTTGTTATAAAGAGTAGGATTTGAGAGACTGATGAAGAGGATTTATAAATTATAGATGGAAGATACAGTATGGAATATCTGAGGAAGGGTTGGAGGGATGATATGAAAAAAGATACCAAGCAGTATGTGCTTGAACATCCAACAAATATATGTGCATGTTGAAAGAGTGATTGGAGCGAGTAGTCTTTGTGATAAGACATGCTGTTGGAGAGTCTTTCAGGATAACTTCTTAGCCAGGCTTGAATTTTGATGAATGAAAGAACAATCATCTTGTATGATTGAAATAAATGTTGTGGTTCTGCAATTTGTTGTTGATGTTTATCTTTATCAGTGTAACTTTTAAAATTTCACTACTGTATAAATATACACTAGACCGTCATTTAGCATGAGTTTATTTGGCACGATTTGGGTATAGCACGATTGAAAAATTGCTGCACAGTTTTATGTAACACGTCGTAAAATTAAATGAACACAGTTCAGTTTGCGGGAAGGAAAAAAAAAATCCCTTTTTCTCAAGCAGCCGCCTTGTTGTGGATCAGCCAGGCAGACCTCCCGCCATCCCCTGCCACCCCCTGACACCATCCTGCCATCCCACCATTGTAGTTCCTACATGTCTCCAGTCTTTCTCTGCTACACGCTAGCTGTGTTTGTGAATTGTGTTCTGATCGTTTAATTACTATATCTTGTATCTGCCGAGCAATGATGACTCCCAGTAGGCATACCAGTGTTGCTGAAAGTGGCAAGAAAAGGTATAAACATTTAAGTCTTAGAATTAACAAAGGAAACCAAGATATTAGACAAGAAATAACCATAATGAAGTGTTACTTTGTACATATAAAAAGAGGTAAACGTGGGTTTTTATGACTGATTGACGTACTGAATGGCTGACTTACTGAATGACTGACTGAATGAATTGACTGACTGAGTGACTTAAAGTTAGACTCTCCAGTACAACCATCAGTACCTTCAGTACCTGAACCTCTACCATCCACCTCAGCCCAGTAGTGCCACAACATAACTCTCCACTCTCTTCACAATCATCCACAAACACCAGCACCCACAATTTAAGGTAAGAAATACTACTATTTCTGTTGTATATGTAGTCTTTACCAGTAAAAACAACATAATACATCACAACACTGAATTACATTAACATATTCACTTTTATTTTTGTAAGATGTGGAGGCCTAAAAAAAAAGTTGTTTGGCATTTTTTGGGGCTCCCAGGAACATAACCCTATTTTTCCCATAAGTTCTTCAGTTCATCTAACACGGTTTTTACCTAACACACCATCTTCAGGAATGTAACTACTGTACTATGTTAAATGACGGTCTACTGTACTGTACTAGAGAAGTTAACTTGTAGGTAAAGTTTGCTCAAAACATGGCTCATGAAGGGTGTTTCACAAACATAAGTACATACACTATAACATTAAATGAAACTACTGATTAATAAAACATGTACTGTACTGATTTATTTGTGAATAATTAATTAAGTTCAATAAATAGTTTTTTTTTATTTTGAGATGTATAATGCCTTACAATTAATGAGTAATATAAACTAATTAGCATGACATCAAGAACAAACCTTTATTATACATCTCATTTTGCACTGAGTAGAACTTTATCAAGTCTTGACTTGAAAAATACAGTGGAATCTCATACTTGAACTTAATTCGTTCCAGAAGGCTGTTTGAGTGCTGATCTGTTTGAGTACCAAAAGAATTTTTCCCAACCAATTTTGTTTTTGGTTGGCTGTTATCACTAATCTTCTTAGGCCCCATGGTGACTTGTACAATTAAAAGAAAAATGTGAAGAAACACGAAATCGTTTTCAGTGAAGTTCTGGCATGTCGTGTTTGTTTGGTCGAGTGCCAAGCAAACGATCGACTACTGAGCGATTTTATCACCAAAGTGGATAACAGGTATATCTTGCTACTTCTACTTAAACTTAGGTCACACTACACAGGCAAGCATTGGATATCAGATTGGAGGGAGAGAGTATGGAGCAGGTGAATGTATTCAGATATTTAGGAGTGGACATGTCAGCAGATGGGTTTATGAAGGATGAGGTGAATCATAGAATTGATGAGGGGAAAAGGGTGAGTGGTGCACTTAGGAGTCTGTGAAGACAAAGAACTTTGTCTGTGGAAGCAAAAAGGGGAATGTATGAGAGTATAATTGTACCAACACTTGTGTATGGGTGTGAAGCATGGGTGATGAATGTTGCAATGAGGAGAAGGCTGGAGGCAGTGGAGATGTCATGTCTGAGGGCAATGTGTGGTGTGAATATAATGCAGAGAATTCGTAGTTTGGAAATTAGGAGAGGGTGTGGGATTACCAAAACCTTATCTAGAGGGGTGAGGAGGGGTTGTTGAGGTGGTTCAGACATGTAGAGAGAATGGAACAAAACAGAATGACTTCAAGGGTGTATAAAACTGTAGTGGAGGGAAGGTGGGGTAGGGGACGGCCTAGGAAGGGTTCGAGGGAGGGGGTAGAGGAGATTTTGTGTGCAAGGGGCTTGGACTTCCAGCAAGCGTGCATGAGCGTATTTGATAGGAGTGAATGGAGACAAATGGTTTTTAATACTTGACGTGCTGTTGGAGTGTGAGCAAAGTAACATTTATGAAGGGATTCAGGGAAACCGGCAGGCCGGACTTGAGTCCTGGAGATAGGAAGTACAGTGTCTACACTCTGAAGGAAGGGTGTTAATGTTGCAGTTTTTTAATTGTAGTGTAAAGCACCCCTCTGGCAAGACAGTGATGGAATGAATGATTATGAAAGTTTTTCTTTTTGGATACTGAATTGTTTGAGTACCAAGGTTCCGCTGTACTTGATAAAGCTTTACCCAGAGCTCTGCACCAAGTATCTTTGTACCATACTTATTGGTAATTCTTGCTAATCTACAGAAAGGTGTTAGTATTTCTTAGCTTGTATGACTCTTGGTGGGTTTAGATTAAGTCGTTAACTTGCTTACTTCACCTGCTTACTTCATTATATGAAATTTAGTGAATTACAGTTTTGTTGCATTTGCATTTTGAGCCTTCATTATCCCACTTTGTTGCATTATTTTATATGGTATTGCTATATAAATATTTCTCATCATTTAATTTTTATTTTAGCAATTCTGCAATTTCTTTCTTGATGCATTATTTCTGTTGCATGGAACCTACTTTTTCTACAGTATTTGTTCTAGTCATCTAGCTCAGGCTTTTCACCATCTCATGAAAGACAAGAAGCCGTGTAATGTTGAAAATATTCCTAATGACATAAAGCAATGATTAGTGTTTCTGTCGGTTACATTACCTGAATATTAACACTTAAACTGTCCAAACGTACATTCACGTGCATGACGCTCTGAATATTTTGAAAAATAAAATTTTTTTTTTTTTGTTTTTAAATTAAAGAGGGCAATTTTCTGTGTAGTATAAGACCAAAAAAAAAAATTTAGGACCAGTACTTACTGAGATATAAGAGCACAAAGTTGTCTCTGGATGCTCACTTGACAGCAATATCCAGTCCTGCCGCTTGCAGAAGTGTTGCCAATTTACCTTTTTTTCTCGTTTTTATTTTAATTTATATAATTTTCATGTTCATATAATTGCAGTTTATAATAGTTCTTGTAATTTCATAGCCAATCTTTGTTCTGACACTAATATTATGTACTGAAATGGTACTCAAACAGTAACAATCACACTGACAGGTGAACATTTTCACCTGCCCTGGTCATTTACTATTGTCTAGAAATATATGCGAAGTATTTATAGGTCCCAGCAATGTTTTAGACATGCTGGAGTATGAAACCCCTTGAAGATAAGTGTTATGGACAAGGGCCAGAATATGCCCTGCTGGAGGGGAACCTTGCCTTTATATGTTTTTTACTATTGCACACAAACACATGTCTTTGTAAAATGTTCTATTTTTTATTTTTATATATTTAATTATTTTATGTCTTGGGAAAATGAGAACAAGGAAGGTTTTATTTAGTAACATTTCGAGGAGGTTTGACCATGTCTTGTGGTTCGTAGAGTTTTGTGTGGAGAGCACCTGAGCTGGAGTGGTGTTATGTGAGCGGCTCCTTAATTCTATGCCTAGCCGAGTCATATGAGGCCAACTCTAAGATCATTAATCATTGGGCAGCGTCTTTCTTAACAGACTACTTAAATTCATCTAAGGATTATATCCTAAGTTCTTGCGTGTGGTAGTAATGTGTATTTTGCGCATAGGTCGTTGGGTAACAGTTGAATGTCAATAATTTTTGTATAAACAAACGGCTTATATTCATATAGTCTGTTCGTAAATATTGGGGCTTGTTGGGTAGAGAGAAACGGCGTCGGCGGATTGCCCTCTCGGCAGTGTGGTATGAGCTGAGAGGTGGACATGGTCGCTTGCGCGGTATAGAAGGGTCCGATGGGTTATGTAACATAAGTGGTTTTCTCGACGAGAAGAAGATTGTGGTCATTAGTTGAAGTTGATGAGTGTAGGGTGGTACATTAGGTGAGTTGTGATGTTAATGATGTGTACGTATTCTAGGGTTGCAATTAATGCTGCGGGTCGGCGTTACTTTTGAGAGTTAATATATCTGGTAATGAATTCAGATTTTAGGGGGCCCGTTTATATGCATAGAGTTTGGAGTATCACAGTGTGATGATATACACGAGGGTTAGGATCAAAAGAGATCTGTGTCTTGTGTCTTTGGTATATGTGTCCTGTTTTAAAGTGGTGAGGGAGAAGTTGAGTGGAGGGTTTATATTTGCGGTGTTGTATTGTTCTGTGTATGTAGTAGGCACATGAATAAGTAAGGATGTATTATTGGTGAGCAGATTCAGACTTTTGAAAGTTGGTTGGTAGTATGGTGGTGGACGCTGGGAATTCGTTTTATCATTCTTACTGCTGCCTTTTGCTGGGTTATGAGGGGTTTAGGTGATGGGTGTTGTTGATTCCCCATGAACAAATTTCATATATTAGAATGATAAGTAAGGGGTTGTTATAGAGGTGGGGGAGAGTGTCTTACCGGTGACGGTGTACTCGGCTCTATGATGTGTTGCCACGATTGATACGTGCGAAGGCGGGTTCGTGGCTGATGCTGGTCTTGTGGGAATCGGCAATGTAGTGCCATATTCTTTGTTAGTTTGCCTACTCAGTCTTGGAGATTTTTCTTGGTGATTATTGTATGTGTGCTTGTGAGTGGGTGAGAATTAAGGCTATGTCAACGGTGGATGACTAGGAAATTTTCCTCTGTGTGGAGTTACTGGCCGAACTGTGTAACTGATTGAGGTCCGCATTTGAGCGCTATGTTATTGGTGGTGACCATTTTGCAGGGTTGTATTTCAAATGGACTGGAAATAGGTTTTATCAGTAGTTCAGGAGTTTAGAAGATTTATTTATTCTTCATCCAGGAAGATATTTTCTCGCAATTCGGCATGGACTAGTGATTTGTTGCTAGTATGACAGTTGTTTAAGGTGGAGAAAAGACATTAGGTAGTGTCATCTGCAAATAAATATGGGTTTGAAGGTAGCCTGTGGAGGATCTCGGTAGGATCATTGATGTAGATGAGAATAGTCGGAGTGGTTCTCCAAGGCATGCTTCCGTGTGTGGATCCTACTGTGATTGGTTGGGTGGAAGAGTTTGAATCTTTGTCATACTACATATTGGTTTCTGTTACTAAGGTTTGATTTTAGGTAGTTGAGGGAAGTGGCCTCTGGTACCAGTAGTGCGTTAAAATTTAGGAATTACAGCATTCATGGTCGACTGTATCGAAAAGCTTTACGTAAATCAAATGAAAATGACCCAGCGGGACTTATTTCTTTTCGAGTGTCGGTATATATTTAGTTCTAGTTGTGTTTATGATAGCATTCATTCAGCTTTTTTTATTCCTGAATCTCTCAAAACTGCAAGGGGTTTAATATGTTGTGTGTGACGAGGTAGGATAGATCCGTCTATGACTTAAATTTTCAACAGAATTTTAGAAAGCAGTTGTAAGTTAGATATTGGTCTATAGTTATTTAAGTCAGCTTGGTCACCAACTTTATTGGATCGGAGTGGCCTTGCTATTTTGAGATTGTTGGGAAAGGTAGTTGACTCAGTGGATTTGTTAAGACGAGCATTGCAATAACGTGGTGAACAATACTTGAGAAGTTTTTTGTACTAAAAGCAGGCAAGCTGTTTATGTCTCCTGCCTTGTTTTTAACCCTTTGGACTGTCGCAGGTCCCTTTCTGAAACTGTCATTCTATGTCGCAAAATATTCGAAAAAAAAAATAATTTTTTCTTATGAAAAATGTTTAAGATGATTTTTCTGAGTGTTTTAACCCTTTTCGGGTCCGTCCCGTAGATTACAGGCGGTCGGGAGTGTCTAATCCATAGATCTACGCACAAAATTCTAGCGCTGTCAAATTTAGCGCGAATAGCGCTCAATAGGGCCTACTATGAAGAGAAGGGGTCTGCGCCTGTGGGTGTGCGCCATAAACAAATAAATCTAGGCCGCCTGCATAAGCATTGAGGGCAACGCGGCTCAGTCACCTTGTTCTCCAAGCATCTATTTGTCGCAAGTCTGCCTCTCACTCCCCGGAAAATTGGGGACTCTCCTCTTCCTGTCTGATAGTTGGACATGATGGAAGGTGGAAATGAAGACAATTTCTACGGCCTTTGATTAAGTTAGTGACCGAAAATAATGACCGGATATGGAAATAGTGCAGAAACACGACGATCCTCGACCTGTCTACCTCTGGTAGTGGGCATCTCGTGACTCCACGGCTTCGGGTGTTTGTTCCTAAACTGTAAGAGAAAGGAAAACTAATATTTTCCGTCCCCCATGGTCTGGCCTCAGACTTCAGTACTGACGATGATTCTGACGTGGATTGTATTTTATTGCGCTCGACGATCATGTCGAGTAAGTGATAGTGAGGAACACATATTCACCAGTGAAGCGTCTGGTATGTTCCGCCGCCGCATGTTGCTTGGGTATAGTGTACCTATGCTGTAGCCAGGGGACGGAGTAAGTACATCCCGGAGTAGTACATCCGGAGTATACAGCCCGTGGCCCTACACCCGTTTTAGGTCGTGATAGTGAGGATGATTGTGGCTACACTTGCGCATGGATGGGGCCACAGAATCAGTGGTTGGTGTTAGTGGGGCTGGTGGTGGTAGTGGCTACCGCCATGCGTGACCGCTGTGCCACGCGGGGACCCACGCTGCTGACTCGGTCAGTTCAAGGACAAAGCGGCGGTGCGTCACCCACCAGCCCGCACACACCCGTACTACCAGCCTATGTATGTCAGTATCCACCAGAAAACCGTATTGGGATTGGCAGCAAATCCCATTTTGTTCCAGCCCTCTCCACTTTGATGACTCTCACGTGGATTCTACCTACCTGTCCTATGGAACCACGGCAATGAACTGGAATTCTTTGAACTTACTTCTTTGACCAGCATGATGAAATTATTAGTCAGGTGAAAGTAATATGTCTTTTCAGTAACACCATGGCAAATACGATTATTATCACCACAGTCATGACTCACAGGTGGAAGAGACGTCTGTTGCAGGATATTGTATTTGCTTTTGGCCAACAATAATGCTTATGCCTCACGTCTATAAGAATAATATAAAAGCATACTGGTCCACAGACTCGGCTAATTGTACCCATCCTTCAGTGTAATAATACCCTGTGACAGGTTGATATCTTACATGTTACGTAGGTTGACACTTCTTGACAAAAACGCTAGGCTGACGAATTGACAGGTTTTATACCGATTAGAAATGTTTCAGCCATGCTCTCAAAACAAAAGTTCAGGATCTACTTTTATCCAGTCAAGAAGCTTGTAATTTGACGAGTCTTTGATTTTGTTCAAAAGGTAGACTGTCATTCATGCAGTATATAACGAACAAGAGGGAGGAACCGCTTGGTATAAATCTGTTTGTACTCTAGGTGATTGTTGACAGTGGCCTGGTGTTGGAATTGTTGTATTCCCGGGTAGTTAAAACATTGAAAGATACCAGATGTTATTGGGTATATCAGGTGACGTAGTGAGAAACATGATGCACCCTTATCTTGGTATGGGCCATAATTATATACCGTTAACTCGGTCACAAGCCATTACTCAGTGATTTCATGCGAGTGACACAAGACAGATGTGTGTGGCACAGTGCGTTCTAATCGTAAACATATCCCAGGCCTCAATCGCAGGTGTTTCGTGGTGATGACGTGGCAGGGTGTTTACTGCCAATGACTTATTCGGCCATTAGGTGGCATGACAAACGAGATGTCACATTGTTGACAATCCATTCACCGTAAATGAAATGCAGACAGTGGCAAAGTGATCGAAGGTGACTTTTAATGAACGTATTCGAAAACCAGTGGACAGTGATTGATTATACACAAAACATGCGCTTGGTTGACAAGGTGTGACATGCAGATTGGTTTTGTTGCTGAGTTTCGTATGAGTTTACATGTGGTACATGAAACTTTTCTTCCATCTCATGGAATTCAATGCTGATTGCATAATAATATGTACCAAAATAAAGACTGGTAACAGCCACGTATGTGATGATGAAATTTTGTTTGTCTGTCTTGTCAGATCAACGCATAATGAAGTAACAGGTAACACACCTGCAATTACAACATGGTCCTCGAATTCATCCACAATATACGCCCAAGCTTTGGGAGGAGAAGTGTGTTCATTTCATGATACGCTTCCTTCAACCAAAAGAAATTTGCTCAGAAGTGATGCATTGTCTGTGCACAAACAAAACGCTGACAACAAAGACGCAAAGACACTCGGTTATGTGTGAGGAATGGAAGGTGCCTCTGTGATGGTGCCTTTGTTGTCAAGGAGTTCCACAAGCCCAGCAGCAGTTCTAAAAACCATGTCCAGTGGATTGTAAATATGTAAAATATATGATAGACATTATAGTATTTACAATATTTGCTGCATGTTTTTTGTAATAAACATAACAGTGGTAAACAATAATTACTGATTAAATAACTTTTAGTGCGGTTTATTGTGTTCAAGACAGTGAGTTATATATATAATTATATCAGTATTGTCTCTAGGCCCCAAATGTTAGTAGGAATAGAAAAAAATTGGAAAAGAAAATGAAAAAAAACTAAACCAAAATAATATAATTCGCGTTGTGGAATTTCATCGATGTTGCTGCCACCACATCATTTTATATAAAATTCTTGGCACTGTAATTCGGTAAGTATGATAGATTCTTTTATTTTGTGTTTTATTACCTTCACAAAAATATGCTCTTTAATTCTGTAAGAAAAAATAATTTTTTTTTTTTTTTCAAAATTTCTTGGACACTGGTGCGTGACTTCAGATTTTGGCCTTGGACCCTGAAAGGGTTAATCCAAAAAAAAAAATTTTTGCCATCAGTACTTACCGAGATATAGAGCTGTGAAGTTTGCAGAAAATGAACCGCATATGGCAACAGCGGCAACTGCCGCTCACCCGGTAAACTTTAGTTTAATTGTATTTGAAGTTTTTTTTTGTTTTTTCACTATTTTATTTTTTCACATAACTTATGTGGCCTATGAGACCAAAGTAAGGTGCAATGTACATATATACACTCGTTGTATACAACACAATAAGCACACAAACATAATAATCAATATATTGTTTACAAAACTTGTTTACAAAAACAAACAATACAAAAAATTGTTTATTACTATTGTTCTATAATATATATACCAATGTACAGTCACCGAACATATTCCTAGAAGTTCTGCAGCTTGTGGAACTCTTTGAAACATGGTGTCATGCACAATGGTGTTTTACACTCTCACACATAAAACCAGTGTGTGTGCATTTTTGTGGACTTTTTTTTTTATGTGCAGAGACAAAACACCTCGTCTGAGCAGTTTTCTTCAAAGTATTAGCAGGCAGTTGTGTTATGAAGTTATCCTAGGTAAATGGTCGTGTGTCATCTTTCCTTCCTTCCTACTTTCTGCATTCCTTTCCTTCATCCTTTCTTCTTCCTTCCTTCATTCTCATTCCTTTCCTTCATTCCTTTCCTTCATTCCTTTCCTTCATTCCTTTCCTTCATTCCTTTCCTGCATTCCTTTCTTGCATTCTTTTCCTTCATTCCTTTCCTTCATTCCTTTCCTACCTCTCTTCCTACATTCCTTCATCTGTCCTTTCTTCATTCCTGCCTTCCCTTGCTTCTGGTTTCTATAATATATATACACATATATAGTCACTAGATACTTTCATATAACTGCTATTATCTCCATTCAGCAAGCTTGTCTTGCATGAGAGTGTGTGGCTTATAATTGTTTTGAGTCAGGAGTCGGCAGCTGTCAAAATGACATATTGTCTCATTACTCACTTCCCCTACCGCCTGTCAAAACAATGTGGTCGGATGCTGCTTCCCCTCCATTCTATCTAATTATCTTTCTCCCTAATTCTATCTCTTTCAGTCTCTCTCTGTCTACCTCTGTCTTACAGGTACACATAAATACAAGTATACATAGTGTAAATTACCTAGGATAACCCAAGAAATCCAGACAAAGTGCTATACTCTGCTTGAAGATGTGAGTAAACGTGATGATGACACAGTCTTGTGGCTCTCTCTGAGACAGAGAGCTAGACGGAAAGACAGGGAGCTTGGCAGACAGACAAATTGACAGACAGAAATGTTTGTTGTACCAGCAAAAAACCAAGTAAGAGGGGATGGTCAACTAATCATTCATATCAGGCTACACCCTCCCTCTAACCCACGTTACGATCATCAAACGTCAGCTTTATCAAAAATGTTATCTTACCTTATCTTGACACTGTCATGGGTGAAGTGTTTTCCATGCTTCGGGTGTGGGTTGCTGCTGCTGCTGCTGCCTGCTGCTGCTGCTGCTGTTCTGCTGCTGTGCTGCTGCCGCTGCCGCTGTGCTGCTGCTGCTGTGCTGCTGCTCAAAACCATGAAATTGATTTCACTGACACTTCCATCTGTGTTAGAGCATCACTTGGGAAGAGAAGAGTCCCAGATTTGCTGGGGAATCACATATTTCTTACCACTAGGCATGCTGAGAAAGGACAATGGAAATTGCATTCCCACAATGCACCACTGGCTCCCTGATTTTTTTTATATGGTGCACACTGACTATGGAGACCCATTCTCTCACATGTGGGCCTACGCTTTCTTTGCTTGATTTGAAGCCGCTTGAATTTATACATATAGATACGTCAGAAACAGTGGCGCATAAGACATATTTATACGGCGTAAACAGTCAAAGGGTTAAGGGTGCTTATGATGAGCGTAACTGCTATGGGGTTGGTTGGAGCTAGGAATAGCGTATTTGGGTAGGTACCTATGAGATAGTCTGATGGACGGGTGTTTATGCTTGGTATTTTGTTCGCTAGATTTTTACCTATGGTGGAGAAGAAAACGTTGAGTCTGTTTGCTGTTTCAGTAGGTGTGAGTAGGGGTTCATCTGATGTTGCTAGTTTGTTTTGTTTTTGGATAACGTTTTATTCCCAAGAATTTCAGATAGAGTTTTCCAGGTTTTTTCCATATCACCTTTGATATGTAATCTATTTGTCTATCAGTCTGTCTGCCTGTCTATCTGTCTGTCTACCTGTCTGTCTAACTGTACATCTATCTGTCTGTCTATCTGTATATCTATCTGTCTGTCTGTCTGCCTAGCTCTGCTTATCTGTCTGTCCAGTTCAGCTTATCTGTCTTTCTGTCTTCTGTGTGTGCCTGGAGTACAATAAGAACTCCTTGAATAATGGGGTTATGACACATCAGATAACAAGTGACATTTGGACGAATGTGCGTGGTGTGAGGGAAACCTTGCCTTTATATGTGTATATCTTGCACACAAACTTGTCTTTGTATGTCTGTCAATGTCTGTCAGTCTGCCTGACTGTCTGCCTGTCTATCTGTCTGCCTGTCTGTCTATCTGTATCTATCTATTTTCATTGTCTGTCTGTTATCTCTTTGCTAGCTTGGTTATCTGTTCTTGTCTAGTTCTGCTTATCTTTCTGGCCTGCCTGTGATGTCGTGTATGGCTTTCCATATGCTTGTTCTGTCTCAGGTAGGGGGCGGCTAGTAAACCCTGTTGGGCTTGTGGTGTAAGGGCCGCTCTCTGATTGCGGAGCGCTGCTGGACACTGCTATTATTTAACATAAGACATAATAAAGAAGGAACACTGCAACAGGCCTATTCCATGCGGAGCAGGTCCTTGTCCCCCCCATTGGACCAATGTGCCCCCCCCCCCCCCACCCACGGATTAGCCCAATGACCCACCCAGTCTGGTCACCTCCACTCAAGGATGGAGGCACTGCACCAGGACCCAGCAGCACAAACTAGTCAGGTCCAACTCACACCCACTCATGAATTTATCTAACTTATTTTTAAAACTACACAATGTTTTAGCCTGAATAACTGAATAACTGTACTCGGGAGTTTGTTCCACTCATCCACAACTCTGTTACCAAACCAGTGCTTTCCTATATCCTTTCTGAATCTGAATTTTTCCTACTTGAAACCATTGCTGCGAGTCCTGTCTTGGCTGGAAATTTTCAACACACTATTTATATCCCCTTTATTTATTCGTGTTTTCCATTTATACACCTCGATCATATCCCCCCTAATTCTACGCCTTTCGAGAGAGTGCAGATTCAGGGCCCTCAGTCTATCCTCATAGGGAAGATTTCTGATACATGGGATCATCTTTGTCATCCTCCTCTGTACATTTTTCAGAGCATTTACATCCATTCTGTAATACGGTGACCAAAACTGAGCAGCATAGTCTAAATGAGGCCTAACCAAGGATATATAGAGTTGAAGAACTACCTGAGGACTTCTATTATTTATACTTCTAGATATGAAGCCAAGAATTCTGTTGGCTTTATTGCGAACACTAATGCACTGTTGTCTTGGATTTAGATTACGGCTAACCAGAACTCCTAAATCCTGTTCGCAATCAGTAGTATTAAGATCAACATTATTTAGTTTATATGTGGCATGGTTGTTTAACTGTCCAACATTTAGAACTTTGCATTTGCCAATATTAAACTGCATCTGCCACTTCTCTGACCATTGCATCAGTCTATTCAAATCATCCTGGAGTGCTCTAGTGTCCTCATTAGAATGAACTGGATGGCCTATTTTGGGGTCATCATAAATTTGCTTATGTGCTATTTATTCCCTCATCTATGTCGTTTATGTAAATTGTGAACAACAAGGGGCCCCCAACACTGACCCTGAGGAACACCATTTGTGACGTGCCCCCATTCTGATTTCTCCCCATTTATGCAAACTCTCTGCTGTCTATTTGTCAGCCATGCCTATACCCAGGAAAAAATTTCTCCTCCTATTCCGTGTGCTTTAAGTTTCCTCAATAGCCTCTGGTGTGGAACACTATCGAAAGCCTTACTGAAGTGCATATACACAATATCACATTCATTACCGTGATCTACCTCCTCAAACACCTTAGTGAAAAAAGTTAGTAAATTTGTAAGACAGGAACGCCCCTTTGTAAAGCCGTGTTGAGATTCATTAATCAATCTGTGTCTGTCAAGATGGCTACGAATTGCTTCGGCAATTATTGATTCCATAAATTTTCCCAATATGGAGGTAAGGCTTATTGGTCTACAGTTCGAAGCCAAGGACCTGTCACCTGCCTTGTAAATAGGCATTACAATTGCCATTTTCCACTTATCAGGCACTATGCCAGTTTGTAGCGATATGTTAAAAAGATTAGCCAAAGGTATGCTAAGTTCCTCTTTTCATTACTTTAACCCTTTCAGGGTCTGTCCCGTAGATCTACGGCTTTACGTTCAGGGTCCAAACCGTAGATCTACGTCATGAGCTCAGCTCACTCTGATAAAATTGTGAGTGGTAAATTTGGGCCTAGATGTGAGAGAATACATCTATGTGGTATGTGTGCACCACATAAAACAAATCCTGCAGCACACTGTGTATAATGAGAGAAAAAAAACTGAGACCATGATTTTCGATTAAAACAGCGACTTTGCAGTGTTTTTTCGTATGTTTTTTATAGTTGTATTTGTGATTTCTTGGTCTCATTTGATAGAATGGAAGACATATTACGAAATAGAGATAATTTTGAAATTTGGTTTAGCACTGGAAATGGCTTGAAAAAATGAGCTCAAAGGGCGGAAATGTTAAATTTTTGCTGATTTCAAGAGTAAACAAAGATCTCACACGTCTAATATACGCCCGCTGGGGGTCTATATACATTCACAAAAGTGGTGGTGATATTTATACATTATTACAATATTGCATAACATAAATCTTCTATTTTTTGGTGTGAATAAAAATTCATTATGTGAATAAAAAAACAAAATGGAATTTAAATTTGTAAAGCCTCAAAACATAACTAATGAACAGGCAAATGTTTTGTTTAGTGCCAGGAATACCTACATTGTTTATTCTGGACCCTATTTTGAAATTGGAATATTTTGAAATTTGTGTTAAATTGGCCAAATTACCAATTTCCGGTCACTTTATTTTGTAGTTGAAACAGTTGACTTGGCGATTTCTTGTGCTCAATCGATAGAATAGAAGTAATACTAGTGAAATAGCTAAGAATTTGGTCAACTGGAATAATGTAATTGGCCTAAAATGGGAGTCAAAGTCGGCAAAATCGCCGATTCGTAAATATCGCTGACACATCAAAATTCACGAGAGCATAATTTCGTCAATTTTCCATCAAATTTCGTACTTTTTGTTTTATTACCTTCACAAAAAGATTCTCTACCATTTCATAAGAAAAAATAAAATTTTTTTTTTTTGAAAATTCTTGGACACTGGGGCACCACTTCAGATTTTGGCCTTGGACCCTGAAAGGGTTAACACCCTTGCAAACAGTTCATCAAGGGCCTGGGGATTTGTTAGGTTTTAGTTTCTCTATTTGTCTGAGGACCATGTCACTAGTTACCACAATTATACATACAGTGGTCCCTCGTTTATCGTAATTAATCCGTTCCTGGAGGTGTTACTATTATTGAAATCTATGATTTTCGAATCAATTTTCCCCTTAAGAAATAATGTAAATACAATTAATCTGTTCCTGACACCCAGAAGTATTAAAACAAAATTTTTTTTTACATGAAATATAGATGTAGTACATAAACAATACAATGGGAAATGATGAATGAAACATTAACAGCATAACACTTACCTTTATTGGCGATTCTTCTTAGTGTATGGAAGACTGGAGGAGAGAGATTGGATTATTTACAGTTTGGAAGGGGAATCCCCTTCCATCAACACCTCAGGTACCAAGTGCTTTTCTGGGATTACTTCTCTTGTCTGTTTCTTAATGCCACTAGGACCAGCTTGAGAGTGACTGGAGTCCTGTCTCGCAAAATAACTGTCCAGAGAGCTCTGTTTCTGGCATCTCTTTAACACTTCCCTAAAATGGGCCAAGACTTTGTCACTGTACATGTTGCCAACATGGCTTGCAACAGCCTTGTCAGGGTGATGTTTCTCCATAAAACTTTCCATCTTACCCCATATTTCAAAAATCTCCTTAAATTCTGAAGAAGGCACCTTCTTCCATTCCTCTTCCTCCTCCTCTGCAGTAAGATTCTGAGCTGCGATCTGTTGCTCTTCCTGCTGAAGCTCCTGCAGCTCCTCAGTGGTGAGCTCTTCGTTGTGGTCTTCCACCAACGCTTTTTAAATCTCTCAAACCAGTCTTTGCTGACCTTAAATTCACTCACATCACCACTAGTTGCAGGCAATTTCTTTACCAGATCGTCGTGCAACTGCCTAGCCTTTTCACAAATAATCGACATCAAAATACTATCTCCTGCTAATTGTTTCTCATTTATCCACACCAATAATAACTTCTCAACCTCTTCGAGTACTGGTGATCTCATTTTTGTCAGCATATTTACCCCCTTCGCAACAACAGCGTCCTTGATTTCCTTTTTCTTGGCCACGATGGAACATATGGTTGTATAGGGTTTGTTATACATCCTGGCCAGTTCGGCCACACTTACGCCACTTTCATATTGTTCAATGATGTTTTTCTTAAATTCAATCGTGTTTCTCACCTTCTTTACCAAAGGCTTGGCACTAGGAGCTTTCTTTGGAGCCATGGTAGCTTATTTAGTACTTGCAAGCAGTAAAACGAATGAAATACAGTGGACCCCAGGTTTGCGATATTAATCCGTTCCTGAGAGCTCATCGTAAACCAAAATTATCGGAAAGCGAATCAATTTTCCTTATAAGAAATAATGGAAATCAAATTAATCCGTGCAAGACTTTTACCACATGAAATATTAAGTTTAATGCACACAAACTGAAGAAGACATGCACAGTTTGTAGTATGTACTCTACTAACAATAGAATACATGACACTTACCTTTAATGAAGATCTGGTGATGATTGACTGGATGGGAGGAGGGGAGAGTGTCGAACCTATTGTTTAGAAGGGGAATCCCCTTCCAGTAGGACTTGAGGTAGCAAGTCCTTTTCCGGGATTACTTCCCTTCTTCTTTTAATGCCACTAGGACCAGCTTGAGAGTCACTGGACTTCTGTCGCACAACATATCTGTCCATAGAGGCCTGTACCTCTTGTTCATGTATGACTTTCCTAAAGTGGTTCACAACAGTGTCATTGTACAGGTTGCCAACACAGCTTGCAGTAGCTGTGTGATGGTGATTTTCATCAAAAAAGCTTTGCACTTCAAGCCACTTTGCACACATTTCCTTAATCTTTGAAGTAGGCAGCTTCTTCAATTTCTCCATCCCCTCCTCCGAAGCAGTTTCCTCAGGTCTGGCTTCTTGCTGTTGAAGATGATCTAGCAGCTCATCAGTGGTTAGTTTGTCATTGTCCTCCTCCACCAACTCTTCCACATCCTCCCCACTAACCTCCAACCCCAAGGACTTCCCCAATGCCACAATGGATTCCTCAACTGGCATAAGATTCCCAGGGTTAGCCTCAAACCCTTCGAAATCCCTTTTGTCTACACATTCTGGCCACAGTTTTTTCCAGGCAGAGTTCAAGGTTCTCTTAGTCACTCCCTCCCAAGCCTTACCTATAAGGTTTACACAATTGAGGATATTAAAGTGATTCTTCCACAACTCCTTTAGAGTCAGTTGAGTGTCTGTGGTCACTTCAAAGCACCTTTCGAACATTGCTTTTGTGCACAGTTTCTTGAATTTGGAAGTGACCTGCTGGTCCATGGGCTGCAGGAGAGGAGTGGTATTAGGAGGTAAAAACTTGACCTTAGTGAAGCTCATGTCCCCAGAAAGACACTCTGCCAAGTCTGTAGGATGACCAGGGGCATTGTCTAATACCAGGAGGCACTTAAGGTCTAATTTCTTTTCAATTAGGCAGTTTTTCACATTGGGGGCAAATGCATGGTGTAACCAGTCATAGAAAAAGTCCCTATTGACCCATGCCTTAGTGTTTGCCCTCCACAGCACACACAAATTAGCCTTGAGGATATTCTTTTGCCTATACGCTCTGGGAGTTTCTGAGTGATACACCAATAAAGACTTCACTTTGCAATCACCACTAGCATTGTCACACATCAGAAGAGTAAGCCTGTCTTTCATAGGCTTATGTCCTGGGAGTACCTTTTCCTCCTGAGTAATGTAGGTCCTGCTTGGCAATTTCTTCCAAAACAGGCCTTTTTCATCGCAATTAAACACTTGTTCAGGTTTCAAGTCTTCACTGTCTATGTAATCCTTGAATTCCTTCATATGTTTTTCAGCTGCTTTTTGGTCTGAGCTGGCAGCCTCACTATGCCTAATCACACTATGTATGCCACAACGATTCTTAAATCTTTCAAACCAACCTTTGCTGGCCTTAAATTCACTCACATCACCACTAGTTGCAGGCAATTTCTTTACCAAATTGTCATGCAACTGCCTAGCCCTTTCACAAAGGATCGCTTGAGAGATGCTATCTCCTGCTATCTGTTTTTCATTTATCCACACCAGCAACAGTCTCTCAACATTTTCTAACACTTGCGGTTGCTGCTTCATAATCACAGTTTCACCTTTTGCAACAACAGCATCCTTGATTGCTGTTTTCCTGGTCACTATAGTAGAGATGGGTGATTGGGGTTTTGTATACAACTTGGGCAGCTCCGACACACGCACTCCACTTTCATACTTTGCAATTATCTCTTTCTTCATTTCAGTAGTCATTAGCACCCTTGGTCCCGAAGGGTTGGCACTAGAAGCTTTCTTGGGGCCCATGGTGACTTATTTTGCAGTAACAAGCACTAAAAACACTGTGATAATATGGAATGTACCGAATGTATCCTTAGATGCAAGCACACTGGCTGGCTTGTAAGCACTGGCACACACGGGGCAATTCAGGCCACACGTGGACACGTCTCGGACGAATCGCGTATACCGGGTTTTGTAACAGAAACCGAGGCAAAAATTTTTGCGATACCTTGCATCGAATACCGGATTTATCGGATACCGATGGCATCGCGAACCGGGGGTCCACTGTATTATGAAATATTTCGTAGGAGCAAGTGAGGGGGACCTTCACTCACTGGCAAACAATGCCACACTGGCTGGGTAGGGAGGCCGTCCTGGCTCACAGCGTGCGTACGCGTCCCGGACGAACTACTATTTGCGAGTCAGTCTACGATTAGTGAGCCCATGTTTTTACGAAAATATCGCTATGATTTCTGAAATTTACGACTCTCGAGGCCTACGATTATCAAGGGGCCACTGTAGTTTATTATTATCCTGTTCTACATAATCTATTATTCCAGGAATATTGCTATGTATTTTCTTGGGTGAAAACTGAGAGGAAGTAGGTATTGAGAATTTCACACACATCCTTATCACTGTCAGTGATCTGACCAGAGTTACTCTTAAGTGGGCCAATCTTGTCCCTAATCTTACTTCTGTATACCTGAAAGAACCCTTTTGGGTTAGTCTTTGAATCCCTTGCGACCTTAGCCTCATAATCCCTTTTTGGTTTTCTTATTCCTGTCTTTATTTCTCTCTTTAATTGAATATATTGATTTCTTAACTGCCCATCCGCTCTTTTGATACGTCTATATATGCCTCTCTTTTGACCAATGAGATGTTTTAATCTATTGCGTCATGTTTATTTGTCTTATATCTACAAACAATGTATAGCACTTGGCCTGGAATTTTTCGGTTATCCTAGTTAATTTACATTATGTATAATAACTGTATTTGAGTACATGTGAGAGACAGAGATATAGACAGAGATACAAATAGTCAGTGATATAGACAGATAGATACAGATATACAGAGATATAGACAGATAGACAGAGATATAGATAGAGATATAGACAGATACAGACAGAGACAGCCAAAGCCAGCCAGCTAGCCAGCCGAATACATAAGAACATGAGGAAGAAGGAACACTGCAGCAGGCCTACTGGCCCATGCAAGGCAGGTCCATGTCACCCCCCCAGCTTTGACCCATGACCCACCTAGTCAGGTCACATCCACTGAAAGAAGGAGCACGACATCTGACCCAGTAGCACAAGCTAGTCAGGTCCATCTTACACCCACCCACACTCATTCATGCATTTATCTAACCTATTTTTACTTTCCTCTTAAAATGTGAGTGTTAATATGACATGACATCAGTAAATCTGGAGTATCTGAGAGAGTTAGAGCAAAGGAAGGGGTAGCAGTAATGTTAAATGATCAGTTATGGAAGGAGAAAAGAGAATATGAATGTGTAAATTCAAGAATTATGTGGATTAAAGTAAAGGTTGGATGCGAGAAGTGGGTCATAATAAGCGTGTATGCACTTGGAGAAGAGAGGAATGCAGAGGAGAGAGAGAGATTTTGGGAGATGTTAAGTGAATGTATAGGAGCCTTTGAACCAAGTGAGAGAGTAATTGTGGTAGGGGACCTGAATGCTAAAGTAGGAGAAACTTTTAGAGAGGGTGTGGTAGGTAAGTTTGGGGTGCCAGGTGTAAATGATAATGGGAGCCTTTTCATTGAACTTTGTATAGAAAGGGGTTTAGTTATAGGTAATACATATTTTAAGAAAAAGAGGATAATAAGTATACAAGATATGATGTAGGGCGAAATGACAGTAGTTTGTTGGATTATGTATTGGTAGATAAAAGACTGTTGAAGTCGACTTCAGGATGTACATGTTTATAGAGGGGCCACAGATATACAGATCACTTTCTAGTTTAGCTACACTGAGAGTAAAAGGTAGATGGGATAAAAAGGAGAATAGAAACATCAGGTAGAGAGAGGTGAAGGTTTTTTAAAAATAAAGAGGAGGCAGTTACGGTAAGATATAAACAGTATTGGAGGGTAGATGGGCTAATGAGAGCATAGGCAATGGGGTCGAAGAGGGACAGGGTAGGTTTAAAAATGTAGTGTTAGAGTGTTCAGCAGAAGTTTGTGGTTACAGGGAAAATGGGTGCAGGAGGGAAGAGGAGCGATTGGTTGGAATGATGATGTAAAGAGAGTAGTAAGGGAGAAAAAGTTAGCATATGAGAAGTTTTACAAAGTAGAAGTGATGCAAGGAGGGAAGAGTATATGGAGAAAAAGAGAGGGGTTAAGAGAGTGGTGAAGCAATGTAAAAAGAGAGCAAATGAGAGAGTGGGTGAGATGTTATCAACAAATTTTGTTGAAAATAAGAAAAAGTTTTGGAGTGAGATTAACAAGTAAGAAAGCCTAGAGAACAAATGGATTTGTCAGTTAAAAATAGGAGAGGAGAGTTATTAAATGGAGAGTTAAAAGGTATTGAGAAGATGGAGGGAATATTTTGAGGAATTGTTAAATGTTGATGAAGATAGGGAAGTTTGTGATTTCGTGTATAGGGCAAGGAGGAATAACATCTTGTGGGAGTGAGGAAGAGCCAGTTGTGAGTGTGGGGGAATTTCGTGAGGCAGTAGGTAAAATGAAAGGGGGTAAGGCAGCCGGGATTGATGGGATAAAGATAGAAATGTTAAAAGCAGGTGGGATATATTTTTTGGAGTGGTTGGTGCAATTATTTAATAAATGTATGGAAGAGGGTAAGGTCCCTAGGGATTGGCAGAGAGATGCAATAGTTCCTTTGTATAAAGGCAAAGGGGATAAAAGAGAGTGCAAAAATTATAGGGGATAAGTCTGTTGGTATACCTGGTAAAGTGTATGGTAGAGTTATAATTGAAAGAATTAAGAGTAAGACGGAGAAAAAGGGTAGCAGATGAACAAGGAGGCTTTAGGAAAGGTAGGGAGTGTGGGACCAGGTGTTTACAGTGAAACATATAAGTGAACAGTATTTTAGATAAAGGGTAAAGAGGTCTTTGTGGGATTTATGGATTTGGAAAAGGCGTATGACAGGGTGGAATAGGGGGGGAATGTGGCAGAAAGTTGCAAGTGTATGGTGTAGGAGGAAGGTTACTGAAAGCAGTGAAGAGTTTTTACGAGGATAGTGAGGCTCAAGTTAGAGTATGTAGGAAAGAGGGAAATTTTTTCCCAGTAAAAGTAGGCCTTAGACAAGGATGTGTGATGTCACCCTGGTTGTTTAATATATTTATAGATGGGGTTGTAAGAGAAGTAAATGCGAGGGTCTTGGCAAGAGGCGTGGAGTTAAAAGATAAAGAATCACACACAATGTGGGAGTTGTCACAGCTGCTCTTTGCTGATGACACTGTGCTCTTGGGAGATTCTGAAGAGAAGTTGCAGAGATTGGTGGATGAATTTGGTAGGGTGTGCAAAAGAAGAAAATTAAAGGTGAATACAGGAAAAAGTAAGGTTATGAGGATAACAAAAAGATTAGGTGATGAAAGATTGAATATCAGATTGGAGGGAGAGAGTATGGAGGAGGTGAACGTATTCAGATATATTGGAAGTGGACGTGTCAGCGAATGGGTCTATGAAAGATGAGGTGAATCATAGAATTGATGAGGGAAAAAGAGTGAGTGGTGCACTTAGGAGTCTGTGGAGACAAAGAACTTTGTCCTTGGAGGCAAAGAGGGGAATGTATGAGAGTATAGTTTTACCAACGCTCTTATATGGGTGTGAAGCGTGGGTGATGAATGTTGCAGCGAGGAGAAGGCTGGAGGCAGTGGAGATGTCATGTCTGAGGGCAATGTGTGGTGTGAATATAATGCAGAGAATTCGTAGTTTGGAAGTTAGGAGGAGGTGCGGGATTACCAAAACTGTTGTCCAGAGGGCTGAGGAAGGGTTGTTGAGGTGGTTCGGACATGTAGAGAGAATGGAGCGAAACAGAATGACTTCAAGAGTGTATCAGTCTGTAGTGGAAGGAAGGCGGGGTAGGGGTCGGCCTAGGAAAGGTTGGAGGGAGGGGGTAAAGGAGGTTTTGTGTGCGAGGGGCTTGGACTTCCAGCAGGCATGCGTGAGCGTGTTTGATAGGAGTGAATGGAGACAAATGGTTTTTAATACTTGACGTGCTGTTGGAGTGTAAGCAAAGTAACATTTATGAAGGGATTCAGGGAAACCGGCAGGCCGGACTTGAGTCCTGGAGATGGGAAGTACAGTGCCTGCACTCTGAAGGAGGGGTGTTAATGTTGCAGTTTAAAAACTGTAGTGTAAAGCACCCTTCTGGCAAGACAGTGATGGAGTGAATGATGGTGAAAGTTTTTCTTTTTTGGGCCACCCTGCCTTGGTGGGAATCGGCCAGTGTGATAATAATAATAATAAATCAGTGAATCACTGGTGTTTGCCACGCTATTTGCTCTAGCTGGCGCTCAGTTGAACTGGTGCTCCCACAAGGTACTAAGTGGTCCCCGATTTTTTTCATAGTGCGCACACTGAGTGCACAGACCCATTCTTTCATGTCTAGGTGACTCAGGTCTATCGCACCAAATTTGAAGGAATGAAAAATGGAACGTTGATCTACGTTTGGAGCCCACCACACATGAACATATATCTACGTGTAGACAGTTTAAGGGTTAATAGAAACAATGTGGCTGAAGAATCAAAATGTTACTTTATAATGCGAAAAATAAGAAAAATGAATGAGTTCCACAAACACTGTATAACACTGGTATATGTATTGACTTACAGGAGTGTCCAAATTTATTCGTACCCTTGATGATTTGTAGCAGAAAGTTGATTTAGCAAGAAAATGCAACTATGTATTCGGTATTGTTTTATGAAAGTAAAAGCTCTTGAGTCTATGTGATCCTGTAAATTTGCAGTATTCAAACTCAGATATTTTGTGGATTCGTCATTTTTTTACTGATGGCAGTCCCATAATAAATTTGACTACAGTTGACTGTCAAATAACACGATTGTTATGTTCCTGAAAAACGGCATGCAGTAGAAAATTCGTGTTAACTGTACTGAAGAACATAGGGGAAAATAGAGTTCTGTTCATTAGATCTCCCCTGAAATAAAAGCTGAACAAATTTTTTATAGGTCTCAAAATTGTAAAAAACAATGATGACAGTGTAATTGTATGAGGTCGCAGTGATGAGTTATATTTAATAAAATACAGAAGGGCCCCACTTATACAGCAGGTTAGGTTCCAGGCTACTGCCAGAAAGCAGACATTACTGGGATGCAGAACGCCATTTTGTTTCACTTATAAATGTTAGATAATAAGTTTACACTAACATATATTAAATTAGGAATAGAACAAGGCATTAAAAGCAATAAAAAGTGAAATATACACACAGTGCACTCATTACTTACCTCAAATTATTTGCTGACTTAATGTAGGGTGAGAAATGAGTAGTGTTTATTGTAAGAAGTTAGGTGTAGTAGGTATGGCAGCCAGCCAGGCCAAACTACCCAACCCCACCCACATGTAATATACTTCGACATTTAACCCTTTCAGGGTTTCCGACGTACTAGTATGGCTTACGCACCAGGGTTATTGACGTATGTACTAGTACGCCTAAATTCTAGCGCCTTCAAATCTAGCGAGAGAAAGTTGGTAGGCCTACATATGAAAGAGTGGGTCTATGTGGTCAGTGTGCACAGTATAAAAAAATCCTGCAGCACACAGTGCATAATGAGAAAAAAAAAACTTCGATCATATTTTTGGTTTAAAACAGCGACGTTGCACTGTATTTTCATATTCTATTTATGGTTGCATTCTAGTTTTCCTGGTTTCATTTTATAGAATGGAAGACATATTACAGAAATTGAAATGATTTTGATTGGTTTCATAATGAAAAGTATCTTGACAATGAGCTCAAAGTAGCAGATATGTTCGATTTTTACCAAAGTTCAAAAGTAAACAAATCATGCCACGCGTCCAATACACGTCAACTAGTGAGTCTAATATTTTTTCACAAGAGCACTGATATTATTTATACCATTTCTACACTAATGCAGTAGTCTGCATAACAATAAATCTTCTAGATTTTGTGAAAATAAAAATTCAAAGTGGAGAGCAAAAGAAATGTAAGAGGGGCGTGGGGACATGACTAATGAACAGGGAAAAATGTTATTTTAGTGCCAGGAATGTCTGTCTTGCTTATTCTGGACCCTATTTGGAAATTGGCATCTTTTGAAATTTGTGTGAAATTGGCAAAATTGCTAATTTCTGGCCACTTTATTGGATAGTTTAAATCGGTAAATGGGTGGTTTCTTGTACTCATTCGATAGAAAAAGTGGAATTCTAGCAAAATAGTTTTGATTTCTGTCGACTAGTACACTGCAATTGGCCGAAAATAGGGCTCAAAGTGGGCAAAATCTCCGATGCGTAAACATCGCCAGGACCGCTAGCTTTGCGAGAGCATAATTCCGTTAGTTTTCCATCAAATTTCATACTTTTGGTGTCATTATGGTCGGGAAAAGATTTATATCTTTTCAAAAAATTTTTTTTTTTTCCGAAAAATTTTCGTCCCTGAGAACAAGTTTAGGAGAGGGCCTTTTGACCCTGAAAGGGTTAAGGAGCTCTGGAGTGATGAAATGCATTTAGTGTATACTCATTACTTACCTTAAAATATTTTTAGTGTTAACCCTTTGAGGGTTTCGGCCGTACTAGTACGGCTTATGACCCAGGGTTTTTGACGTACTAGTACGCCTAAATTCTAGCGCCCTCAAATCTAGTGGGAGAAAGCTGGTAGGCCTACATATGAAAGAATGGGTCTATGTGGTCAGTGTGCACAGTATAAAAAAAATCCTGCAGCACACAGTGCATAATGAGAAAAAAAAAACTTTGACCATTTTTTTGGAATAAAACAGCGAATTTGCACTGTATTTTCGTATGGTATTTGTTATATTCTAGTTTTCTTGGTCTCATTTTATAGAATGGAAGACATATTACAGAAATTGAGATAATTTTGACTTGTTTTACAATGAAAAGTTCCTTGAAATTGAGCTCAGAGTAGCAGAAATGTTCGATTTTTACCGAAGTTCAAAAGTAAACATATCATGCCAAGCGTCCAATACACGTCAACTGGTGAGTCTAATATTCTTTTGCAAGTGCGCCAATATTATTTATACCATTTTTTACACTAATGCAGTAGTCTGCATAACAGTAAATCTTCTATTTTTTGTGAGAATAAAAATTCAAAGTGGAAAGCAAAAGAATGTAAGAGGGGCCTTGAGACGTGACTAATGAACAAAGGAAATGTCATTTTAGTGCCAGGAATGTCTTTCTTGTTTATTCTGGACCCTATTCGGAAATTGGCATCTTTTGAAATTGTGTGAAATTGGCAAAATTGCTAAATTCTGACCACTGTACTGGATAGTTGAAATTGGTAAATGGGTGGTTTCTTGCACTCATTCGATAGAAAAAATGGAGTTCTAGCGAAATATTCATTTTTTTGTCGACTAGTGCAGTGGAATTGGCCGAAAATGGGGCTCAAAGTGGGCAAAATCGCCGATGCATAAACATCGCCAAGACCGCTAAATTCGCGAGAGCATAATTCCGTAAGTTTTCCATCAAATTTCATAATTTTGGTGTCATTATGATCGGGAAAAGATTCTCTATCTTTTCATAAGAAAAAATTATTATTTTTTTTTTTTTAAATTTGGCCGACCCTGAGAGCGAGTCTCGGAGAGGGCCTGTCGACCCTCAAAGGGTTAATTAATACAGGGTGCAAGGTGAATAGTAGGATAGGTAGGTACCGAAATGTGGTAGGTATTATAACCCCATCTGGCCACTCTACCCACACATTATATACCAGGCATTTAACCCTTTCAGGGTTTCAGCCATACTAGTATGGCTTACGTGCCAGGGTCCTTGACGTACTAGTACAGTGGACCCCCTGTTAACGATATTTTTTCTCTCCAGAAGTATGTTTAGGTGCCAGTACTGACCGAATTTGTTCCCATAAGGAATATTGTGAAGTAGATTAGTCCATTTCAGACCCCCAAACATACACGTACAAATGCACTTACATAAATACACTTACATAATTGGTCGCATTCGGAGGTGATCGTTATGAGGGGGTCCACTGTACTCATAAATTCTAGTGCCTTCAAATCTAGTGAGAGAAAGCTGGTAGGCCTACATATGAAAGAATGTGTCTATGTGGTCAGTGTGCGCAGTATAAAAAAAAACCTGCAGCACACAGTGCGTAATGAGAAAAAAAAATTTGACCGTGTTTTTGGATTAAAACAGCGACTTTGCACTGTATTTTTGTATGGTATTTATTGTTGTATTCTAGTTTTTCTGGTCTCATTTGATAGAATGGAAGACATAATACAGAAATTGAGATGATTTTGACTGGTTTTACAATGAAAAGTACCTTGAAATTGAGCTTAAAGTAGCAGAAATGTTCGATTTTTACCAAAGTTCAAAAGTAAACAAATCATGGTAAGTGTCCAATACACGTCAACTGGTGAGTCTAATATTCTTTCACAAGTGCGCCGATATTATTTGTACCATTTCTACACTAATGCAGTAGTCTGCATAACAGTAAATCTTCTATTTTTTGTGAGAATAAAAATTCAAAATGGAAAGCAAAAGAATGTAAGAGGGGCGTGGGGACGTGACTAATGAACAGAGGAAATGTTATTTTAGTGCCAGGAATGTCTTTCTTGTTTACTCTGGGCCCTATTTGGAAATTGGCATCTTTGGAAATTTGTGTGAAATTGGCAAAATTGCTAAATTCTGACCACTGTATTGGATAGTTGAAATCAGTAAATGGGTGGTTTCTTGTACTCATTCGATAGAAAAAATGGAGTTCTAGTGAAATAGTTATGATTTTTGTCAACTAATGCACTGGAATTGGCCAAAAATAAGGCTCAAAGTGGGCAAAATCGCCGATGTGTAAACATCGTCCAGACCGCTAACTTCACGAGAGCATAATTCTGTGAGTTTTCCATCAAAATTTATACTTTTGGTGTCATTATGATTGGGAAAAGATTCTCTATATTTTCATTAGAAAAAATTAATTTTTTTTTGAAATTTGGGGGACCCTGAGAACAAGTCTCTGAGAGGGCCTGTGGACCCTGAAAGGGTTAAATTGCCCTAGAGCGATAAAATGCACATACAGTACACTCATTACTTGCCTTAAAATTCTATTTGTGTCTTACTGTAGGGTGCGAGGTGAGACAACAGATTTAAGTGAATAAACGAGAGAGAGAGAGAGAGAGAGAGAGAGAGAGAGAGAGAAGAGAGAGAGAGAGAGAGAGAGAGAGAGAGAGAGAGAGAGAGTGAGAGAGAGAGTGAGAGAGAGAGTGAGAGAGAGAGTGAGAGTGAGTATGAGAATAGAGAGAGAGAGAGAGAGTGAGTATGAGAATGAGAGAGAGAGAGAGAGTGAGTATGAGAATGAGAGAGAGAGAGTGAGTATGAGAAATGAGAGAGAGAGAGTATGAGAATGAGAGAGAGAGAGAGAGAGAGAATGAGAATGAGAGAGAGAGAGAGAGAGAGAGAGAGAATGAGAATGAGAGAGAGAGAGAGAGAGAGAGAATGAGAATGAGGGAGAGAGAGAGAATGAGAATGAGAGAGAGAGAGAGAGAGAGAGAGAGAGAATGAGAGAGAGAGAGAGAGAGAGAGAATGAGAATGAGAGAGAGAGAGAAGAATGAGAATGAGAGAGAGAGAGAGAGAGAGAGAGAGAGAGAATGAGAATGAGAGAGAGAGAGAGAGAATGAGAATGAGAATGAGAGAGAGAGAGAATGAGAGAGAGAGAGAATGAGAGAGAGAGAGAATGAGAGAGAGAGAGAATGAGAGAGAGAGAGAATGAGAGAGAGAGAGAATGAGTACGTGAGAGAGTAATAGGTTGATGAGTTTTGTAAGTAAACCAGCCAGACGTGTATGGTTTTAGTTTTAATAATAATAATGTAGGCATGTAGTCTGCCTGGGCTACATACCTACACCTACCTATATAGCATGTTTATATGCTATGTAACGTGTTTCTTATATAATTTTGAAGAAAATATCATAGATGGATTAATGAAAATGTCTATATTGACGTATAATAAGACATTTAATGTGCCCAAGAGTGATTATTATTTCATAATAGAGATGTACTCATGGAGAATGTAAACAAACCAGGTGGCGCACACCATATTTGAAAGACCGCTCGCCGTATAGAAAGTTTTCGTCATAATTTGAAATCGCCTTATTAGACTGAGGTGGAAGTTTGTAGATTATTAGCTGAGGTTGACGGTTGAGGCACTTGCATTGATATCACTGGTTTTACTTAGGTATTGGAAAACTTAGGTATTGGAAAATTTTGTAATGCATCTCTGGTCATCTTTACCTTACAGTATTTCATACAGCAAACAGCAAAGCATGATCAGATGATCTAGACCTCATTTCAGAGCAATGCTTTTAGATTTGTTATTGTCCTCTTCAGTGAAAAGGCCTGCTAGTTTAGCAGCAACATGGAAATTCTCACGTAATTGTTGCAATGTTAACTTTCTTCAGGTTCTTCTTCCTCATCTTTTGTTGTCTGCCTCTCTTGTATGTGGGCATTGAGCTTTGCCAATGTTTCCTCTGGACTTCTTTCTTCATCATCTTATAACAGTTCATTCACGTCTTCTTCCTGCATATCTTCAAAGCTCTCACCTGGCAATCTTGCCAGCTGAACAAATTTCCTGTACCAGGCTTTCAACCGAGGAAAAACCTGTGAAAGTATTCATCACACTAGGCCATAACATTTCCCAGCCTGCATTTAATGTTGACTGAGGCATTTCATTCCTTGCACCTTTGATGACGGTGGTGGAAGCTGCAGTGTTAAATTTACACCAAAAGTTGGCACTCTTAGCTCAGGGTCAATGTCCATTAGTACAACAAGTTTCTGCAACATTTTGTAGTTACACTTCAGTTTTTTAATAACTCCACAATCCATTGGTTGTATCAAAGATGTTGTATTTGGTGTTAAAAACAATTTGTACATGTGATTGCACATCCACCAAAGCATCCACATCAATGCAGGAATTATCAAGAGTTCTTGTACAGCAGGAGCCTTAACCCTTTGACTGTTTTCGACGTATAAATACGTCTTACGAGCCAATGTTTCTGACGTATATATACTCAATAATTCTAGCGGCTTCAAATCAGCGGGAGAAGTGTAGGCCACATGTGAGAGAATGGTCTGTTTGTGGTCAGTGTGACCGCATAAAAATCCTGCAGGCAACATGCGTAATGAGAAAAAAAACTGATCGTTTTTTTGGAATAAAACGCCGACTTTGAGGTGTATTTTCGTATAGTATTTATCGTTGTATTCGCGTTTTCATGGTCTTAGGTGATAAAATGGAAAACATATTACAGAAATAGAGGGGGATGATTGTTTTTCTTACTTTGATGATGAAAACGTACCTTGAAACTGAGTTCAAAAGTAGTGGAAAAATGTTCGATTTTTACCAATGTTCAGGAGTAAATAAATCACACCACACGTCCAATACACATCAACTGGGGAGTCTAATATTCTTTCACTAGTGCACTGATATTATTTATACCATGCAGTAGTCTGCATGACAGTAAATTTTATATTTTTTTGTATGAATAAAAAATCAAAATAGAAAGCAATAATAATATAAGAGGGGCCTAGAGATGTGACTGATGAACAGAGCATATGTTATTTTAGTGCCACGAATGTCTACCTTGTTTATTCTGGACCCTATTTTGAAATTGGCATCTTTTTTAGTTTGCGTGAAATTGGCCAAATTGCCAATTTCTGACCACCATATTGGGTAGTCCAAATTAGTAAATGGGAGGTTTCTTGTACTCAGCTGATAGATAAAATGGAGTTCTAAAGAAATAGCTATGAGTTTGGTCAACTGGAACAATGGAATTGGCTAAAAATAGGGCTCAAAGTCGGCGAAATCGCCGATACGCCTATGTCGCCGAGACCGCTAACTTCACAGGAGCATAATTCCATGAGTTTTCGACCAAATTTCGAACTTTTGGTGTCATTACCATCGGGAAAAGATTCTCTATCATTTCATAAGAAAAAATAATTTTTTTTTTCAAAAATTGAGCGACATAGAATGACAGTTTCAGAAAGGGGCCTGAAACAGTCAAAGGGTTAAATGCAAAATTCCTGCTGTGCAGGTAAAACATAACTTTGGGAATAGAGAGATGTTAAACCAGTCAATAAATAATTCCTCTGTTATCCATTCTGACTGGTTTGACCTCCAAAGTGCTGGTAAGAATGATTTATCTATACCGTTAACCATTTCAGAGTCCAGCCCCCTGATCTGAAACTTGTTCTCAGGGTTCAAGAATTTTCAAAACAATTTTTTTTTATTTTTTCTTATGAAATGGTAGAGAGACTTTTTCTGAAAGTAATAAAACAAAAAATACGATATTTGATGGAAAACTGACAAAATTATGCTATTGTGAGTTTTGCTGTGTCAGCGATATTTACACATCAGCAATTTTGCCCACTTTAAGTCCTATTTTAGGCCAATTACATTGTTCCAGTCAAACAAATTCTTAGCTATTTTATTAGTATGCCTTCCATTTTCTCAGTTGAGCACAAGAAACTGCCCAGTCAAATATTTCAACTACCCAATAAAGTTATCAGAAATTGGTAATTTGGCCAGTTTCACACAAATTTCAAAATATGCCATTTGAAAATAGGGTTTAGAATAAACAGTGCAGGTATTCCTGGCACTTAAGTAACATTAGTTACATTCCCAGGCTTTACACACGAATTCCATTTTGAATTTTTATTAACACAAAAAATAGAAGATTTACTGTTATGCATTATTGTAATACATAATTGTATAAATAATGTTAGCCCATTCGAGAACACATACTAGACCAACCAGTGCAAGCATATTGGATGAATTACATGATTTGCTTACTCTGGAATAACGGCAAAAATCGAATATATCCACTAATTTGAGCTCAATTTCAAGCAATTTTCAGTCCTGAAACCTAACAAAATCATCTCTGTTTCTGTAATATATCTTCCATTCTATCAAATGAGACCAGGAAACCATGAATACAACTATAAAAACCATACAAAAATACACTACAAAGTCGGTGTTTTAAAGCAAAGACACTTTCACAGTTTTTATTTCTCATTAAGCATTGTGTGCTGCAGGATTTTCTTTTGTGATGCACACTTACCATATAGACCCATTTTCTCATATCTAGGCCCAAATTTACCATTCACGGTTTATCTGAGTGAGCTGAGCTCATGGCCTAGTTCTGTGGTACTGACCTAACATTCAAAACTGTAGAACTATGGCACTGACCCTCAAGGGGTTAAAAGCACCAGGAGTCTTGGACCAATAAATAAGCATGAGCTTATGCATAAAATTGCCTGATGCATTACTGCAAAGTAGCAAGCTAAAATGATTCTTTGCTGCCTTGAATCCTGATGCATTTTTTCCATACTTGCTAATACAAGTTCTTACTGGCATCTTCTTCCAATGAAGTTAGTTTCATCAACATTAAACACTTACTGTGGCTTGTAGCCACCCTCAGAAATAATTTCCTGTAACTCAGCAGGGAAATTCCCTCCAGCAGTGTGGTCAGCAGAAACACTTTCACCAGAAAACATAATATGCAACTGTCTATGCAATTTGAACTTGTGGACCTAGCCTATCCTATACCAGCACTCTTGTTCAGACCTACCTTCCTCATCACACACTGTACATGGTACTGTAAGGTTTTCTTTTTTCTTATTAACATGAAATTAAGTGGTGCACCTTCCTTGGTTTTTTTACTCAGTCTGCTCACTCAACAACTTTTCCCTTTTATTTAACAGTTTTCATCTATTCATCATTCTTTTTGGGTCATAACTTGGGTTACTCATTGCACAAGCTCGTACTTTTCCCTCATTTTTATTATGTGAATTAATGCTGCATTCAAGCCATAGGTTCATACCACCTCCATTACACATCTTAAGCTTGTCTAATATCTTGATTTTTCTTTGAAACCCCAAGACTTTCACACTTGTGCTTCTTTGAATTTCCAGACTCACTCTCTCATTCCTCTTGGGTGCCATAGATGGGACGATAAAAAGATCAAAAGTCAATTCACTAACACACACTGAGTATGATATTGGACGCTCATGAACAAAGCACTGGATGATGGAGGTTGTGTAAAATACATAGGTCTCCCATGTAAGACAGTGAACTCACCCTGAGACTCACTGAGAGATGGAGGGGAAAGAACATATGATGTGTCGTATTTTCCCCTACATGTACACTGTTCAAATCGATTTTTTGGCATGTTCAATAATATGATGCAATTTTGCAATCGTGTTAAGGCGAAAACATGTCACCAGATTGTGTGTCATCTGACAGTCTACTGGATGTGCATTTTTATGAGTCCTATTTTCTTTTTTGCTTTGATGCACATCCTCTTAATTGAAAATCAGTCATAAAATTTAAATGAAAATGCACTCATTGGATTTTCCATATTCAGATCTCTGCATTTTGTCGTTTGGGATATTCTTTTGTATAAATGTCAATTAAAAAAAAAGAAAGAAATAGGGTTACTTAAAATAAGCTGAAATATTAAAATAAATTAATCATACAGAGTGCATTTAGTGGTACAGCATTTGCCATTTGTGGTTTTACTGGGACCTCCAGGAACATATTCCTGCAAATTTGGAGGGAACATTGTATGTCAGTTATACCACACCAATCTGTGTTTTCTAAAACCTCTTGAGAACTTTATTTTGTTGATATGGAGAAGTTTTGCATTGCCTTTCAGTAGTTACCTAACTCTGGTAGGGTATTTCAAGCATTCCACTGTGCAGAATCTCTCCAAGTCTACCAGGTTAATGGCACTGATGGACACTACTTTTTAAAGCCTAAGGATTAGCAGAGAATATGCATAGTTCCTTGTGTAAGGGAAAAGGGGACAAGAGAGAATTTAAAAAAATTATGTACGAATAACCCTGTTGAATGTACCCCTCTTGAAAGGGGGCTCCTTGACGTAGCGAAGAAGCTGTTGGTCTGAGAAATTGGACCTTTTGGTCTTCTTCCTCCACCCGAACCTAAATACCCAGACTCTTCCTTTCCCTGCCCATCCTTCCCATCCCTTCTCTCCCCATCACTCCCTTCTCCCTTTCCTGTTTTTTTTTTGCCTCTGGATTCCTCCCTGTAGGCATCCTAGCTCTTAGGTAGGGGAAAGGGTATCGTTGTCCATCCTATTCTGTTAAGATCCTTGGTGGTGGTGTAGTTTCCCGTGGAATCTGGATCATCCAGAATGTCCCGATTCCTCTCCTGTCTCCCGGTGGAAGGCTTACAATGTCTTTCAGGTGATGGGTGTATCTCTGAAGGCTTCTTGTCAGATTCTGGGAGGTGGTGGCCATAGGTATGCTTTGTGGTAGGTATCTGACTGCTCTCTGTTTTCCCCACTGAGGTGGCTTGGTGGATGTGAAGTTGCTATCCTGGATTGCCGGTTTACTGACATGAAGGGTAGGGTATGGCACGGGTTCCATGCCACATCTGCATTATTGGCCACACTGAGGTCCTCTTAGACACAGAGAGGGATTTACGACCCTTTTATTCCACCTAGGAGCTATCCCTCCACATTCCCCCTCTCCTTTTCCTCTTTTTTGTTTTTCTTTTTCAGAACAAAAGTGACTTAACCCTTTGACTGTTTTGGCCATATACATATGTCTTACAAGCGAATGTGTTTGATGTATTAATACGTCAAAATTCTAGCGGTTTCAAATCAAGCAGGAGAAAGCTGGTAGGCCCACTTGTGAGAGAATGGGTCTGTGTTGTCAGTGTGCACCATATAAAAAAGATCCTGGAGCACGCAGTGCATAATGAGAAAAAAAAAACTCCGACCGTTTTTTTTAATTAAAATGCCGACTTTGTGGTCTATTTTCGTATAGTATTTATGGTTGTATTCTCGTTTTCTTGGTCTCATTTTATAGAATGGAAAACATATTATAGAAATAGAGGTGATTTTGATTGATTTTAATATAAAAAGATCCTAGAAATGGAGCTCAAAGTAGGGGAAATGTTTGATTTTTGCCAATGTTCAAAAGTAAACAAATGATGCCATTGCCCAATAAATGTCCAACTAGCCATTCTAATATGCAGTCATGAATGGGTTGATGTTATTTATACAATTATTACAGTATTGGAGTAGTCTGCATAATAGTAAGTCTTCTATTTTTTGTTTGAATAAAAATTCAAAATAGAAAGCAAGAGTAATATCAGAGGGGCCTGGAGACATGACTGATGAACAAAGAAAATGTTATTTTAGAGCCAGGAATGTCTGCATTGTTCATTCTGGACCTTATTTTGAAATTGTCATATTTTTTAGTTTTCGTGAAATTGGCCAAATTGCAAATTTCTGACCACATTATTAGGTAGTTGAAATTGGTAAATGGGCAGTTTCTTGTACTCAGTCGATAGAAAAAATGGAGTTCTAAAGAAATAGCTATGAGTTTGGGCGACTGGAACAATGGAATTAGCCGAAAATAGGGCTCAAATTGGGCGAAATCGCCGATTTGCAAACAGCACCGAGGTCGCTAACTTTGCGAGAGCATAATTCTGTCAGTTTTCCATCAAATTTCGTTTTTTTGGTGTCATTACAATTGGGAAAAGATTCTCTATCATTTCATAAGAAAAAATAATTTTTTTTTTTTTTAAATTTTGCGACACCAGGAGACACCTCAGGATTCGGGGTTGCGACAGTCAAAGGGTTAAAGAGTTACACAAGCTGCAGAACTTCTAGGAGTATGTCCAGTGACTGTACATTTGTATATATATTATAGAACAATAGTAATAAAAAAATTTTTGTATTGTTTGTGTAAACAAGTTTTGTAAATATATTGATAATTATGTTTGTGTGCTTATTGTGTTGTATACAATGAGTGTATATATGTACATAGCACCTTTGGTCTCACAGGCCACATAAGTTACCTGAAAAAATAAAATAGTGAAAAAAAACAAGAAACCTTCGAATACAAGCAAACCGAAGTTTACCGGGTGAGCACCATTTGCCACTGTTGCCACATGCGGCTCATTTTCTGCCAACTTTATTTCTCTATATCTCGGTAAGTACTGATCGCAAAAATATTTTTTGGGGCTTAAAACATTCAGAAAATTATTCTTGACATTATCATAAGAAATTTTTTTTTTTTTTTTTAATATTCTTCAACATAAGGAGACACTTCAGGATTTGGGGCTGCAATGATTAAAGGGTTAACCATGGAGTCCCAGATCCATGAAACTTCTCCTGAACCCCTATGTGCTGTGGCTCCCTCTCCCCACCCTCCCTCGGACCATTCTTCGGACCTTCCTAACACCCTGGTACTTTCTGCAGGTAACATTTCATTGCCTGCTCCTGATACCGAGGTTCTGCCTGACTCCTTTGACACATCTAACCTCCAAATGTCTTTGACCATGCTTCTGGCTTCTCCCCCTACAGTGCGACGATTTTCAGATTGCTTGCCCATCTCAGGGATGACCACCTCCGGTCCCACACCTAACCAACCCTGACCATTAACAGATGACACTGCTTTGATTACTTCTCGCTCTTCCCAGAAAAGACCAGCATGACACTCAATCCCTTTACATACAGCATTTCTAAGTACACAATGGACTGTTTTTCACTCTGCAACTCACATCTCCCACTGACTGTCTTTCTGATCACAGTATCAGAAAGGCGTTCCTCAGTCACGTTGGTCAAAATATTTCATTTCATGCTCTTAAGAATGGTGCATGCATCATCACTGTACAACATGCTAGCCAGGCTCACAGTCTTTTCTTTTTTTACCTCCATAAACGATATTCTGTCACAGTTCGAAAACACATTTCTCTCAATTCTTGCAGTGGTACTATAATTCTACCTTATACCTTTATTCAGTGTGATTTCTGGACATATGTTTCCAACATTCTTTAGCAACTTGAGCTCCAAGACCTCCCAATTCTCAAAGTGTACACTTATGTGCTACCTGCCCATGGGTGGAGACACTTTCCCTGCAATGTAGCTCGCTAAACTTTTGACTGCCAAGAACTTCTGTCCTCAGTTTATATTGCGGCACACCACTTACAAGTCTGACAGTTGATCCCTACACCACAACAGTAGAAATTGCTGGCACTTCAGCCACTCAGCGAAATATTGCAGGTCCATGGCAGAATGCCCAGTTTGTGGTGCTGCTGACAATACCAATACATCCTGCAGCCTACCTCCTCTTGCCTTAATTGTAATGAGGCTCACCTGGCTTATTCTCACCATTGTCAAGTTTACTTAAAATAACGAGAAATCCGTTGTCTCAGAGAAAGGAGGTTTCACTTATTCCATGGCGGTCTCTCGTCTCCGCCTTCAAGGGAGACTTCCACAACTTTCTTATTTTAGAGTTACTAACAAGGCCTCCAACCTTGGTGGTACCTATTTCCTCTGTGGCTGCAACTTCCACAATCACCTCTGTAACTCTTTTGCAGCCCTGGACTCTGAGGTTTCTTGCACGTCACCTCATACTGTTTTTGAGTTATCATCTCGCTTGCATGTGTCTATGTCTACAAGACCTCCCACAGTTACACCTTCCCTTCACCTCTCTACTTCTCCAAAGCCTAAAACATCACCAAAGTTCAACTCTTCTTTAACCCCTCCTTCACTTATCCTTCCCAATCATTTTTCTTTTCCAGTTTCTGTGCCTAGTACTTTACCTCTTACTGTCTCTATTATGGGTGTGGAGGTTAATCCTCCCCCTTGTATAGTTCCCTCCTCTCCTGTATCCTCCCAAGTTTCTTCCTGTCCTGTCCCCTCCCAAGTTTGTTCCCAAATTAACTACAATCTCTTATCTCCCCCTTCTTTGGTAACTTCCGTCGTCTCTCTGATCTTTACTCCCCCTCCCCCTTCTGTCTCTGATGTTGTACTACCTGCAGCTTTCTTGTCATCTGAAACACTTGAAGCTATTCCCGAATATACTGAGGAGACAAAACCAGTGATGGACAACGATTCATCCCCTCATCACTCCTCTTTCTCACTTTTCTAAATATCTACACAACTCCTTTCTTTGCAGCGTCCGGTCCTTCGCTGCTTACTCGTTTTTCAATACCTCCACATGTAAACTTTACTAACCCTCCTAGTCTGTAGACATCTACTGCTTTATGTTACCAGTATTCTTCTCTTTGCAAATTATGACTTATTTACAGTGGAATATTCAAGGCCTCAGGGGTAATCGAGGTGAGCATCAGGTGGTGCTCTCCTAGTATTCTCCCCTGTTTGTGTCTGTTTACAAGAACCTAAATTATGCTCCACTCTTATCCATCCTGTCTCGGGATATATTTTATTGCATTCATTGGATCCTTTTCCCAATGGAACTTTTGTTCATACTTTGTTGCATTACACTGCAGCCCTCATCTACTTGAACAAATGGTATACAGTCTTCTCTTTGTATCTTTCTCCTTCTCAAGCATTATCTATTCCAGATGTTGCATTTCTGGTTTCTTCCTTACTGCCACCTCTTTTGTTATTAGGAGATTTTGATGCTCATCATTTCCTCTGGGCAGGGTCTCACTGTGACTCTTGTGGCAATACGTTAGAGGCTCTTCTCATTTCTCTCCCCCTCCATGTTTTAAATACAGGTACTCCCACCCATTTTGATCCTCACAATCTCTTGCATTGATCTCTCAGTTTGATCTTCATGAACTGCACTCGACTTTACCTGGTCTCTGCTTCCAGATTTACAGGACAGCTATCATTTTCCTATCCTTCTTAATTCCCATTTCTATTCTTGCCCTCCTCAAAGCCCACATTGGCAATTTGAATGAGTGAATTGGGACCTCTACTCACATCAAACTGCTTTTGGTGAGGAACCTTCTTCGTCCTATACTGATGAGCTGTTACAACTATTTTTGGCTTTGGTTTTAACCCTTTCAGGGTCGAGAGGCCCTCTCCTAAACTCGTTCTCAGGATCAAAAATTTTTCAGAAAAAAAAATTAGTTTTTTCTTATGAAATGATAGAGAATCTTTTCCTGATCATAATGACACCAAAAGTATGAAATTTGATGGAAAACTTATGGAATTATGCTCTCGCAAAGTTAGTGGTCTCGACAATGTTTACGCATAGGCAACTTCGCCCACTTTGAGCCCTATTTTCGGCCAATTCCAGTGTACTAGTCGACAAAAATCATGACTATTTCGCTAGAACTCCATTTTTTCTATCGAATGAGTAGAAGAAACCACCCATTTACCGATTTTAACTATCCAATAAAGTGGTCAGAAATTGGCAATTTTGCCAACTTCACGCAAATTTCAGAAGATGCTAATTTCTAAATAGGTCCAGAATAAACAAGACAGACATTCTTTCCCATATCGATACTGTTCCTGTAACTATTGAAAAGCATCATTCCCTCAATTCTTGTAATGGTACCGTCATTCTGCCCCATACCATAGTTCAACAAAATTTCCAGACATGTGGCACTGACATTCTTGAACAGCTGGAACTCCAAGATCTCCCAATCCTCAAGGTAGACACTTACGTTCTTCCTGCCCGCGGGCGGAGACGATACCCTAGCAATGTGGCTCGTTTAACTTTTGACAGCCATGAACTCCCATCCTCAGTTTATGTAGCAGGACATCGGTTACAAGTTCGAAAGGTGATCCCTACACCGCAACAGTGTAGAAATTGCTGGCGATTTGGCCATCTAGCGAAATATTGCAGATCTATCGCCGAATGCCCAGTCTGTGGTGCCGATGACCTAATACGTCTTGCAATCGACCTCCCTCTTGCCTTAATTGTCATGAGGCTCACCCTTCGTACTCTCGCCGTTGTCAAGTCTACTTAAACGAGCGGGAAATCCGTTACCTCAAAGAGGCAGAAGGTCTCCCTTATGCCATGGCAGTTTCTCATCTCCGCCTCCAAGGGAGACTACCTCGTGTTTCTTATTCCCGTGTTTCAAAACGTCCCCCCACTTCTGGTATCCCATCTTCTGCACCCACCTCTGTAGTTACCTCTCCCATAGTCACTCCTGTAGCTAATTCTTTTGCTGTCCTCGGCTCAGACGTCCCTTCTTCAACGTTTCAGTCTGATCTTGCTTCTTTGTGTTCTCTCTCACAAGCCTCGGTAGCGACGAGATCTCGTATGACGCCTCCTCCCAATCGTCCCTCTACTTCTCAAAAGTCAAAAAAAGGTCCGTTAACACCTCCTACCCATCTTCCACCTCCTCATTTTCCCTTCCCTGTCTCTGTACCTGGTTCTCCCCCTCTCACTGGCTCTGTTACAAGTGTAGAGGTTCACCCTCCTCCTCGTACTGTACCTTCCTGCCCTGTTCCCTCCCAAGTTTCTTCCTCTTCTGCCACCTCCCAGGTTTCTGCCTCTTCTGTCCCCTTCCACGCTTCTCCAGTTCCCTCCACCCTTTCGCCCCCCCCCTACCTTGGTACAGTCCATTACAGTTCCAATCTTTACTCATCCTCCCCCTACCATTTCCAATATTGTCTCCCATACGACGTCTCTGAATTCTGAAACACTTGAAGCAGTCTCTGAATATATTGCAGAGACCAAACCATCAATGGACACTGATCCACCCTCCGCTCCTTGTCTCTCCTCTACTCCATCTGCGCAACTCCTTTCTTCACAGCGCACCGTTCCTTCGCTGCTTGAACGTTTTCCACTGCCTCCGCATGTGGACTTTTCTAACCCCTCTAGTCCGTAGGAACCCTTACCTGCGGATTTCAGGTATCTTTATCATTGCCAATCATGGCCTATTTACAGTGGAATATACGCGGCCTCAGGGGTAATCGGGGTGAGCTTCAGATGTTACTCTTCCAGTTTTCCCCTGTTGGTGTTTGCTTACAGGAACCAAAATTACACTCTGCTGTTATCTCTCCCATCTCAGGCTATAATTTATTGTATTCTTCAGATCCTTTTCCTGATGGGACCTTTAATGAAAGTACCCTTCTTCTACGCTCTGATATTCCGTACCATCAGCTATTTGTTCGTACTTCGCTGCATTACACAGCAGCCCGTATCCACTTGCATAGGTGGTATTCACTCTGTTCTTTATATCTCTCTCCTTCTCGGGCATTATCTCTTCCGGATATTGCCTTTCTTGTTTCGTCATTACCACCACCGATTCTGTTACTTGGTGATTTTAATGCCCACCATTTCCTCTGGGGGGGGTCTCACTGTGATTCCCGTGGCATTCAGTTAGAGGCTTTTCTTGTCACCCACCCCTCCATGTTTTAAATACAGGTACTCACACCCATTTTGATCCTCAGACTCACACTCTCTCTTGCATCGATCTCTCAGTCTGCTCTTCCTCCGCCGCATTAGACTTCACTTGGTCTGTTCTTCCGGACTTACATGACAGCGATCATTTCCCAATCATTCTTACTTCCCCTTCATATTCACCACCTCTTCGCATCCCATGCTGGCAATTTGATCAGGCAAATTGGAACCTTTACTCACACCTAACTGTTTTTAGTGAGGTTCCTTCTTCGTCCTCCATCGATGAGCTTTTACACCTCTTCTCGTCCTCCGTTTTAACCGCAGCTTCTCATTCTATACCCCACACTTTGGGCAGGCATTCTCATAAATGCGTGCCTTGGTGGTCTCCTGCTTGTGCTCGTGCAGTACGTTTGAAACACGCTGCATGGGGCAGGTACCGGTACAATAGAACCACAGAGAGACTTCTTGATTTTAAGCAGAAGCGTGTGATCGCTCGCCGTGTCATCCGTGACGCTAAACGCACTTGCTGGCGAGATTATGTCTCCACCATCACCTCTGCTTCCTCTATGAGTGCAGTCTGGAAAAAAGTACGAAAACTGAGTGGTAAATATTCTCCTGACCCAGCTCCTGTTCTGCGGGTTGCCGGTGTTGATATAGCAAACCCACTAGATGTTGCCAATGAAATTGGCAATCATCTGGTCCGTATTTCTCAGGGACTCCATCTATGCCCCTCATTTCTTTCCTCAAAGTCTGCCAGAGAGTTAGCACCCTTGGACTTTTCTTCTCTCAGAGAAGAACAGTATAATGTGCCTTTTACACTTCAAGAACTGGAGGTAACACTCTCAGCTTGCCGATCATCGACAGCTGGGCCCGACGACATTCATATTCGTATGCTACAACATTTACATCAGTCAGCCCTTGCAGTCCTATTATGCCTTTACAATCTTATTTGGTCCAAGGAGTTCTTACACAGCTGTGGAAATCCGCCATTGTTCTCCCTTTCCGCCAAACAGGCACTAGGGGGACATGAAACCTCCCACTATCGTCCCATTGCTCTTACCAGTGCATTTTGCAAAGTGATGGAACGCCTAGTAAATAGACGTTTAGTGTGGTATTTAGAGACACACACCAGTCTCTCCACTCGTCAATATGGCTTTCGTAAGGGACGTTCTACCATAGACCCCTTACTACGCTTGGATACGTATGTTCGTAATGCCTTTGCGAATAACCACTCAGTTATTGCCATATTTTTTGACCTTGAGAAGGCATATGACATAACTTGGAGGTATAATATTTTAGCCCAAGCCCACTCCTTAGGCCTTTGAGGCAATCTACCATCCTTCCTTAAGAACTTTTTAACTGACAGGCATTTCCGTGTTCGGGTTAATAATGTGCTCTCCCCGGACTTTATCCAAGCTGAAGGTGTCCCCCAGGGATGTGTTCTGTGTTCTGAGCACAACACTTTTTCTCCTTGCTATTAATGATTTGGCCTCTAGTCTTCCATCAAATATTTGGTCATCACTCTATGTTGATGACTTCGCTATTGCCTGTGCAGGCGCTGACTGTCTCCTTATTACAGTTTCTCTCCAGCATGCAGTCGACCGTGTTTCCAATTGGGCCACCACACGTGGGTTTAAATTTTCCAGCACTAAAACCCACCAAATTACTTTCACTAGATGCTCTGTCATCTCCGATCATCCTTTGTACCTCTATGGCTCCCGTATCCCTGAACGTGATACTGTCAAGTTTCTGGGCCTCCTCTTTGATCGTAGGTTATCCTGGAAACCTCACATTACCTCTCTGAAGGCAACTTGTCACAGCCGGCTGAACCTTCTTAAAACCCTTGCTCATCTTTCATGGGGAGCTGATCGTCGAGCCCTCCTTCGCCTACATTCCACCCTTATCTTACCGAAACTTGATTATGGTGACCAGATCTATTCAGCGGCATCTCCTGCTACTCTCTCTAGCCTTAACCCCATTCATCACTAAGGATTACGTTTATGCCTTGGTGCTTTTCGCTCTTCCCCTGTCGAGAGCCTCTATGCAGAAGCGAACGTTCCATCCTTATCCGATCGCCGCGATGCCCATTGCCTTCGCTACTATGTATGCTCTCATGATCTCCGCAATCCTTCCATTTATAGAATGGTCACTGATATTAGTAGACATTCTTTATTTGTTCGCCACCCCTGTTTACTCCGTCCCTTCTCTCTTCGCCTTCATTCGCTCTTGTCTTCTCTTCAATTACCACCTTTCTATGTACATGTAGCATCTCACTTTTCCCTACCCCCCTGGGAAGTTCCAGCTGTTCGAGTCTGTTCTTTCTCTCTCCCTTGCTCGAAAGCCCAACTGTCTACGGTCGGTTCCCGCTCTCTTTTTCTTGACCACTTTCACTTCATTCTCATGCCATTGCTGTGTACACAGATGGCTCTAAGTCTTCTGACGGCGTAGGATTCGCAGCAGTGTTTCCGGACAGCGTCGTACAAGGGCATTTACTATCTTTGGCTAGTATTTTTACTGCTGAATTGTATGCCATCCTTACAGCACTTATCCGTATTGCATCTATGCCTGTGTCATCATTTGTGGTTGTCTCAGACTCCCTTAGTGCTTTACAGGCTATACAGAAATTTGATACACCTCACCCCTTAGTCCTCCGTATCCAACTTTGGCTACGCCGCATCTTTACCAAACATAAAGATATTGTTTTTTTGTTGGGTCCCTGGTCATGTTGACGTACAGGGCAATGAACAGGCAGACACTGCTGTGCGGTCAGCAGTACATGACCTACCAGTTTCATGTAGGGTATTCCATTTACGGACTATTTTGCTGCAATATCTTCCCAATTTTCACACCCGTTGGCAACAACTTTGGGGTCTACTATGCTCGGCAACAAACTTCAATCTATTAAACCGAGTATAGGTTACTGGCCGTCTTCTTATCACCAGTGTCGAGGTTGGGAGACTACTCTCTCCCGTCTTCGCATTGGCCATACTCATCTTACTCATGGATATCTCATGGAGAGGCGCCCTGTCCTCTCTGTGAGAATTGCCAAGTTCCATTATCAGTCAGCCACATTCTGTTGGACTGCCCACTTTATCAACGAGCACGCAGAATTTACCTCCGTCGTCGTCTTCGCTCTGCTGCTCTCTCTTTACCTTCCCTTCTCGCTGATGGACCCACCTTTCATCCCGACTCTCTCATTGACTTTTTGACAACAACTGACTTACTTCACAAATTCTGATACCTTCAGCCCTTTCTACTTCAATCTCTTGCTACCCTCTACCCCCGTACTATCCCCTGCCCCACTGTTTTCTGTAACCTACTGATCATCCCTCCTCCCTTCTGCCATCCAATACCCTCGCTTCCTTCCCTACCCTGCAGCGCTGTATAGCCCTTGTGGCTTAGCGCTTCTTTTTGATTATAATAATACAGTGGACCCCCGCATACCGATTTTAATCCGTGCAAGAGGGCTCATTGGTATGCGAAATAATCGGTATGCGAATGAATTTTCCCCATAAGAAATAATGGAAATCAAATTAATCCGTGCAAGACACCCAAAAGTATGAAAAAAAAATTTTACCACATGAAATATACATTTTCCTACACACAAAGAGAAGGATACATGCACAATAGTAGAGTAGTTCATGCACAGTATATATTGTGCATGTACTAGTCTACTAAATGAAGAATAAATGACACTTACCTTTATTGAAGATGCAGCAATGACTGATGAGACACTGTGTCCTGGGAGTGCCTTTTCCTCCTGAGTACTGTAGGTCCTGTTTGGCATTTTCTTCCAGAACAGGCCTTATCACACTGTGTATGTCACTACGATTCTTAAATCTCTCAAACCAACCTTTGCTGGCTTTAAATTCACCAATATGAGCACTAGTTCCAGGCATTTTTCCCTGTTCACCTGGGTGTTAGTCGACTGGTGTGGGTTGCATCCTGGGAGACAAGATTAAGGACCCCAATGGAAATAAGTTAGTCTTCGATGACACTGACTTTTTTGGGTTATCCTGGGTGGAAAATCCTCTGGGGTTAATTGTTTCTTGGTATATTCTCAATAAGCCACACCAACAACAGTGCTACAGCAGCAGCAGACGATGCTACAGCAGCAGCAGCAGCAGACGATGCTACAGCAGCAGCAGACGATGCTACAGCAGCAGAAGACGATGCTACAGCAGCAGCTGACAGTGCTACAGCAGCAGCAGACGATGCTACAGCAGCAGCAGACGATGCTACAGCAGCAGCAGACGATGCTACAGCAGCAGCAGCAGCTGACAGTGCAGCAGCAGCAGCAGCTGTACCACCAATAGTAGCGATGGTTGATTGGGGTTCATTATACAACCTGGCCAGCTCGGAGACACGCACTCCACTTTCATACTTATCAATGATCTTTTTCTTCATCTCTATAGTAATTCTCACCCTTATTGCTGTAGGGTTGGCACTAGAAGCTTTCTTGGGGCCCATGGTCACTTATTTTCCAGATAAAAATCACCAAAAACACTGTAATAATACGAAATGTTACGATTGTATGCTTGGATGCTACCGCGGAGGCTGGCTGGTAAACAATGCCACCGGCGGAACATGTGAGGCTGGCTAAGGCGCACATTGGACGCGTCTCGGACGAACAGCGGTGAGCGGGTTTTTGAGTGGTATGCGAGGCAAAATTTTTGCGATTAAAGTGAGCGGTATGCGGAATAAACGGTATGTGATGCCAACGGTATGCGGGGGTCCACTGTAATAGATTTTATGCGTACTAGTACGTCAATAACCCTGGTGCGTAAGCCATACTAGTACGTTGGAAACCATGAAAGGGTTAAGTGTGGCTTCACATTCAGTCCCTCAAACCTTGAGTAGGTATTCTCAGAAACATGTACCTTGGTGGTCTCCAGCTTGTGCTCGTGCAGTACATTTGAAATGTACTGCATGGAGTCGATATTGTTACAGTAGGACCACGAAGCAACTCTTTGATTTTAAGTGGGCGAGAGCGGTTGCCTGATGTGTTATCCATGGAGCTAAATGCACATCTTGGTGGAATTATGTTCCTATCATTACTTAACCCTTTGACTGTCGCAGCCGTATATATACATCTTTCGAAGTACCGTGTTTGACGTATATATACTCATAAATTCTAGCGGCTTCAAATCAAGCAGGAGAAAGCTGTAGGCCCACATGTGAGAGAATGGGTCTGTGTGGTCAGTGTGCACCATATAAAAAAAAATCTTGGAGCACACAGTGCATAATGAGAAAAAAAAAAATTCCGACCTTTTTTTTTAATTAAAATGCTGACTTTGTGGTCTATTTTCGTATAGTATTTATTGTTGTATTCTCGTTTTCTTGGTCTCATTTGATAGAATGGAAAACTTCTTTGTAGAGATAGAGGTGATTTTGATTGATTTTACTATGAAAAGAACCTGGAAATGGAGCTCAAAGTAGGGGAAATGTTTGATTTTTGCCAATGTTCAAAAGTAAACAAATGATGTCATTGTCCAATAAATGTCCAATTAGCCATTCTAATATGCAGTCATGAATGGGTTGATGTAATTTATACAATTATTACAGTATTTCAGTAGTCTTCATAATAGTAAGTCTTCTATTTTTTGTTTGAATAAAAATTCAAAATGGAAAGCAAGAGTAATATCAGAGAGGCCTGGAGACATGACTGATGAACAAAGAATATGTTATTTTAGAGCCAGGAATGTCTGCATTGTTCATTCTGGACCTCATTTTGAAATTGTCATATTTTTTAATTTTCGTGAAATTGGCCAAATTGCAAATTTCTGACCACATTATTGGGTAGTTGATATCGGTAAATTGGTAGTTTCTTGTACTCAATCGATAGAAAAAATGGAGTTCTAAAGAAATAGCTATGAGTTTGGTCGACAGGAACAAAGGAATTAGCCGAAAATAGGGCTCAAAGTGGGCAAAATAGCCGATTTGTAAGTATCGCTGAGGTCGCTAACTTCGCAAGAGCATAATTCCGTCAGTTTTCCATCAAATTTCTTTTTTTGGTGTCATTACAATCGGGAAAAGATTCTCTATCATTTCATAAGAAAAAAATAATTTTTTTTTTTTTAAATTTTGCGACACCAGGAGACACCTCAGGATTGGGGGTTGCGACAGTCAAGGGGTTAAGCTTCCTCTATGAGTGCAGTTTAGAAAAAAGTATGGAAATTGAGTGGCAAGTCTCTACAGACCCAGCTCCCATTCTTCGGGTTGCTGGTGTCAGCATTGCAAGTCCTCTTGAAGTTGCTACAGAGATTGGAAAACTTCTTGTCCCTATCTCTCAGGGGCTCTATCTATGCCCCTCATTTCTTTCTTGCAAGTCTGCCAGAGAGATACTGCCTTTAGACTTGTCTTCTAGCAGGGAAGTGTCTCATAATGTGCCTTTAATGCTTCTAGAATGGGAGTCAACACTTTCTGCTTGCTGATTTTTGACAGCTGGGCCTGATGGCATTCGTATTCATATGCTTCAGCATTTATGTCCATCAGCCCTTGCAGTCTTCTTCCATCTCTTTAATCTAATCTGGTCATGAGAGGTTCTTCCCCAGTTGTGGAAAACTGCTGCTGCTCTGCCTTTTCGTAAACCAGGTACTTCTGTCCATGATGCCTCCCATTACTCTTACCAGTGGAGTTACAAATTGATGGAAAGTCTAGTAAATAGACATTTGGTGTGGTATTTAGAGAGACACTGTTGATCCCTTACTTCACTGAGATACCTGTGTCAGTAATGCATTTGTTAGTAACTACTCAGTTATTGCAGTCTTTTTTTTATCTTGTAAAGGCATATGACACTACTGGGGATATAACATCATGGCCCAAGCAGGCCTCCAAGGCAATCTCCCACTTTTCCTTAAAAACTTCTTATCTGAGAGATATTTCCACGTTCTGGTTAATAACTCGCTTTCCCTGGACTTTGTCCAAGCTGAAAGTGCCACCCAGGGATGTGTCCTTAGCACCACTCTTTTTCTACTTGCATTAAGTGATCTGGCCTCTGTTCTCCTGTTTAATATTTGGTCATCACTTTATGTTGATGACTTTGCTATAGCTTGCGCTAGTAGCCTAGTAGCAGACTCTCTTCAGAATGCTGTCAACTGTTTCCCATTGGGCCACTAATGGGTTTAAATTTTCTGGTGCTAAATCACACCAAATTACTTTCACTGGATGTTCTAGTGTTTCTGATACTCCATTGTACCTGTATGGCTCCTATATCCCTAAATGTGATTCTGTCAGATTTTTCAGCCTTCTGTTTGATCGCAGGTTGTCCTGGAAATCTCAAATTACCTCCCTGCAAGCAACTTTCCATAGTCAGCTGAGCCTCCTTAAAACCTTCATTCATCTTTCATGGGGAAAGATTGTTGAACTCTCCTTCGACTGCATTCAGCCCTAATTTTATTGAAACTAGACCATGGCAACCAGATATATTCTGCTACATCTCTCACAACAATTTGTAAACTTGATCCCATCCATCATCAGGGATTACATTTATGTCTAGGTGCTTTTTGCTCCTCACCTATCATGAGCCTATATACAGAGGCTAACGTTCCATCCATGAACAATCGCCGTGATGCCCATTGCCATTGCTATTTTGTCCGCTCTCATTACCTTCACGATCCTTCTACACACAGGATAGTAATGGACATTAGTAGAGGTCCATTATTTGTTCGCTGCCCTTATTTATTCCATTCCTTTTCTCTTCGTCTTCACTCGCTCTTGACTTCTCTTCAGTTGCCCCCTTTATGTGTTCAGCTAACATCTAACTTTTCTCTTTCTCCTTGGGAGGTTCCGACAGTTCATGTCTGTTCTTCTCCACTGCCACGCGCGAAAGTTCAAATACCTACAGTTGCTTCTTGCTCTCTTTTTCTCAACCACTTCCAGTTTCATTTTCATGCCATCACAGTGTACACTGATGTTTCTAAATCCTATGATGGTGTCAGGTTTGCAACATTGTTCCCAGACAGTGTTGTGCAAGGTCATTTGTTAGACTTGGCTTGCATTTTTACAGCTGATCTGTATGCAATTCTTATTGCAGTTATTTGTATTGCATCTATGCCTACCTCAACATTTGTATAGCCTCAGATTCCTTTATTACTTTTAAAGCTATTAAAAAATTTGATTCACCTCATATCCTAGTTCATCATATTCATCTTTGATTGTTCTGCATTTCTAGCAAAAACAAGGAAATCATTTTCTGCTAAGTCCCTGGTCGTGTTGATGTTTAGGGCAATGAGCAGACGGACTCTGCTGTGTGGTCAGCGATACATGACTTTCCAGTTTCATATAGAGGTATTCCATTCTCAGACTGTTTTGCTGTAATCTCTAACCACCTTCACAAATGTTGGCAACAACGTTTATTTGATATGAGTCATAACAAATTATATTCTGTCAAGCCAGGTTTGAGTGTCTGGCCTTCTTCTTGTCATCGATGCCGAGGTTGGGAGATTACGCTCTCCCGTCTTTGTTTCAGGCACACCCATCTCACTCATGGGTATCTCATTATGCACTGTGTGCTGCAGGATTTTTTTTTATACTGTGCACACTGACCAAATAGACCCATTCTTTCATATGTAAGCCTACCAGCTTTCTCTCACTAGATTTGAGGGCGCTAGAATTTAGGCGTACTAGTACGTCAAAAACCCTGGTGCGTAAGCCATACTAGTACGTCCGAAACCCTGAAAGGAATAAAAGTTGCATATTATGTTAACCCTTTGAGGGTTTTCGTCGTACTAGTACGTCTTACGCGTAGGGGTTTTTGTCGTACTAGTACGCATAAATTCTAGCGGCCTCAAATCTCACAGGAAAAGGCTGATAAGCCTAGATGTGAGAGAATGGGTCTGTGTGGTGGGTGTGCGCAGTAGGAAAAAAATCTGGGACCCAGTGGTGCATTGTGGGAATGCCATCATAGTACACAATTTCCACCGTGCCCTGTGGTAAGAAGTTCCTCACTCCTCGGCGAATTGGGACACTTTTGTTCCCCAGTGACAGTTCTAATACAGATGGAAGTGACAGTGAAGATGAGTTTCAAGGTTCTGGTGAGGTTTTGACCGAAACTAATGACCATAATATGGGTAATAGTGAGGAAAACCCAGACAACCCACAGCCTTCCACCTCTGGTGCTGGGCCGTCGTTCAGTTTGTACCAGAATCAAAGAGGAAACTCCTATTTCCCAAAATCCCAGACTCAGATGTGAGCATTGGTGATGATAATGATAGTGATTATGAACTACAAGCTCTTCAAACTTGTTCCAAGAATGGAGGAGGAGGAGGAGGAGGAGGCAGAGGAGGAGGAGGCAAGAGGAGGAGGAGGCAAGAGGAGGGAGGAGGCAAGAGGAGGAGGAGGCAAGAGGAGGAGGAGGAGGAGGAGGAGGAGGAGGAGGAAGAAGAAGAGGGAGGAGGAGGAGGAAGAAGAGGAGGAGGAGGAAGAGGAGGAGGAAGAAGAAGAATACGTAATGATAACAATAATACATAATAATAATACATAATAATAATAATACATAATAATAATAATAATAATAATAATAATAATAATAATACATAATAATAATAATAGGTAATAATAATAATATGTAATAATAAATGTTCACCCATGACAGTAACAAGATAAGGGGAGATAACATCTGATAAGTGCTGACGTTTGATGAGGGTAAATGAGGGTAGAGCTGATGCCAAAAGATGAGATGAACATCGCCCTCCCTTTGTTTTTGCTGGTATACTAACATTTCTGTCTGTCTATTTGCCTGTCTGTCAAGCTCCCTGTCTATCCATCTAGCTCTCTGTCTCAGAGAGCCACAAGACTGTGTCATCATTTTTACTCACATCTTCAAGCAGAGTATAGCACTTTGTCTGGATTTCTTGGGTTATCCTAGGTAGTTTATACTATGTATACTTGTATTTATGTGTACCTGTGAGACAGAGATAGATAGACAGATAGAAAGAGAGAGACAGATTGAAAGAGATAGAATGAGGGAGAAAGATAAAACACCATTGTGTATGACACCATGTTTCAGAGTTCCACAAGCTGCAGAACTAATAGGAATATGTTCAGTGACTGTATATTGGTATATAATTATAGAACAATAATAATAAACAATGTTTGTATGTTTTTTTTTGTAAACAAGTTTTGTAAACAATATATTGATAATTAGTTTGTGGCTTCATAAAAATGTGTACATGGGGAAGTGGGAGTATTCCTCTTTATTTTTGTCTACCGTATCAGTGTAGAACACTTGTACGCAATGTAACTTGTACACAAACCAGACGTGTACAACCTGGTTTGTTTACAAAACTTGCGTTCGCCAGTGGTTTTGTTTAGCATAACCTGTGGCCTGCCCTCTTACATGTACTCATTCTCTTCGTCATGTTTGTATAATATAGTTTTACTATGCTCGTTTACACTCACCCTATGATCCTACATTAAAGACTACAAATATTTTAAGGTACTAATGAATGAACTGTATATACATTTAATTGCCTCTGGGATGTTTAAATGCCATAGAATATTATGTTGGGTGAATGAACGTGGTATGGGAGCCTGGCTGGCTACCATACATACCACACAATTGATTTCTTACAATAAATACTACTCACCTCACCCTAGATTAAGACTGACAAATATTTTAAGGCAATAATGAGTGAATGTTGTATGCATTTTATCGCTTTGGGGTACTAAATGTCATAGAATATTGTGTAAGGGGGATGGGCTGGTATGGTAGCCTGGTCTGGCTACCATACAAACCACACCTGATTTCTTACAATTAATTATACTCTCTCACCAAAGATAAGACTACAAATATTTTAAGGTAAATAATGATGCAGTATTTGTGTAATTATTATTTTTACTTTTCTCTATTGTTTTTTAATGCCTAGTTTCTGTTTGCTAACTTAATATATATTAGTGTAAGCTTGTTATCTAGTATTTGTATGCATTTGTAAAAAAATAAGTAAAAAAAAAAAGGGTGTTCCATTTTATGGCGATTTCCGCTTTATGGCGGTAGCCTGGAACCTAACCTGCCGTGTAAGTGGGGCCCTACTGTAATTTGTATTAATAATGTCCGTGCATTTGTGAATGAATATTAGACCAACTAGTGGACACATATTGGATGAGTTCTGTGATTTGTTTACTCTGGATTATCTGCAAAAATTACTTTTAGTTCAATTTCAAGTTATTTTCAGTACTAAAACCAATCAGAATCATCTCTATTTCTGTAATATAACTTCCATTCTATTAAATGAGACAAAGAAACCATGAATACAGCCATAAAAACTATAAGAAAATACACTGCAAAGTCGCTGTTTTAAACAAAAAATATGATCACAGTTTTTTCTCTCATGCACTGCGTGCTCTAGGAACTTTTTTTACGTGTGTACATTTACCCCATAGGACCCATTCCTCGCATATCTAAGGCCCAAATTTTCCACTCACAGAAGCCAAATTTTCCCACTCCCTAGCTTATCTGAGTGAGCTGAGCTTATGGCGTAATTCTATCGTCCAGCCGACCTAGAGTGTTGAAAACTCTAGAACTATGGGTAAGTGATGCCCTCACCCGAGGTCAGCCAATAGAAATGCTATTTTAAATTCAGGGAAACCGGTTAAGCCAGACTTGAGTCCTGGAGGTGAGAAGGGCAGTGCCTTTACTGACAGATGGGTGGAGATGTTGCAGTTGGAGGGTAATCTGAATTGTGATGTCATTCCACTTCAGGAAAGACAGTGACTGAGTGAATAATGGTGAACATGTTTTTTTTCTTTGGGCTATCCTTCCTTGATGTGAAACGACTGCTGAATTGAATTTTTTTTTTATTGGGTCTCATAATTATAATTTTTGGATGTGAAGCAAATAATGTTTTAGAATAATCCATTTTTAACCCTTTCACTGTTGAGACCCCTGATCCTCAACTCGCTCTCAGTGTCAAAAAATACAGTGGACCCCCGGCATACGATATTAATCCGTTCCTGAGAGCTCATCGTATGCCAAAATTATCGTAAGGCAAATTAATTTTCCCCATAAATAATGGAAATCAAATTAATCCGTGCAAGACACCACAAAGTATGAAACTTTTTCTTTTTTTTGACCCACATGAAATATTAATTTTAATACACACAAACTGACACTTACCTTATTGAAGATCTGGTGATGATTGATGGGATGGGAGGAGGGGAGAGTGTAGAAGTTGTTAATGTTTAGAAGGGAAATCCCCTTCCATTATGGAACTTTAGGTACCATGTCCTTTTTCCGGGGTTGACTTCCCTTCTTCTTCCAATGCCACTAGTAGACCGAGCAGACCGTGGTGCAGCAAAACAGCGATTTTGGAGCAGCTGCAGCTGACCGTGGTGCAGCAGCAATGACAGTGGTTGCAACAGCAGCAGCTGACTGTGTGCAGCCGCACTGACCGTATGCAACAGCATCTCACCGTGGTTCAGCAAGAGCTGAATGGTGCAGAAACTGCTGACCATGGAGCAGCAACAGCTGATGCTGATGTACAGCATCTGACTGTGGTGCAGCAACAGCAGCAGCTGACCATGGTGCAGCAGCACTGACCGTGGTGCAACAGCAGCTGACCGCGGTTCAGCAAGCAAGCTGACTGGTGCAGCAACAACTGAACTGTGGTGCAGCAACAGCCGACTGTGGTGCGGCAACAGCCGACGGTGGTGCAGCAACAACCAATGTGGTGCGCAACGCTGACGGTGGTGCAGCAGCAGCTGACCGTTGTACGATATACATATTTCTCACTCTTTTTACCACAGGGTTGGCATTAGAAGCTTTTTTGGGCCCATGGTGGCTATTTAGCAGTTACAAGCACTATAAATAATGGAATAATACAAAATGTAATCGAATGTATGATTGCAACCGGCACCCTGTGCTTGTAAACAACGACGGCCAGGGCTGGATGGATCAGGTTCAGGACGAGTCATGTTGGTCAAAAAACAGCTGATGGTGGTGGCAGCAGCATCTGACTGTGGTGCAGCAGCACGACCGAGGTGCAGTCATCACTGACCGTGGTACAGGCAACAGCTGGACTGTGCCATCAAAACTAGCTGACCGTGTGTGGGGCAGCAACAGCTGACGTTGGTGCAGCAGGCACTGACTGTGGTGCAGCAGCAGCTGACCATGGTGCAGTACAGCAGCTGACAACATGGTTAAGCAGCAGCTGACCGTGGTGCAGCGCAGCTGACCGTGGGTGCAGCAGCTGACCGGTGGTCAGCAGCAGCTGACCATGGTGCAGGCAGCAGCTGGCTGTGGTGCAGCGCAGCTGACTGTGGTGCATCAACAGTCTGACGGTTGTCAGCAACACAGCACGTTTTTTGCAACGATAAGTTTCTGGGCCCATGTTGGACTTATTTTGCAGGTACAAACACTTAAAACGCTGTGATAATATGAAATGTTCCGATTGTATGCGTGGATGCGACCACTCACTGGCTGGCTTGTAAACACTGGCACCCACGGGCAGCTGATACGAATCGCTGAGGTGAGTTTATTAGCGTGAGGGTGAGGCAAAATTTTTGCGTTATAAAGTATCGTATGCGAGATTTAACGTAGCCGATGCCCATCGGTGCCAGGGTCCACTGTAGACTGGTACCCTGAGTTTCGTACTGCTCACCATCTGCTCGCACAGTTATGTAATGTGTATTATTGTAAGTGCTTTTGTAAGTGTATTTTTGGGGGTCTGATATGGACTAATCTAATTTAAACGAAGAAATTCGTTTGGTAACGGCACTCGAACAGCCTTCTGGAACAAATTACAGTGATCCCTCAGTTAACGATATTAATCCATTCTAGAGAGCTTGTTCTTAGTCGATTTTATCGTTATCTGAATTAATTTTTGCCCAAGAAATACAGTGGACCCTCGACCACAATATTCATCCGTTCCTGAGAGCTCATCGTTAGTCGAAATTATTGTTAGTCGAGTTAATTTTCCCCATAAGAAATAATGGAAATCAAATTAATCCGTTCCTGTACCCCAAAGTATTGAAAAAAAAAATTTACCACATGAAATATTAATTTTAATACAAACTTAAGAGACATGTCAATTACATTACACTTACCTTTATTGAAGATCCTGGTGATGATTGATGGAAAATGTGAGGAGGGGAGAGTGTGGATGTGTTTAAGTGTATTAGAAGGGAATCCCCTCATTAGGACTTGAGGTGTCAAGTCCTTTCCGGGTTACTTCCCTCTTCTTTTGAATGCTGCTAGGACCAGCTTTGAAGAGCCCCACTGGAACCTCTGTTCCAACATATCTGTTCCCATAGATCTCTAACCTCCTATCCTTTTAAGATTTGTCTAAAATTGGCCATAACATTGTTCATTGTATAGTCACCAGCACGCTTGCAATAGCCTTGTTAGGGTGATTTTCTATCCATAAAAGGTTGCCGTATAAACCCACTTGTTGCACACATTTCTCCTTAATCTTTTAGAAGTAGGCACAATGGAATCCACAACTGGCATAGGTGTCTCAGGGTTAGCCGCAAACCTTCCAAAATCGTTCTTAATTTCATACTAAGTTCTCACCCTTTTTATCACATGGTTGGCACTTGAAGCTTTCTTGGGCCCATGGTGACTTATTTTGCAGGTGCAATCACTAAAAACGCTGTGATAATATGAAATGTTCCGATTGTATGTTTGTATGCGACCGCGGTGGCTGGCTTGTAAACACTGGCACCCACGGGACAATTGAGGTGCACTCAGGCCACACGTGGACAACGATTTAACCCACCCCGCCCCCCCACCCCCCCCCCCTCGAACGGAACAAAATTGCGTTGGTCGAGTTTTTTAGTGCTAGTCGAGGCAAAATTTTTGCGTTAAAATGTATCGCTAGTCGGATTTAACGTTATACGATGCCATCGTTGGTCGAGTGTCCACTGTAATGGAAATCCAATTAATCCATTCCAGACACCCATAAGTATTAAACAAAATAATTTTTTTTTACATGAAATATACATTTTCCTACATAGAAAACAATGATACATGAAGAATTAAACAATAATAACATTACACTTACCTTTATTGAAGACATGGTGATGTATGGAAGACAGTAGGAGGGGAGAGGATGGAGAAAGTTTACAATTGTTGGAAGGTGATCCACTCCATAAAAGACTTCAGGTGACAAAGTCTTAACCTGGGTACTTCCCTCCATTTATTTTTTAATGCCACTATGACAGCTTGAGAGGCCACTGACCCCTGTCAATCAAAAAAGTGTTTCCAGAGAGGTCAGTTTCTGGCAATATTAAGGAATTGTGTTGGAGACACAAGATAGTCCTTCAATATGACACTAATATCAGCTCTGTGGCTTATTATCTAGCACAATTCATACTTATATGACCATTAACAGTATTAACAGAGAAACATGGCAAGTATACTCTAGAATGCGTAAAAATGTCATTAACTATGGTACTGCGTGTTTGGGGGCACTTGGGTGGTTGTTGTTGGGTGATAAGGTGCTACTGTGAGCATAAGCCGTACATATAGTGGGAGATGGCAGCAATGGTAAGACAGAAACAGCATCAGTCGCCCTATATAACCTCCAACAACATTGGAGGAGTAGGTTCATGCCGTCTTTTTTTCTCTCGATTAACCCTTAAACTGTCTCAAGCAGATCTATGCTCACATCGAATTCTCCAAATAGATCCTAAGACGTTGTTTTTTACATATTTTTCAAATATAACTAAAAAAAAAACGTAGATCAGAGTTTTTTTACTCGTTTACAATGTTAAAAAAAGAAAAGAAAGATCTACCTTTATTACATACTTTCAAATTTGAAAAAACGTAAACTACATTTGGACAAGTTAAAGGTTTAATCCTTAACTTCATTGCTACAGTAGGTGCTACACTTATCTGCTGACGGGTCACTGTAAGCCCTTTATGAGACTCCTGCTGCTTAGTATTGTACATATTGCAGAATCCTGAAAAAGGCACATTCTCCTTTCTTTCTCAGCCCTTAACCAAAGGCTGGCTGACACTAGAAGCTTTCTTTGGGCCCATGGTGGCTTATTTAGCAGTTACAAGCACTAAAAAATCGAATAATACAAAATGTATCGCATGTACGCGTGGAATCATCTGCACTGGCTTTGTAAACAATGGCACACTGGCCACACTGGAGTGGCCAGGCAGGCCGGGTGGGTCAAGCCGCGAGGACATCTTCTGGACGAATGTTCTTAACTTACTTTTTTATCGATAGCCGAGCCAATATTTTAATGCAAAAGTGTATCGGTATCCGATTTATTGCTATCCTATGGCATCTTAACTGAGGGTCCAATGTATGGTATGAACTCGGGGTAACCATTAGGTATTTTAATGAAAAAAAATATTCCTACCAAAATCCTTTAAAGAATAATTTTTGTGAGTGTTTTGGAAAGAAAAAACAATTTAATCAGTACTTACCAGATATAGAGGTGTGAAGTTTGATGGAAAATGAAACTGCATACGCGAAGATCGGCGACCTGCCGTTCATTTGATATTTATTTTTACCTAAAAGTAAAAATAATATCAAATGAACGCAAGTCGCAGTTCTGCTTTTTTCTTTTATATTTTTAATATTTTATAATTTGTTTTCAAGTAACTTCTGTGGCCTTTGAGACCAATATAATGTGTAATGCATACACATACTTACAGTGGACCCTCGACGAACGATTTTAATCCTTTCCAGAGAGCTTGTCCTTAGCCGAATTTATTGTTAGCCGAATTAATTTTCTCCATAAGAAATAATGGAAATCCAATTAACCTGTTCCAGACACCCAAAAGTATGAAATTTTTTTTTAACATGAAATATATATTTTCCTACACAGAAAACAATGATACATGCACAATAAATATTACATGTAGAATAAATGACACCTACCTTTATTGAAGATGTAGTGATGAGTGATGAGATGGAAGGAGGGGAGATGATGGTGTATTATTGTTTGGAAGGGGAACCCCCTTCCTTAACCCTTTGAGGGTCGACAGGCCCTCTCCGAAACTCGTTCTCAGGGTCGGCCAAATTTCCAAAAAAAAAAAAAAACCCAAAAATTATTTTTTCTATTGAGAAAAATTAGAGTATTTTTTCTCACATTATAGCTAAAACAAAAAAATTTTAAACTTCAAGTACTTACCGTGAGATATGGAGGTGTGAAATTTGCCAAAATTGCACAACATATGGCACATCGCCGAGCTGCCGTCACCCTGTATTTTTTTTTTCTATTTCCTTTTTTATGTACTATTTTCACAATTACAGTATTTTTTTAAAATTTTTCTTTTTCTGATAACTTTTATGGCCTCTGAGGCCAACATATAATTCAATATTTTTGTAAGTTAATTCTTTTTCAATACTACACAATAAGGGCGTAAACACTGTTGTCATTATTTTTTGATTTACAGAAAATAATTTACACAAACAAACAATATGAAATGTGTTTATTATTATTTTTCTATATTTTATATACACATATATCTTTTTTCTGTCTCATAAGCACGCTAGATAACAGGGATATCTGCTACTTTTGCCTACTTACACCTTTGGTCACACTTCACAGACACCACATGCATTATAATATATACATAACATCTAGGTTGTTTCCTCCTATTCTAAATAGCTCTTGTTCTTTTTTATTTCTCTATTGTCCATGGAAGTGGAAAAGAATCTTTCCTCCGTAAGCCATGCGTGTCCGTATGAGTCGACTAAAATGCCGGGAGCAATGCTAGTAACGCCCTTCCTCCTTGTATACAATTACTAAAAAAGAGAAGAAGAAAAAACTTTATAAAACTGGGTTGTCTTTTAAATGTGCGTGGATGTAAGGGCTGATGACAGAAACAGATTATTGCTGATGTTAATGAATGAAAAGAAGTTGGATGTTCCTGGCTCTAATGAAACAATAGGCTGAAGGGGGTAAGGAGAAGTTTCAGTGGGGGAAATAAATGGAATAAAGCTGGAGTATCTGAGAGAGTTTAGAGCAAAGGGAAGGGGAATCAGGCTAATGTTAAATGACAATTATGGAAGTGAGAAAAGAGAATATGAATGTGTAAATATCGAGAATTATGTGATTAAAGTATGGTTGGATGCGAGAAGTGGGTCATAATAAGGCGTGTATGCACTGGAGAAGAGGAAATGCAGAGGAAGAGAAGAGATTTTTGGGAGATGTTAGTGAATGTATAGGAGCCTTTTGAACCAAGTGAGAGAGTAATTGTGGTAGGGGGACCTGAATGCTAAAGTAGGAGAAACTTTAGTAGAGGGTGTGGGTAGGTAAGTTTGGGGGCCAGTGTAAATGATGAATGGGAGCCCTTTGATTCACTTTGTTATAGAAAGGGGTTTAAGTTTATAGGTTATACATATTTTAATAAAAAGATGATAAATAAGTATAGCACGATATGATGTAGGCGAAATGACAGTAGTTTTGTTGATATGTATTGGTAGATAAAAGACTAGTTTGAGTAGACTTCAGGTGATGTACATTTTATCGCGGGTGCCCACAGATATATCAGATCACTTTCTAGTTGAAGGCTACACCAGAGAGTAAAAGGTAGATGGGATACAGGAGCATAGAAGCAACAGGGAAGAGTTGAGGTGAAGGTTTATAAACTAAAAAGAGAGGCAGTTAAGTGTAAGATATAGACACTATTGGAGGGATAGATGGGCTAATGAGAGCATAGGCAATGGTCTAAGAGGAATGGGGGTTGGTTTAAAAATGTTGTGTTAGAGTGTTCAGCAGAAGTTTGTGGTTACAGGAAAGTGGTGTGCAGAGGAGGGAAGAGGAGCCGATTGGGTGGAATGATATGTAAAAGAGTAGTAAGGGAGAAAAAGTTACCATATTAAAGTTTTTAACAAAGTAGAAGTGATGCAAGGAGGGAAGAGTATATGGAGAAAAGCTGAGAGGTTAAGAGAGTGTAAGCAATGTAAAAAGAGAGCAAAAATGAGAGTGTGGGTGAGCTTTTTATCAACAAATTTTGTTATGAAATAAAGAAAAGTTTTTGGAGGGAGATTAACAAGTAAGGAAGCAGAGAACAAATGGATTTGTCATAAAAATAGAGAGTAGAGTTATTAAATGGAGAGTTAGAGGGTATTGGGAAGATGGGAGGGAATATTTTGAGGAATTGCTTAATGTTGATGAAGATAGGGAAGGTCTGTGATTTCGTGTATAGGGCAAGGAGGAATAACATCTTGTATGAGTGAGGAAGAACCAAGTTGTGAGAGTGGGTGAAGTTCGTCGAGGCAGTAGGTAAAATGAAAGGGGTAAGGCAAGCGGGATTGATGGATAAAGATCAGAAATGTTAAAAAGCAGGTGGGGATAATAGTTTTGAGTGGTGGTGCAATATTTAATAAATGTATGGAAGAGGGTAAGGTACCTAGGTCGGTTGGCAGAGAGCATGGCATAGTTCCTTGTATACAAGGCAAAGGGGATAAAGAGAGAGCTAAAATTATAGGGGGAAAGTCTGGTTGAGTGTACCTGGTAAAGTGTATTGATAGTTATAATTGAAAGAAATTAAAGAGTAAGACGTAGAAAAGGATAATCAGATGAACAGATGCTTATAGAAAGGTTAGGGGGTGTGTGGAACCAGGAGTTTACAGTGAAACATATAAGTGAACAGTATTTAGATAAGTGCAAAGAGGTCTTTGTGGCATTTATGGATTTGGAAAAGGCGTATGACAGTGTGGATAGGGGGGGCAAGTGGCAGATGTTTGCAATGTATGGTGTATGGAGGTAGGTTACGAAGCAGTGAAGAGTTTTTTACGAGATAGTGAGCTCAGGTTTAAGAGTATGTAGAAAAGGAGGAAATTTTTTCCCAGTAAAAGTAGCCTTAAGACAAGGATGTGCGATGTCAAATCCGTGGTATTTAATATAGTTTATAGATGGGGTTGTAAGAGAAGTAAATGCGAGGGTCTTGGCAAGAGTGCTGGAGTTAAAAGATTTAAAGAATCACACACAGGGTGGGAGTTTTGTCCAACCGCTGCTCTTTGCTGATGACTACAGTGCTCTTGGGAGATTCCTGAGAGAAGCTGCTGAGATTGGTGGATGAATTTGGTAGGGATGTGCAAAAGAAGAAAATTAAAGTAGAATTACAGGAAAAGAGTAAGTTATGAGGATATACAAAAAGATTAAGTTGATGAAAGTAGTGAATATCATATTGGAGGGAGAAGTAATGGGATTGAGGTGAACGTATTCAGATATTTGTGAGTGGACGTGTCAGCGGTTTATGGTCTAATGAAAGATGAGGTGAATCAATAGAATTGAAGAGGAATAAGAAAGTAGTGGGTGCACTTAGGAAGTTCTGTGGAGACAGGAACTTTGGTCCCTTGGAGGCAAATAGCGTAATGTAGAGAGAATATTTAACCATACGCTCTTATATGGTGTGAAGCATGGGTATGAATGTTGCAGCGAGAGAAGGCTGGAGGACAGTGGCGAAGTCATGTCTGAGGGCAATTGTGGTTGTGAATATAAATGCAGAGAATTCGTAGTTTGAAGTTAGGAGGAGGTGCGGATTACCAAAACTGTTGTCGCAGAGGGCTGAGGAAAGGGTTGTGAGGTGGATTCGACATGTAGAGAGAATGGACGAAAACAGAAAAACATACAGAGTGTATCATCTGTAGTGAAAGGAAGTGCGGGTAGGGTCGGCCTAGGAAGTGTTGGAGGGAGGGGGTAAAGGATGTTTTGTGTGCGAGGGGCTGGGACTTCCATCAGGCCATCTTGAGCGTGTTTGATATGATGAAGGAGACAAATTGGTTTTTTTAATACATGACGTGCTGTTGGATGTGATCAAAGTAACATTTATGAAGGGATTCAGGGAAACCGCAGGCCGTACATGAGTCCTGGAGATGGGAAGTACAGTGCCTGCACTCTGAAGAGAGGGGTTTTAATGTTGCAGTTTTAAAAACTGGTATGTAAAGCATCCTTCAGGCAAGACAGTGAAGGAGTGAATGGAAGGTGAGAAGTTTTCTTTTTCGGCCACCCAGCCTTGGTGGAATGCGGCCAGTGTGATAATAAAATAATAAAATACAGCACAGGGAAAGTTTCTAGAAGTTCTGCAGCCTGTGGAACTCTTTTAAACATGGTGTCATGCACAGTGTAGTTTGCACTCCTCACACATAAAAACGATGTCTTCTGCGTGTTTGGGGCTTTTTTTTTGTATGTGGAACAGACGTAACACTCTCCTTCTGAGCCGTTTTCTTCAAAGCATTAGCAGGCATTTTACCAGGAAGTGATTCACCATGCTTTTCAGACGAGCAGTATTGTTGATAATTTGTGGGCGGTCAATTGCAGGTGCATTTCCTTGTAACTTTGAAAACTATTTTGGTCTGAATGACAGACAAACAGAATTCGCCATACTGTGGAGTGATAAGTATAGAGTTTATGGTGGGTTGAATTCTGTTCTCATTCGTATAACATATTATAAGCATTGAGCATGGAAATGTCCAGAAGATGGAAAAACAGTTTGATGTACCACTTTATAACTCTTGCGAACAAATCATCAAACCCAATCTGCAAGCACATTTGTCCACTGAACGCATGTTGAAGTGTAATCAATCACAGCTGGCAGGTTTTAGAATGGTTCATTTTCTCTCTCTATCTGCCAGCCACTGTCTGCCAGTTCATTAGGGTGAATTGATGACAACAGTGTGACATCTCGGTTTGTCATGCCACCGAAATGCCATGAATGGTCTTGGCAGCAAACCCTGCACCTCACCTCTGCGCGGTGCCAGCGTCAAACCTATTTGCATGCTCTGTGCCCACACACATCGTCATTCACTCGCAAAAAATCACTGATTGAAGGGGCTTGTGTACCATTATCTGTATATAATATAATGCCCATACCGAAGGTATAGGTTCTATCATTGTTCAACGCACATCACCTGAGATGCCCAATAACTTCCCTGGTATTTATTGCAATGTATAACTTCCAGTGTACACAATAATATCCAATACCAGACCACTGTACAATCAACAAAGCACAAACAACTTATTACCAAAGCGTTTCCTCCTTGCTTGGTATGTAACTGAACTGGCTTGAAAGAGAGTCATTCTTCCTTTGAACAGAATCAAATGACCGTCAATTACAAGCTTCCTGAAGGGATAAAAAAAGATACTGAATTTCCTGTTCAGATACACAAACACATTCCTAATCTTATATAACTGTCATTCTGTCATGCCTGGTTATATCTGAAAGTGAAGAAACTTAACATTAGCACAAAAACGATTCACTGGCATTATATCACTGAAACCTGGTGTTGCAAAATCAGGGGGTCTGTTGACCATATGTAATTCACTTTGATGCTTATACACATGTGGCAAAAGCATTATTTGGAAAGAAAAGATACATCTCAGCCACAGTTGCCTCCTTCCATTGTGTAGACGTGAATTTGGGTGAAAGTAATGTGTTTGCCATGGTGTACTCGAGTATGTGTTTTGCTTTCCATGACAATACTTATCATCAGTGTTTCGTCAAAGAATAACTGCGAAACATTTCCAGTTCAGTGGCATCGTTCCCAAGTGCACAAGATGGCCGATTCCACTTGGCTGCCAATAAAACTGTGGGGATTTGGTACAAAATTGATAGCCTTCCTGCCAATCTCAAGTGCGGTCTGCTTGGTGGGACGTACATGAACGAGCGACCCATATCCGCAACAAGAGGTGATCGTTTGACCAAAGGTGGTTGTGGTTATGGAGGTTGGTGGTTGTGGAGGTTGTAGTTGTGGAGGCTGGTGTGTGGGGGAGTGGGGGATTCCCTTTGTTTCTAGATCAGCTGGGCAGCGGCGTGGTGGCAGCGTGGGTGGCAGCATGGTCCCAATGCTGGGTGCCTCACCGCCTGGCGACCACTACCACGCACGCACAATTTCCATCCCAAATGCAATCAGTATCTTGCTCATTTTCGACTGTCTGTTCCTGTTGTACAAGCCACGGGATGTATCTCCCGATACACTGCCTCCCCGTGGAATAGCATATGGCAACACTTCCATAGAGCATATATCGTCGTGAATACCTGACGCTTCCACTGGGAATATTGCCACTTCACTATCACTGGAATGGGAACTATTTGAAGAGATTGTATTTCATATTTCACTATCACTATCATCACCCCATGCTCTCAATCATGCGTCTGGGATTTGTGAAAATAGAAGTTTCCTCCTCTTGGGTTCTGGAAACAACTGAACGTGGAACACGGGGCCCAGCCAACCAGAGGTGGAAGGCTGAGGGTCGTCTGGTTTTCTCCATCACCGTATTAAAGGTGCATTAGTTTCGGACAAAACCTCACTAAAACTCACAATAAAAACAAAGAAACCATCTTCACTGGCACATTCCCATCATCTATTAAACTGTCACTGGGGAACAAAAGTGTCCCAAACGCCGAGGAGTGAGGAGCTTCTTACTGCTAGCATGGTGGACATTGTTTGTACAAAGCGGGCATTCCCACAATGCACCACTGGGTCCCAGATTTTTTTTTCTAACCGAGCACAAGATCCGACCACCAGACCATTCTCTCACACCTAGGCCTACCAGCCTTTCGCGCGAGCTTTAGGCCGCTAGAATTTTATGCGTACTATTACGGTCAAAAACCCTACGCGTAAGACGTACTAGTACACTAAAACCCTCAAAGGGTTTAAGGACCTTAGGTACCAAGTCCTTTTCTGGGGTTACTTCCCTTCTTGTTTTAATACCACTGGGAACAACTTGAGAGTCACTGGACCTCTGTCCACACCCCAAAAATCTGTCCATAGAGCTCTGGACCTGGACATTTCTTCTTTAAGATTTTTCTAAAATGGACCACAACAATGTCATTATAAAGTCAACCAGCATGGCTGTTGCAATAGCTGTGTCCAGGGCGATATGTTTTCTTCCATAAAAGTTTGTACCTTTGTCCACATTGTGCAAATGTTCTTTATCATTGAAGAAGGTAACCTCCTCCATCTCTCTCTCCCCTCCTCTGAAGCAATTTCTTCAATTGTGGTTTCTTGCTGTTGCAGATGCTCTTGCAGCTCATCATTGTATAGTTCTTCATCATCGTCCTCCACCATCTCTTATCCACATCCGTCCCCACTAACGCCCAAACCCAATGGACTGTCCCCAGTGATACAATAGATATCCACAACATGGCAAGCGTCCTGAGGGTTAGCCCCGAATCCTTCAAAATCCCTCTCTTGTACACATTGTGCAACAATTTCCTCCAAGCAGGAGTTCAAGGTCCTAATTAGTCTCTTGCCCTCCCAATCCTTACGTATAAGGTTTATTGCATCTGAGGATACTAAGTGATCTTTCGCTAACTTTCTTATGGTCAATTTCAAATGTCCTGAGGTCACTTCAAAGCACTTTGAAACATGCTTTGGTTTATGGTTTTTTGAAATTTGAATGACCTGCTGATCCATGGCTGGAGAGAGGATTGAAATTAGGATGCAAAAACTTCACTTTTTATAATCTCAACTCCCCCGCAATTCGCTCTGGCAATCTGAAGGATGAGCAGGAGCATTGTCTATTGTGTAATTTATTTGGTACTCGAGAATGTTTATAAATGTGAGGGGTTTTGCAAGTCTTTTGATTTATATTTGGCTATGAAATATTCTCTATTTTCTGTCCCTTGTGCAAGATTTTATTGATACATTCGAGTTGAAATTTGAGTAGTATAAGCTGTTCCATCCCCTTGACTGTCTGTTCTACAGTTGAGTATGGCCAAGTAGCCAGGAATGACATGACAATCTTAATATAAGGTTTAAGCCAGGATTCTGTGAGTGTGGATGATTGATATTTTGAATATGAAGGGAATTGAGTAATGCTGTGAGGTCATCATAATGTTGCTCAAGGATCTGACATTGTAGTTAAAGATGGATATGTTATTGTTGCTCTGAGTAATGTCTTTGCTTGGGTCTGCTGTATAGTAATTACAGTTGCTGTTTGATTTGTGTAATTCCATTTAGTAAAAAGTTTACATCAGGATCTAGCCAGTATCATAAAGATGAGATTGACTCTTCAAACTAGATTTTTCAGAGAAAAAATTAAAGATTTATAGTGATTCAAAAACTAGACTTAGGAATAAGACTCTGTAATTATTCTAAAACTTGTAAAATATAAAAAACTAGGGATTATTATAGAAAAGATAATTCAGTATTATTAAACTTAGCTTCTAATAGGCACTTAATTATTTTAACAAATGCGAGTTTATGAACTATGTAGATATTTACAACTAGATAAAGGAGCCTAGTGAATATAAAATAAAAAAATGAATTAAAAGACAAAACAAAAAAAAAACAGTAGCACACCTGAGATAGTCAAATAGCACCTGGATATTTTTACAAATGTGGTATATGACAAGAGGGAAAAATATCACACCTAAGCACCCCTTAATTGTTATTAAAACTAGGCGTACAGGCAAATTATTTGAATGAAGGGGGCGGTACAATGTATTGTATATATAGAATTATTTCCAGGAGAAATACTAAAAGGAACTAAAATTAAGTACAAGTGGAGAGCCCCCGCAAACCATTTTAATCCGTGCAAGAGTGGCTCATTGTTATGCGAATAATCGTATTGCGAATGAATTTTCCCATAAGAAATAAGAGAAATCACATTAATGCCGTCAAGACACCCAAAGTATGAAAAAAAAAAATTTTAACCGACATGAAATATACATTTCCTACACACAAAGGATAAGGAAACATGCAGCAATAGTATATTAGTACATGCACAGTATATATGGTGCATGTAATAGTCTACTAAATGAAGAATAAATGATCACTGTACCCTATTAATTGAAATGCCAGCAATACTGAATGATACACTGTGTCCCCTGGTAGTGCCTTTTCCTCCTGAGTAATGATATCCTGTTTGGCATTTTCTTCCAGAACAGGCCTTATCACACTGTTGTATGTCTCTACGAATCATAAATCGCTCAAACCATCCTTTGCTGGCTTTAAAATTCACCAATATATCACTAGTTCCAGGCATTTCCCTGTTTCACCTGGGTGTATAGTCGACTGTGTGGGTTGTGCCATCCTGGAGACAAAGATTAAGGACCCAATGGAAATAAGTTAGACAGTCTTCGATGACACTGAATTTTTGGGTATCCTGGTGGAAGAATCCTCTGGGGTTAATTGTTTCTTGGTATATTCTCAATAAGCCACACCAACAACAGTGCTACGCAGCAGACCGACATACGAGCTCATCCAGCGGAAGCAGCAGCTGCAGCAGCAAGCAGCAGCAGCAGACTATGCCTAACAAGCAGCAGCAGACAGATGCACAAGCACAGCTGACAGTATGCTACCAGCAGCAGCAGACATGCTTACAGCATCAGCAGACGATCTACAGCAGGCAGCAGACGAAGCTACAGCAGGCACAGCAGCTGACAGAGCTGCAGCAGCACAGCTGTACCACCAATAGTAGCGATGGTTGATAGGTTCATTATCAACCTGCCCAGCCTCGTAGACACGCACGTCCACTTTCATACTTATCAATGATCTTTTTCTTCATCTCTATAGCAATTCTCACCCTTATTGCTGTAATTGGCCCTAGAAGCTTTCTTGGGGCCCATGTCACTTATTTTTCCAGATAAAATCACCAAAAAAAACACTGTACATAAAAATGTGTACATGGGGAAGTGGGAGTATTCCTCTTTATTTTTGTCTACCGTATCAGTGTAGAACACTTGTACGCAATGTAACTTGTACACAAACCAGACGTGTACAACCTGGTTTGTTTACAAAACTTGCGTTCGCCAGTGGTTTTGTTTAGCATAACCTGTGGCCTGCCCTCTTACATGTACTCATTCTCTTCGTCATGTTTGTATAATATAGTTTTACTATGCTCGTTTACACTCACCCTATGATCCTACATTAAGACTACAAATATTTTAAGGTAAGTAATGAATGAACTGTATATTCATTTAATTGCTCTGGGATGTTTAAATGCCATAGAATATTATGTGTGGGTGGAATGATCTGGTATGGTAGCCTGGCTGGCTACCATACATACCACACTTGATTTCTTACAATAAATACTACTCATCTCACCCTAGATTAAGACTACAAATATTTTAAGGTAAGTAATGAGTGAACTGTATATGCATTTTATCGCTTTGGGGTACTTAAATGTCATAGAATATTGTGTAAGGGGGATGGGCTGGTATGGTAGCCTGGCTGGCTACCATACATACCACACCTGATTTCTTACAATTAATTATACTCTCTCACCAAAGATAAGACTACAAATATTTTAAGGTAAATAATGATGCAGTATTTGTGTAATTATTATTTTTACTTTTCTCTATTGTTTTTTAATGCCTAGTTCTGTTGCTAACTTAATATATATTAGTGTAAGCTTGTTATCTAGTATTTGTATGCATTTATAAGTAAAAAAAAAAAGGGTGTTCCATTTTATGGCGATTTCCGCTTTATGGCGGTAGCCTGAACCGTAACCTGCCGTGTAAGTGGGGCCTATTCTGTAATTTTGTATTAATAATGTCCGTGCATTTGGTGAATGGAATATTAGACCAACAAGTGGACACATATTGGATGAGTTCTGTGATTTGTTTACTCTGGATTATCTGCAAAAATTACTTTTAGTTCAATTTCAAGTTATTTTCAGTACTAAAACCAATCAGAATCATCTCTATTTCTGTAATATAACTTCCATTCTATTAAATGAGACAAAGAAACCATGAATACAGCCATAAAAACTATAAGAAAATACACTGCAAAGTCGCTGTTTTAAACAAAAAATATGATCACAGTTTTTTCTCTCATGCACTGCGTGCTCTAGGATTTTTTTACGGTGTACATTTACCACATAGACCCATTCTCTCATATCTAGGCCCAAATTTTCCACTCACCCAAATTTTCCACTCACAGCTTATCTGAGTGAGCTGAGCTTATGGCGTAATTCTATCGTCCAGCCGACCTAGAGTGTTGAAAACTCTAGAACTATGGGTAAGTGATGCCCTCACCCGAGGTCAGCCAATAGAAATGCTATTTTAATTCAGGGGAAACCGGTTAGCCAGACTTGAGTCCTGGAGGTGAGAAGGGCAGTGCCTTTACTGACAGATGGGTGGAGATGTTGCAGTTGGAGGGTAATCTGAATTGTGATGTCATTCCACTTCAGGAAAGACAGTGACTGAGTGAATAATGGTGAACATGTTTTTTTTCTTTGGGCTATCCTTCCTTGATGTGAAACGACTGCTGAATTGAATTTTTTTTTTATTGGGGTCTCATAATTATGAATTTGGATGTGAAGCAAATATTGTTTTGAATAATCCATTTTTAACCCTTTCACTGTTGAGACCCCTGATCCTCAACTCGCTCTCAGTGTCAAAAAATACAGTGGACCCCCGGCATACGATATTAATCCGTTCCTGAGAGCTCATCGTATGCCAAAATTATCGTAAGGCAAATTAATTTTCCCCATAAATAATGGAAATCAAATTAATCCGTGCAAGACACCACAAAGTATGAAACTTTTTCTTTTTTTTACCACATGAAATATTAATTTTAATACACACAAACTGACACTTACCTTATTGAAGATCTGGTGATGATTGATGGGATGGGAGGAGGGAGAGAGTAGAAGTTGTTAATGTTTAGAAGGGAAATCCCCTTCCATTATGGAACTTTAGGTACCATGTCCTTTTTCCGGGGTTGACTTCCCTTCTTCTTCCAATGCCACTAGTAGACCGAGCAGACCGTGGTGCAGCAAAACAGCGATTTTGGAGCAGCTGCAGCTGACCGTGGTGCAGCAGCAATGACAGTGGTTGCAACAGCAGCAGCTGACTGTGTGCAGCCGCACTGACCGTATGCAACAGCATCTCACCGTGGTTCAGCAAGAGCTGACTGGTGCAGAAACAGCTGACCATGGTGCAGCAACAGCTGATGGTGATGTAGCAGCAGCTGACTGTGGTGCAGCAACAGCAGCAGCTGACCATGGTGCAGCAGCACTGACCGTGGTGCAACAGCAGCTGACCGTGGTTCAGCAACAGCTGACTGGTGCAGCAACAACTGACTGTGGTGCAGCAACAGCCGACTGTGGTGCGGCAACAGCCGACTGTGGTGCAGCAACAACCAACTGTGGTGCAGCAACAGCTGACGGTGGTGCAGCAGCAGCTGACCGTTGTACGATATACATATTTCTCACTCTTTTTACCACAGGGTTGGCACTAGAAGCTTTCTTTGGGCCCATGGTGGCTTATTTAGCAGTTACAAGCACTATAAATAATGGAATAATACAAAATGTAATCGAATGTATGATTGCAACCGGCACCCTGTGCTTGTAAACAACGACGGCCAGGGCTGGATGGATCAGGTTCAGGACGAGTCATGTTGGTCAAAAAACAGCTGATGGTGGTGGCAGCAGCATCTGACTGTGGTGCAGCAGCACGACCGAGGTGCAGTCATCACTGACCGTGGTACAGGCAACAGCTGGACTGTGCCATCAAAACTAGCTGACCGTGTGTGGGGCAGCAACAGCTGACGTTGGTGCAGCAGGCACTGACTGTGGTGCAGCAGCAGCTGACCATGGTGCAGTACAGCAGCTGACAACATGGTTAAGCAGCAGCTGACCGTGGTGCAGCGCAGCTGACCGTGGGTGCAGCAGCTGACCGGTGGTCAGCAGCAGCTGACCATGGTGCAGGCAGCAGCTGGCTGTGGTGCAGCGCAGCTGACTGTGGTGCATCAACAGTCTGACGGTTGTCAGCAACACAGCACGTTTTTTGCAACGATAAGTTTCTGGGCCCATGTTGGACTTATTTTGCAGGTACAAACACTTAAAACGCTGTGATAATATGAAATGTTCCGATTGTATGCGTGGATGCGACCACTCACTGGCTGGCTTGTAAACACTGGCACCCACGGGCAGCTGATACGAATCGCTGAGGTGAGTTTATTAGCGTGAGGGTGAGGCAAAATTTTTGCGTTATAAAGTATCGTATGCGAGATTTAACGTAGCCGATGCCCATCGGTGCCAGGGTCCACTGTAGACTGGTACCCTGAGTTTCGTACTGCTCACCATCTGCTCGCACAGTTATGTAATGTGTATTATTGTAAGTGCTTGTAAGTGAATTTTTGGGGTCTGATATGGACTAATCTAATTTAAACGAAGACCTTCGTTTGGTAACGGCACTCGAGACAGCCTCTGGACAAATTACAGTGATCCCTCATTTTAACGATATTAATCCATTCTAGAAGCTTGTTCTTAGGTCGATTTATCGTCTATCTGAATTAAATTTTGCCCAAGAAATACAGTGGACCCTCGACCACAATATACATCCGTTCCAGAGAGCCTCAACGTTAGTCCGAAATTTTGTTAGTCTAGTTAATTTTCCCCATAAGAAATAATGGAAATCAAATTAATCCGTTCCTGTACCCCAAAGTATTGAAAAAAAAAATTTACCACATGAAATATTAATTTTAATACAAACTTAAGAGACATGTCAATTACATTACACTTACCTTTATTGAAGATCCTGGTGATGATTGATGGAAAATGTGAGGAGGGGAGAGTGTGGATGTGTTTAAGTGTATTAGAAGGGAATCCCCTCATTAGGACTTGAGGTGTCAAGTCCTTTCCGGGTTACTTCCCTCTTCTTTTGAATGCTGCTAGGACCAGCTTTGAAGAGCCCCACTGGAACCTCTGTTCCAACATATCTGTTCCCATAGATCTCTAACCTCCTATCCTTTTAAGATTTGTCTAAAATTGGCCATAACATTGTTCATTGTATAGTCACCAGCACGCTTGCAATAGCCTTGTTAGGGTGATTTTCTATCCATAAAAGGTTGCCGTATAAACCCACTTGTTGCACACATTTCTCCTTAATCTTTTAGAAGTAGGCACAATGGAATCCACAACTGGCATAGGTGTCTCAGGGTTAGCCGCAAACCTTCCAAAATCGTTCTTAATTTCATACTAAGTTCTCACCCTTTTTATCACATGGTTGGCACTTGAAGCTTTCTTGGGCCCATGGTGACTATATTGCAGGTGCAATCACTAAAAACTGCTGTGATAATTGAAATGTTCCGATTGTATGTTTGTATGCGACCGCTGTGGCTGCTTGTAAACACTGGCACCCACGGGACAATTGAGTGCACCAGGCCACACGTGGACAACGATTTAACCCACCCCGCCCCCCCACCCCCCCCCCCTCGAACGGAACAAAATTGCGTTGGTCGAGTTTTTTAGTGCTAGTCGGAGCAAAATTTTTGCGTTTAAATGTATCGCTAGTCGGATTTAACGTTAAACGATGCCATCGTTGGTACGAGGTGTCCACTGTAATGGAAATCCAATTAATCCCTTCCAACACCCATAAGTATTAAACAAAATAATTTTTTTTTACATGAAATATACATTTTCCTACATAGAAAACAAGTATACATGAAGAATTAAACAATAATAACTTTACATCTACCTTTATTGAAGACATGGTGAAGTATGGAAGACATAGGAGGGGAGAGGAATGAGAAAGTTTACAATTGTTGGAAGGTGATCCACTCCATAAAAGACTTCAGGTGACAAAGTCTTAACCTGGGTACTTCCCTCCATTTATTTTTTAATGCCACTATGACAGCTTGAGAGGCCACTGACCCCTGTCAATCAAAAAAGTGTTTCCAGAGAGGTCAGTTTCTGGCAATATTAAGGAATTGTGTTGGAGACACAAGATAGTCCTTCAATATGACACTAATATCAGCTCTGTGGCTTATTATCTAGCACAATTCATACTTATATGACCATTAACAGTATTAACAGAGAAACATGGCAAGTATACTCTAGAATGCGTAAAAATGTCATTAACTATGGTACTGCGTGTTTGGGGGCACTTGGGTGGTTGTTGTTGGGTGATAAGGTGCTACTGTGAGCATAAGCCGTACATATAGTGGGAGATGGCAGCAATGGTAAGACAGAAACAGCATCAGTCGCCCTATATAACCTCCAACAACATTGGAGGAGTAGGTTCATGCCGTCTTTTTTTCTCTCGATTAACCCTTAAACTGTCTCAAGCAGATCTATGCTCACATCGAATTCTCCAAATAGATCCTAAGACGTTGTTTTTTACATATTTTTCAAATATAACTAAAAAAAAAACGTAGATCAGAGTTTTTTTACTCGTTTACAATGTTAAAAAAAGAAAAGAAAGATCTACCTTTATTACATACTTTCAAATTTGAAAAAACGTAAACTACATTTGGACAAGTTAAAGGTTTAATCCTTAACTTCATTGCTACAGTAGGTGCTACACTTATCTGCTGACGGGTCACTGTAAGCCCTTTATAGACTCCTGCTGCTTTAGTATTGTACATATTGCAGAATCACTGAAAAAGGCACATTCTCCTTTCTTTCTCAGCCCTTAACCAAAGGCTGGCTGACACTAGAAGCTTTCTTTGGGCCCATGGTGGCTTATTTAGCAGTTACAAGCACTAAAAAATCGAATAATACAAAATGTATCGCATGTACGCGTGGAATCATCTGCACTGGCTTTGTAAACAATGGCACACTGGCCACACTGGAGTGGCCAGGCAGGCCGGGTGGGTCAAGCCGCGAGGACATCTTCTGGACGAATGTTCTTAACTTACTTTTTTATCGATAGCCGAGCCAATATTTTAATGCAAAAGTGTATCGGTATCCGATTTTATTGCTATCCTATGGCATCGTTAACTGAGGGTCCACTGTATGTATGAAACTCGGGGTAACCATTAGGTATTTTAATGAAAAAAAATATTCCTACCAAAATCCTTTAAAGAATAATTTTTGTGAGTGTTTTGGAAAGAAAAAACAATTTAATCAGTACTTACCAGATATAGAGGTGTGAAGTTTGATGGAAAATGAAACTGCATACGCGAAGATCGGCGACTGCCGTTCATTTGATATTATTTTTACTAAAAGTAAAAATAATATCAAATGAACGGCAGTCGCAGTTCTGCTTTTTTCTTTTATTTTTTAATATTTTATTTTTTCAAGTAACTTCTGTGGCCTTTGAGACCAATATAATGTGTAATGCATACACATACTTACAGTGGACCCTCGACGAACGATTTTAATCCTTTCCAGAGAGCTTGTCCTTAGCCGAATTTATTGTTAGCCGAATTAATTTTCTCCATAAGAAATAATGGAAATCCAATTAACCTGTTCCAGACACCCAAAAGTATGAAATTTTTTTTTAACATGAAATATATATTTTCCTACACAGAAAACAATGATACATGCACAATAAATATTACATGTAGAATAAAATGACACCTACCTTTATTGAAGATGTAGTGATGAGTGATGGAGATTGGAAAGAGGGGAGATAATGGTGTATTATTGTTTTGAAGGGGAACCCCCTTCCTTATCCCTATGAGTGTCGACAGGCCCTCTCCGAAACTCGTTCTCAGGGTCGGCCAAATTTCCAAAAAAAAAAAAAAACCCAAAAATTATTTTTTCTATTGAGAAAAATTAGAGTATTTTTTCTCACATTATAGCTAAAACAAAAAAATTTTAAACTTCAAGTACTTACCGTGAGATATGGAGGTGTGAAATTTGCCAAAATTGCACAACATATGGCACATCGCCGAGCTGCCGTCACCCTGTATTTTTTTTTTCTATTTCCTTTTTTATGTACTATTTTCACAATTACAGTATTTTTTTAAAATTTTTCTTTTTCTGATAACTTTTATGGCCTCTGAGGCCAACATATAATTCAATATTTTTGTAAGTTAATTCTTTTTCAATACTACACAATAAGGGCGTAAACACTGTTGTCATTATTTTTTGATTTACAGAAAATAATTTACACAAACAAACAATATGAAATGTGTTTATTATTATTTTTCTATATTTTATATACACATATATCTTTTTTCTGTCTCATAAGCACGCTAGATAACAGGGATATCTGCTACTTTTGCCTACTTACACCTTTGGTCACACTTCACAGACACCACATGCATTATAATATATACATAACATCTAGGTTGTTTCCTCCTATTCTAAATAGCTCTTGTTCTTTTTTATTTCTCTATTGTCCATGGAAGTGGAAAAGAATCTTTCCTCCGTAAGCCATGCGTGTCCGTATGAGTCGACTAAAATGCCGGGAGCAATGCTAGTAACGCCCTTCCTCCTTGTATACAATTACTAAAAAAGAGAAGAAGAAAAAACTTTATAAAACTGGGTTGTCTTTTAAATGTGCGTGGATGTAAGGGCTGATGACAGAAACAGATTATTGCTGATGTTAATGAATGAAAAGAAGTTGGATGTTCCTGGCTCTAATGAAACAATAGGCTGAAGGGGGTAAGGAGAAGTTTCAGTGGGGGAAATAAATGGAATAAAGCTGGAGTATCTGAGAGAGTTTAGAGCAAAGGGAAGGGGAATCAGGCTAATGTTAAATGACAATTATGGAAGTGAGAAAAGAGAATATGAATGTGTAAATATCGAGAATTATGTGATTAAAGTATGGTTGGATGCGAGAAGTGGGTCATAATAAGGCGTGTATGCACTGGAGAAGAGGAAATGCAGAGGAAGAGAAGAGATTTTTGGGAGATGTTAGTGAATGTATAGGAGCCTTTTGAACCAAGTGAGAGAGTAATTGTGGTAGGGGGACCTGAATGCTAAAGTAGGAGAAACTTTAGTAGAGGGTGTGGGTAGGTAAGTTTGGGGGCCAGTGTAAATGATGAATGGGAGCCCTTTGATTCACTTTGTTATAGAAAGGGGTTTAAGTTTATAGGTTATACATATTTTAATAAAAAGATGATAAATAAGTATAGCACGATATGATGTAGGCGAAATGACAGTAGTTTTGTTGATATGTATTGGTAGATAAAAGACTAGTTTGAGTAGACTTCAGGTGATGTACATTTTATCGCGGGTGCCCACAGATATATCAGATCACTTTCTAGTTGAAGGCTACACCAGAGAGTAAAAGGTAGATGGGATACAGGAGCATAGAAGCAACAGGGAAGAGTTGAGGTGAAGGTTTATAAACTAAAAAGAGAGGCAGTTAAGTGTAAGATATAGACACTATTGGAGGGATAGATGGGCTAATGAGAGCATAGGCAATGGTCTAAGAGGAATGGGGGTTGGTTTAAAAATGTTGTGTTAGAGTGTTCAGCAGAAGTTTGTGGTTACAGGAAAGTGGTGTGCAGAGGAGGGAAGAGGAGCCGATTGGGTGGAATGATATGTAAAAGAGTAGTAAGGGAGAAAAAGTTACCATATTAAAGTTTTTAACAAAGTAGAAGTGATGCAAGGAGGGAAGAGTATATGGAGAAAAGCTGAGAGGTTAAGAGAGTGTAAGCAATGTAAAAAGAGAGCAAAAATGAGAGTGTGGGTGAGCTTTTTATCAACAAATTTTGTTATGAAATAAAGAAAAGTTTTTGGAGGGAGATTAACAAGTAAGGAAGCAGAGAACAAATGGATTTGTCATAAAAATAGAGAGTAGAGTTATTAAATGGAGAGTTAGAGGGTATTGGGAAGATGGGAGGGAATATTTTGAGGAATTGCTTAATGTTGATGAAGATAGGGAAGGTCTGTGATTTCGTGTATAGGGCAAGGAGGAATAACATCTTGTATGAGTGAGGAAGAACCAAGTTGTGAGAGTGGGTGAAGTTCGTCGAGGCAGTAGGTAAAATGAAAGGGGTAAGGCAAGCGGGATTGATGGATAAAGATCAGAAATGTTAAAAAGCAGGTGGGGATAATAGTTTTGAGTGGTGGTGCAATATTTAATAAATGTATGGAAGAGGGTAAGGTACCTAGGTCGGTTGGCAGAGAGCATGGCATAGTTCCTTGTATACAAGGCAAAGGGGATAAAGAGAGAGCTAAAATTATAGGGGGAAAGTCTGGTTGAGTGTACCTGGTAAAGTGTATTGATAGTTATAATTGAAAGAAATTAAAGAGTAAGACGTAGAAAAGGATAATCAGATGAACAGATGCTTATAGAAAGGTTAGGGGGTGTGTGGAACCAGGAGTTTACAGTGAAACATATAAGTGAACAGTATTTAGATAAGTGCAAAGAGGTCTTTGTGGCATTTATGGATTTGGAAAAGGCGTATGACAGTGTGGATAGGGGGGGCAAGTGGCAGATGTTTGCAATGTATGGTGTATGGAGGTAGGTTACGAAGCAGTGAAGAGTTTTTTACGAGATAGTGAGCTCAGGTTTAAGAGTATGTAGAAAAGGAGGAAATTTTTTCCCAGTAAAAGTAGCCTTAAGACAAGGATGTGCGATGTCAAATCCGTGGTATTTAATATAGTTTATAGATGGGGTTGTAAGAGAAGTAAATGCGAGGGTCTTGGCAAGAGTGCTGGAGTTAAAAGATTTAAAGAATCACACACAGGGTGGGAGTTTTGTCCAACCGCTGCTCTTTGCTGATGACTACAGTGCTCTTGGGAGATTCCTGAGAGAAGCTGCTGAGATTGGTGGATGAATTTGGTAGGGATGTGCAAAAGAAGAAAATTAAAGTAGAATTACAGGAAAAGAGTAAGTTATGAGGATATACAAAAAGATTAAGTTGATGAAAGTAGTGAATATCATATTGGAGGGAGAAGTAATGGGATTGAGGTGAACGTATTCAGATATTTGTGAGTGGACGTGTCAGCGGTTTATGGTCTAATGAAAGATGAGGTGAATCAATAGAATTGAAGAGGAATAAGAAAGTAGTGGGTGCACTTAGGAAGTTCTGTGGAGACAGGAACTTTGGTCCCTTGGAGGCAAATAGCGTAATGTAGAGAGAATATTTAACCATACGCTCTTATATGGTGTGAAGCATGGGTATGAATGTTGCAGCGAGAGAAGGCTGGAGGACAGTGGCGAAGTCATGTCTGAGGGCAATTGTGGTTGTGAATATAAATGCAGAGAATTCGTAGTTTGAAGTTAGGAGGAGGTGCGGATTACCAAAACTGTTGTCGCAGAGGGCTGAGGAAAGGGTTGTGAGGTGGATTCGACATGTAGAGAGAATGGACGAAAACAGAAAAACATACAGAGTGTATCATCTGTAGTGAAAGGAAGTGCGGGTAGGGTCGGCCTAGGAAGTGTTGGAGGGAGGGGGTAAAGGATGTTTTGTGTGCGAGGGGCTGGGACTTCCATCAGGCCATCTTGAGCGTGTTTGATATGATGAAGGAGACAAATTGGTTTTTTTAATACATGACGTGCTGTTGGATGTGATCAAAGTAACATTTATGAAGGGATTCAGGGAAACCGCAGGCCGTACATGAGTCCTGGAGATGGGAAGTACAGTGCCTGCACTCTGAAGAGAGGGGTTTTAATGTTGCAGTTTTAAAAACTGGTATGTAAAGCATCCTTCAGGCAAGACAGTGAAGGAGTGAATGGAAGGTGAGAAGTTTTCTTTTTCGGCCACCCAGCCTTGGTGGAATGCGGCCAGTGTGATAATAAAATAATAAAATACAGCACAGGGAAAGTTTCTAGAAGTTCTGCAGCCTGTGGAACTCTTTTAAACATGGTGTCATGCACAGTGTAGTTTGCACTCCTCACACATAAAAACGATGTCTTCTGCGTGTTTGGGGCTTTTTTTTTGTATGTGGAACAGACGTAACACTCTCCTTCTGAGCCGTTTTCTTCAAAGCATTAGCAGGCATTTTACCAGGAAGTGATTCACCATGCTTTTCAGACGAGCAGTATTGTTGATAATTTGTGGGCGGTCAATTGCAGGTGCATTTCCTTGTAACTTTGAAAACTATTTTGGTCTGAATGACAGACAAACAGAATTCGCCATACTGTGGAGTGATAAGTATAGAGTTTATGGTGGGTTGAATTCTGTTCTCATTCGTATAACATATTATAAGCATTGAGCATGGAAATGTCCAGAAGATGGAAAAACAGTTTGATGTACCACTTTATAACTCTTGCGAACAAATCATCAAACCCAATCTGCAAGCACATTTGTCCACTGAACGCATGTTGAAGTGTAATCAATCACAGCTGGCAGGTTTTAGAATGGTTCATTTTCTCTCTCTATCTGCCAGCCACTGTCTGCCAGTTCATTAGGGTGAATTGATGACAACAGTGTGACATCTCGGTTTGTCATGCCACCGAAATGCCATGAATGGTCTTGGCAGCAAACCCTGCACCTCACCTCTGCGCGGTGCCAGCGTCAAACCTATTTGCATGCTCTGTGCCCACACACATCGTCATTCACTCGCAAAAAATCACTGATTGAAGGGGCTTGTGTACCATTATCTGTATATAATATAATGCCCATACCGAAGGTATAGGTTCTATCATTGTTCAACGCACATCACCTGAGATGCCCAATAACTTCCCTGGTATTTATTGCAATGTATAACTTCCAGTGTACACAATAATATCCAATACCAGACCACTGTACAATCAACAAAGCACAAACAACTTATTACCAAAGCGTTTCCTCCTTGCTTGGTATGTAACTGAACTGGCTTGAAAGAGAGTCATTCTTCCTTTGAACAGAATCAAATGACCGTCAATTACAAGCTTCCTGAAGGGATAAAAAAAGATACTGAATTTCCTGTTCAGATACACAAACACATTCCTAATCTTATATAACTGTCATTCTGTCATGCCTGGTTATATCTGAAAGTGAAGAAACTTAACATTAGCACAAAAACGATTCACTGGCATTATATCACTGAAACCTGGTGTTGCAAAATCAGGGGGTCTGTTGACCATATGTAATTCACTTTGATGCTTATACACATGTGGCAAAAGCATTATTTGGAAAGAAAAGATACATCTCAGCCACAGTTGCCTCCTTCCATTGTGTAGACGTGAATTTGGGTGAAAGTAATGTGTTTGCCATGGTGTACTCGAGTATGTGTTTTGCTTTCCATGACAATACTTATCATCAGTGTTTCGTCAAAGAATAACTGCGAAACATTTCCAGTTCAGTGGCATCGTTCCCAAGTGCACAAGATGGCCGATTCCACTTGGCTGCCAATAAAACTGTGGGGATTTGGTACAAAATTGATAGCCTTCCTGCCAATCTCAAGTGCGGTCTGCTTGGTGGGACGTACATGAACGAGCGACCCATATCCGCAACAAGAGGTGATCGTTTGACCAAAGGTGGTTGTGGTTATGGAGGTTGGTGGTTGTGGAGGTTGTAGTTGTGGAGGCTGGTGTGTGGGGGAGTGGGGGATTCCCTTTGTTTCTAGATCAGCTGGGCAGCGGCGTGGTGGCAGCGTGGGTGGCAGCATGGTCCCAATGCTGGGTGCCTCACCGCCTGGCGACCACTACCACGCACGCACAATTTCCATCCCAAATGCAATCAGTATCTTGCTCATTTTCGACTGTCTGTTCCTGTTGTACAAGCCACGGGATGTATCTCCCGATACACTGCCTCCCCGTGGAATAGCATATGGCAACACTTCCATAGAGCATATATCGTCGTGAATACCTAAAGAATAACAGTACATGTATTAATTTGTGCCTATTAAGGCTATGTATATTATAGTACAGTGGAACCCTGAATATCAGTCGTAATCTGTTCCAGAAGGTCGGCCTAAATTCGAAGCAATATTTCCCATAAGAATTAATGTAAATACAATTAATCCGTTCCAGACACCCGAAACTAATAAGGAAAATACATTTTGTAAAGTTTAACTATAGTTTTACATACACAAAATAATGATAAATAATTATAAACATTACATACTTTTATTGAAGACTCTTGTTGTCATATGGAAGAGGACGAGGAGGGGAGAAGGAGTTGGGGTTATTGTTTGGAAGGGGAATCCCCCTCCTAATGACTTCAGGTATCAAGTTCCTGTCTGGCTTTACTTCCCTTCTTTGTCGTTTAATGGCACTAGGACCAGCTTGAGAGTCACTGGGCCCCTGTCGCACAAAATATCTGTCCAGAGAGCTCTGTTTCTGGTGCGCTCTGTTTCTGGTGCCTCTTTAAGATTTGCCTGAAGTGAGCCAAGGTTTTGTCACTGAACATGTTGCAGAAATGGCTTGTTTCAGCTTAGTCAGGGTGATATTTCTCAGCAAAAGCTTGCACCCTACTCCAAATTGCACAAATCTCTCACTTTCTTTACCAAAGGGTAACTTTCTTTGGGCCCACGGGGCTTATTTCACATTCACACTTAACCCTTTGACTGTTGCAAGCCCCTTTCTGAAACTGTCATTCTATGTCACAAAATTTTTTGGGAAAAAAAAAATTATTTTTCTTATGAAATGATAGAGAATCTTTTCTCGAGGGTAATGACACTAAAAGTACCAAATTTGGTTGATAACTCGCGGAATTATGCTCCCGCGAAGTTAGTGGTCTTGGCTACATGTACGCATTGGCAATTTTGCCGACTTTGAGCCCTGTTTTTGGCCAATTCCGTTGTTCCAGTTGACCAAACTCATGGCTATTTCTTTAGAACTCCATTTTTCTATCAGTTGAGTACAAGAAACCGCCCATTTACCAATTTGAACTACCCAATAAAGCGGTCAGAAATTGGCAATTTGGCCAATTTCATGCAAATTAATAAAGATGCCAATTTCAAAATAGGGTCCAGAATAAACAATGTAGACATTCTTGGCACTAAAATAACATATCCTCTGTTCATTAGTCACATCTCTAGGCCCCTCTTATATTACGTACTATTGCTTTCTATTTTGATTTTTTATTCATACAAAAAATACAAAATTTACTGTTATGCAGACTACTGCATTATTGTAAAAATGGTATAAATAATATCAGTGCACTAGTGAAAGATTATTAGACTCCCCGGTTGACATGTATTGGACGTGTGGTGTGATTTGCTTTCTCCTGAACATTGGTATAAATCGAACATTTCCTCTACTTTGAGCTCAATTTCAGGGTCGTTTTCATCGTGAAACTAATCAAAATCATCTCTATTTCTGTAATAGGTTTTCTCTTTTATCATGTGAGACCATGAAAGCGAGAATACAATGATAAATACTATACGAAAATACACCTCAAAGTCGGCGTTTTAATCCAAAAAGCGGTCAGTTTTTTTTCTCATTATGCACTGCGTGCTGCAGGATTTTTTTTTAATGTGGTGCACACTGACCACACAGACCCATTCACTCACATGTGGGTGTATCAGCTTTCTCCTGCTTGATTTGAAACCGCTAGAAATATTGAGTATACATACATCTGAAACACTGGCTCATAAAACATATATACTACAACCAGAACAGTCAAAGGGTTAATAAACAAGCACAAAAACCAATGGATTTTACGAAAGTGTTTGGATGAATGCGCGAAGTATATGTTCATTCACCAAGAGACACAAGGAGACTGACTCACCTATGGGTGAGGTCCTGGCGGGAGGCGGGCTGACATGTATAATACGGATGATTTACGAGGCACTGGCTGAGATACAGAGCAAAATTTCCGCCCAAAAACCGGCCTAAATACAAATCAGCCAATAAACGCAGTGGCCAATATTCGGGGTTCTACTGTTTTGTCTTTTTTCAGGCAGATTTTTTATATAGAGTCTTCTGAGGTAAATTTTGGAATTATGCAGTTATATAACACTTTGCATCATGAGGAATTAGACACATGTGCAACATCTGGTTGTCTTTATTTGTTGCACATGTCTAATTCTTCATCTTGTCAGTATTGGAAACCATTCATGTACAATTTGCATCATGCCCAGGGGTGATTTCAAGGGGAGGGGGGCTTCAGCCCCAAAAAGCCCCCCAAATAGTAATAATGCTGCAGGTTCAAAATAAGTCTCCTAGCCCTCCATCCAACCTGACCCCCTCCCCTCCCCCCCAAGCTCCCCTGGTATAAAATTTCTGGTGCCACCCCTGGCCAAACATTTCATTGTAAAATGGCTCTGTGGCTAGATGTACTGTATATGTAACAAAGTAAGTTTTTGTCATTCAGAATTGATAATGGGGGGAGGGGAGGTAGCATTATTCAGTAGAGAAAGCTGAGAGAATCTTATACAGTGGCACCCCAGTTTTCGCCCTTAATTAATCCATTACAGAAGGCCGGTCGAAATCTGAAATGGACGAAAATCGAAGTAATATTTCCCATAAGAAATAATGTAAATCCAATTAATCCATTCAAGACACCCACAAATATTAACAAAAAATACATTTTGTAGAGAATAACTATAATTTTACATACAGAAAACAATGAGAAATATATACAGTGGACCCCCGGTTAACGATATTTTTTCACTCCAGAAGTATGTTCAGGTACACAAATAACCCGCACAAACATACACATACAAACGCACTTATATAATACACTTACATAATTGGTCGCATTCGGAGGTGATCGTTATGCGGGGGTCCACTGTATAAAGGAGAAGACTGGAGGCAGTGGAGATGTCATGTCTGAGGGCAATTTGTGGTGTGAATATAATGCGGAGAATTCGTAGTTTGGAAGTTAGGAGGAGGTGCGGGATTACCAAAACTGTTGTCCAGAGGGCTGAGGAAGGGTTGTTGAGGTGGTTCGGACATGTAGAGAGAATGGAGCGAAACAGAATGACTTCAAGAGTGTATCAGTCTGTAGTGGAAGGAAGGCGGGGTAGGGGTCGGCCTAGGAAAGGTTGGAGGGAGGGGGTAAAGGAGGTTTTGTGTGCGAGGGGCTTGGACTTCCAGCAGGCATGCGTGAGCGTGTTTGATAGGAGTGAATGGAGACAAATGGTTTTTAACCCTTTCAGGGTCCGTCCCGTAGATCTACGGCTTTACGTTCAGGGTCCAAACCGTAGATCTACGCCATGAGCTCAGCTCACTCTGATAAACTGTGAGTAGTACATTTGGGCCTAGATATGAGAGAATACATCTATGTGGTATGTGTGCACCACATAAAACAGATCCTGCAGCACACTGTGTATAATGAGAGAAAAAAACTTAAATCATGATTTTTCGATTAAAACAGCAACTTTGCAGTGTTTTTTCGTATGTTTTTTATAGTTGTATTTGCGATTTCTTGGTCTCATTTGATAGAATGGAAGACATATTACAGAAATAGAGATGATTTTGATTGGTTTTAGCACTGGAAATGGCTTGAAACTGAGCTCAAAGTAGCAGAAATGTTAAATTTTTTGCCGATATTCAAGAGTAAACAAACGACCTCACACGTCTAATACACGTCAGCTGGTGGGTCTAATATACATTCACAAATATGGTGATGATATTTATACAATTATTACAGTATTGCATAACAGTAAATCTTCTATTTTTTGGTGTGAATAAAAATTCATTATGTGAATAAAAAATCAAAATGGAATTTATTTGTAAAGCCTCAAAACATAACTAATGAACAGAGGAAATGTTAGTTTAGTGCCAGGAATGCCTACATTGTTTATTCTGGACCCTATTTTGAAATTGGAATATTTTGAACTTTGTGTTAAATTGGCCAAATTAACAATTCCGATCACTTTATTTTGTAGTTGGAACAGTTGACTTGGCAATTTCTTGTGCTCAATCGATAGAATAGAAGTAATACTAGTGAAATAGCTAAGAATTGGTTGATTGGAATAATGTAATTGGCCTAAAATGGGAGTCAAAGTCGGCAAATCGCCGATTCGTAAATATCGCTGACACTTCAAAATTCGCGAGAGCATAATTTCGCCAATTTTCCACCAAATTTCGTACTTTTTGTTTTATTACCTTCACAAAAAGATTCTCTACGATTTCATAAGAAAAAATAACAAATTTTTTTTTTTTAAAATTCTTGGACTGGTGCGTGACTCCAGATTTGGGCCTTGGACCCTGAAAGGGTTAATACTTGACGTGCTGTTGGAGTGTGAGCAAAGTAACATTTATGAAGGGGTTCAGGGAAACCGGCAGGCCGGACTTGAGTCCTGGAGATGGGAAGTACAGTGCCTGCACTCTGAAGGAGGGGTGTTAATGTTGCAGTTTAAAAACTGTAGTGTAAAGCACCCTTCTGGCAAGACAGTGATGGAGTGAATGATGATGAAAGTTTTTCTTTTTCGGGCCACCCTGCCTTGGTGGGAATCGGCCAGTGTGATAATAAAATAATAATAATAAATAATTTTAATGGATAAATGAACATTTAAATCACTGTTACATGTCTTTATTGAAGATTCTTGTTGACGTGTGGAAAAAGGCGAGGAGGGTAGAGACAGAGGTTATTGTTTGGAAGGGGAATCCCCCTCCATAAGGACTTCAGGTATCAAAGCACTATCTGGGGTTACTTCCCTTCTTTTTCATTTAATGTCACTAGGACTAGCTTGAGAGTCACTGCACCCCTGCTGCACAAAAAAATCTGCCTAGAGAGGCCTGTTTCTGGCGTCTCTTTAACCCTTTGACTGTTTCAGGCCCCTCTCTGAAACTGTCATTCTATGTTCGCTCAATTTTTGAAAAAAAAAAAATAATTTTTTCTTATGAAATGATAGAGAATCTTTTCCCGATGGTAATGACACCAAAAGTTCGAAATTTGGTCGAAAACTCGTGGAATTATGCTCCCACAGAAGTTAGCGGTCTCGGCGAAATATGCGTATGGGCCCGATTTCGCCGACTTTGAGCCCAATTTTCAGCCAATTCCATTGTTCCAGTTGCCCCAAACTCATGGGCTATTTCTTTAGAACTCCATTTTATCTATCAGTCGAGTACAAGAAAACCTCCCATTTACTAATTTGGACTACCCAAATATGGTGGTCAAAATTTGGCAATTTGGCCAATTCACGCAAAATAAAAAAGATGCCAATTTCAAAATAGGGTCCAGAATAAACAAGGTGACATCGTGGCACTAAAATAACATATGCTCTATTCATTAGTCACATCTCTAGGCCCCTCTTATATTTTATTGCTTTCTATTTTGATTTTTTATTCATACAAAAAAATAAAAAAAATTTTACTGTTATGCAGACGACTGAAATTATTGTAAAAATGGTATAAATAATATCAGTGCACTAGTGAAAGAATATTTAGACTCCCCAGTTGACGTGTATTGGACGTGTGGTGTGATTTATGTACTCTTGAACATTGGTAAAAATCGAACATTTCGCTACTTTGAGCTCAGTTTCAAGGTCGTTTTCAATCGTAAAAGTAATGAAAATCATCTCTATTTCTGTAATATGTTTTCCATTTTATCACCTAAGACCATGAAAACGCGATACAACGATAAATACTATACGAAAATTACACCTCAAGTCGGCTTTTTTTATTCCAAAAAAAACGATCAGATTTTTTTTTTTCTCATTACGCAATGTGTGCTGCAGGATTTTTTTTATGTGGTGCACACTGACCACACAGACCCATTCTCTCACATGTGGGCCTACCAGCTTTCTCCCACTTGATTTGAAGCCGCTAGAATTATTGAGTATATATACGTCAGAAACATTGGCTCGTAAGACGTATTTATACGTCGAAAACAGTCAAAGGGTTAAGATTTGCCTAAAATGTGACAAGAAATTGTCATTGAACATGTTGTAGACATGTCTTGCAGCAGTTTTGTTGGGGTGATAATTCTCCGCAAAAGTTTGCAGCTCACTCCACTTTGCATGCATGTTTTTAATCACTGAAGAAGGCACATTCCCCCTTCTCTCTTCCTTCTCCTCTGAAGCAATTTCCTCAGCTGCGATCTGTTGCTGTTCCAATTGAAGGTCTTGCACCTCTTCAGTGGTCAGCTCTTCCCTGTGGTCCTCCACCTACTCTTCTGCACATGGGTCACTCACATCCAACCCCATGGACATCATGAAAGACATCATCAGTGTCAGCCTCAAACCCTTCAAAATCTTTCTCTTGGACATTCTGGCCACAATTTTCTCCAAGCAGAGTTCATCATCCTGGAAGTCACTTCCTGCCAAACCTTATCTACATGGCTTATGCAACTGAGGATACTGAAGTGATTCCTCCAGAACTCTCTTAGGGTCAATTCAGTGTCCAAGGTCACTTCAAAGCACCTTTGAAATGTTGCTTTGGTGTAGAGTTTTTTGAAGTTTGAAATGACCTGCTGATCCATGGGCTGGATGAGAGGAGTGGTATTAGGGGGCAAGAACTCAAAAAATTGGTCTTCCAAGTCTAGAGGATGAACAGGAACATTGTCCATTACCCGGAGGCACTTGAGTGGCAATTTATTTTCCAGGAGATATTTCTTCACTCTCGGGCCAAACACTTCACTGACCCACTCAATGAAAATTAGCCTCATGACCCATGCCTTATTGTTAACCTTCCACTAGGGTTACCACAGAACAAAAGAGTTAGCCTGTCCTTCATAGGCTTGTGTCCTGGCAGTGCCTTTTCCTCCTGCATGATGTAGGTCCTCTTTGGCATTTTCTTCCAAAAGAGGCCTGTTTCGACACAATTGAAGACTTGTTGGGAGGAATCCTTCAGCCTCTACGTAGTCTTTGAATTCATCAGCGAATTCTTCAGCCGCACGTTTGTCTGAACTTGCAGCCTCGCCATGCTTTACCACACTGTGTATGCCACTTTGCTTCTTGAATCTGTTGAACTAGCCTTTGCTGGCCTTAAATTCACTAACAGCAGCACTTGTTCCAGGCATTTTCTTTACAAAATGCGCATGCAACTGCCTTGCCTTTTTGCAAATTATCCCCTCCACAACACTATCTCTTGTTAACTGTTTTTTGTTAATCCACACCAACAACAACAACTCCACATCTTCAATTGTTTGTGATCTGTTTCATTAGCATATTTACGCCTTTTGCAACATCAGCTTACTTGATTTTTACTTCCTTCACCAGGATGGAACTGATTGTTGATTTTGACTTCCCATACATCCTGGTGATCTCGGCCACACGTACGCCACTTTCGTATTTTGATACGAGCACTTTCTTGAATTCTATCGTATTTCTCACCTTCCTTGCCAAACGGCTGGCACTTTGACCTTTCTTTGGCCCCATGATGGCCTATTTCACAGTTGCACTTAATAACAAAGCACCAAAAACAATGGATGAACACACGGAGTATTGTTCACTGAGTCAGGCGGCGGTGGCCCAGGCGGGCGGACACGTCTTATATGGATGATTTCTGAGTCAATGTACAAAACCTGGAGTAAAAATTCGCTGAAAATTGGTTGAAATCTGATTTGTGCGATATTCGGACCGGCCGAAAACCGGAGTTTTACTGTATTTCATGTTATGTATTTCAAACGTTAACACAGAATTGTAGCTATAGCCACACTCTCCAACCTTTGTTGAAAACCACACCTATCACTTTAGCCACCATGACCAGCACCTTAGAAAACCACAGCCAGCACCTTAGCCACCAGGCCAACACCTTAGCAACCATGGCCAGCACCTTAGCCACCATGGCCAGCACCTTAGAAAACCATGACCAGCACCTTAGCCACCAGGCCAACACCTTAGCAACCATGGCCAGCACCTTAGCCACCATGGCCAGTACCTTAGCCACCATGGTCAGCACCTTAGAAAACCACAGCCAGCACCTTAGCCACTTGGCCAGCAACTTAGCCACTACAGATAGCACCTTAGCCACTGCAGATAGCACCTTAGCCACCACAGATAGCACCTTAGCCATGACACCCACCCCCTTAGTCACCACAACCAGCACCTTAGCCACCACAGCCAATACATCAATCACTACAGCCAGTTGATAAATTAGACACATGTGCAACACTTGGATATCTTTATTAAGATACCCAAGTGTTGCACATGTGTCTAATTTATCAACTTGTCGGTTCTCTGAACCATTCATGTACACTACAACCAGTACATCGGTCACTACAACCAGTACATCAGTCACTATAACCAGTCCACAACACCAGCAGTGTGAGGAGTCATCACCACAACACCAACTGTGTCAGGAGTCATCACTCACAACACCAACTGTGTCAGGAGTCATCACCACAACACCAACTGTGTCAGGAGTCATCACCACAACACCAACTGTGTCAGGAGTCACTACAGCCAGTACATCAGTCACTACAGTCAGTACATCAGTCACTTCTGCCAGTACATCAGGCACTACAGTCATCACATTGGTCATTACAACCAGTACATCAGTCACTAAAACCAGTACATCTATCAATACAGTCATTACATCAGTCAGTACAACCAGTCTGTTAGTCACTACAGTCATCACATCAGTCACTACAACTAGTATATTAGTCACTACACTCATTGCATCAGTCACTACAGTCATCACATAAGTCACTACAGTCATCACATCAGTCACTACAGCCAGTACATCAGTCACTACAACCAGTACATCAGTCATTACAGCCAGTACATCAGTCACTACAGCAAGTACATAAGTCACTACAGCCAGTATTCTAGTCACTACAGTCATCACATCAGTCACTACAGTCATCACATCAGTCATAATAGCCAGTACAACCATGTACTTACTGGAGCAGAGGAGAGATATGTGATAATATACAGCCTCTCCTCACATAGCGATGTACTCGTTTACCGACGACTCGGACTTAGGACAGGGGCTCTGACCAGTATGCATACCTAAATAATGTAAATTAGAGCTGATTTCCTCTGTTCTGTTTATTACAATATACAGGACACTACTGTATAAACATTTAAAAATATACCTGAAATATTTTAAATGGTGCATTAAAACAATATCAGAGATGGTTGACACAAACCCATTACCATTATAGTATTCTCCTCACTCAGCGACAAATTCATATTCTGACGGGGTCTCAGGAATGGAACTCTATCGTTAAGTGAGGAGAGGCTGTATACGACCCTGGAAAGGACTGGTGGTCCTTGTACCAAATCTAGACACTTCCTTAACAACATACTGGAGCGAGGGATATGGGAGGAAGTGCAAAATAAACCCAGTGAAAAGCAGGGGTGCAGTTAGCACAATAATAGAATGTTGTATCAATGTCTGTGACCCCAGACTATTCAACATCTTTCCAGAAGATATGAGAAATATTGCTTTAACAAGTGTAGAAATCTCCAGGAGGAAACTGGACAAGGTTCTTTACAATTTGCCAGATTAACCAGGCTGTGATAGATATGTGGGGCAGAGGGCTGTCAGCAGCAACAGCCTGGTTGACGAACCTGACCTGTGGCTGGGCATCAGGAGTAGAAAAACTCTTAGAACTCGTTAAAGCTATATCAAATGTGAAGGTAAGCCAGTACAATCACTATGGCCAGTATACTTAGTCTAGTTCCTCTACATAAAGGAAGCAGTAGAGTTCTGGTAAAAAAAATGCAGGCCAGTAGCTTTAACATCACATTTAGGTTGATGAAACACCAAGCTACAAATTTTATGGGAAAGCATGAACTATAATAATAATAATAATAATAATAATTGCAATAACAATAAGTTAATTATAATAATCTTTATTTCTGTAAAGCTACATAATTTAATTAATACAGGAATAGTTGACACTTTTAGCATTACAGAAAGCTCCTGGTTATGCAGAGAATTTCAGACAGAATTACGTTTCAATAAAATTACAGAGGCTTTTGAAGTAAACCAAAATGCAGATGGATTTCACAGAGTTATTTGATAAACACAATCATGGACTGACAGCACATAAAATAAGGTCAGTAGGTATAACAGGAAGAGTATGGAAATGGATATTCAATTTTCTGAGAAATAGATCTCAGAGTAGTACTAAATAATGCCAGATCTATCTTTAATAAGAAAAAAATATTCTGCAAGGCATGGTCCTGGCACTTACGCTGTATCTCATCCTCGTAACAGTTGTAGATAAATGTGCAAGCCACAGCTGTGTATCCTTTGTAGATTAAAAAATATGCATGAATATCATTTCAATAGAAGATATTGAGAAATTGCAGGCAGAGCTAGACAAAATTTTCAGTGTGGAGTAGAAATTCTGTGTTCATTAGTGACAAATTCAAAATTCTCAGATATAGAAAAAATGAAGAATTCATAAGGTGCACTGTATACAAAACACAAGAGGACCACTTCATAGAAATATGTAAAAACTCATTTAGTGAACACTGTAAGGTAAATTCTAGAAAAATTACATTCAAAATCGCCTGTGCTCTCTTGTTTAGAATACTGTTTGGCATTGATTGCTCTGGTCAGCACAGGAGAGATATCACAGCTAGAAAAGATAGAGATCATTCTGCCAGTAAAGCATTGTAACTACTGGGAATTTTTCAAACTGCCGGAAATGTATTCTCTGTAGTGAAAGAGAGAGATATTTTTTATTTATTTATTATCACACTGGCCGATTCCCACCAAGGCAGGGTGGCCCGAAAAAGAAAAACTTTCACCATCATTCACTCCATCACTGTCTTGCCAGAAGGGTGCTTTACACTACAGTTTTTAAACTGCAACATTAACACCCCTCCTTCAGAGTGCAGGCACTGTACTTCCCATCTCCAGGACTCAAGTCCGGCCTGCCGGTTTCCCTGAACCCCTTCATAAATGTTACTTTGCTCACACTCCAACAGCACGTCAAGTATTAAAAACCAATTGTCTCCATTCACTCCTATCAAACAAAACCCCTCATGGGATACCTGCTGGAAGTCCAAGCCCCTCGCACACAAAACCTCCTTTACCCCCTCTCTCCAACCTTTCCTAGGCCGACCCTACCCCGCCTTCCTTCCACTACAGACTGATACACTCTTGAAGTCATTCTGTTTCGCTCCATTCTCTCTACATGTCCGAACCACCTCAACAACCCTTCCTCAGCCCTGTGGACAACAGTTTTGGTAATCCCGCACCTCCTCCTAACTTCCAAACTACGAATTCTCTGCATTATATTCACACCACACATTGCCCTCAGACATGACATCTCCACTGCCTCCAGCCTTCTCCTCGCTGCAACATTCATCACCCATGCTTCACACCCAGAGAGAGATATACCAGATAATATATGCTTGGAACATACTTAACCCTTTGACTGTCACAAGCCCCAATCCTGAAGTGTCTTCTGGTGCTGCAAAATATTCGAAAAAACAAAAAATAGTTTTTCTTATGAAAATGTTAAGATAATTTTTCTGATTGTTTTAGTCAAAAAAAAAAAAATTGCCATCAGTACTTACCAAGATATAGAGGCATCAGGTTTGCAGAAAATGAGCCGCATATGGCAACAGCGGCGACTGCCACTCACCCGGTAAATTTTGGTTTACATGTATTTGAAGGTTTCTTGTTTTTTTTTTTCACTTTTATTTTTTCACATAACTTTTGTGGCCTGTGAGACCAAAGTATGGTGCAATGTTTATATATACACTCGTTGAATGTAACACAATTATAGCAAAAATACTAGTATCGTCATAATGTTTACAAAACTTGTTTACACAAACAATATAAAAAATTGTTTATTACGATTGTTCTATAATATATATACATATGTACAATCACTGAACACTTTTCTAGAACTGTTGCAGCTTGTAGAATTCTTTGAAACATGGGTGTAAGCACAATAGTGTTTTACACTCCTCACACATAAAACGAGTGTCTCTGCATTTTTGTGGGCGTTTTGTGGTATGTCCACAGACATAACACCTCTTCTGAGCATTTTTCTTGAGAGCAGTAGCAGGCAGTGGTATGGGGTAGTGATCACCAGGCCTCAGACGAGAGGGCATGTGTTGATAATTTCGTGGGCGCTGGTCTATTGCAAGTGTTGTTCCTTGGTACTTGAATATTATTTGTCTGATGACTGACAAACAAAATTCACCATACATGTACAGTGGACCCTCAACCAGCGATATTAATCCGTTCCTGAGAGCTCATCGTTAATCGAAATAATCGTTAGTCAAGTTAATTTTCCCCATAAGAAATAATGGAAATCAAATTAATCTGTGCAAGACACCCCAAAGTATTGAAAAAAAATTTTTTACCACATGAAATATTAATTTTAATACACACAAACTGAAGAAGACATGCACAGTTACATGACACTTACCTTTATTGAAGATCTGGTGATGATTGATGGGATGGGAGGAGGGGAGACCGTTGATCTTGTTAGTGTTTAGAAGAGGAATCCCTTTCCATTAGCACTTGAGGTAGCAAGTCTTTTTCTGGGGTTACTTCCCTTGTTCTTTTAATGCCACTAGGACCAGCTTCAGTCACTGGACTTCTGTCACACAACATATCTGTCCATAGAGGCCTGTACCTCTCGTTCCTCTATCCTAAAGTGTTTCACAACATTGTCAGTATAATAGTCACCAGCACAGCTTGCAATAGCTGTGTGAGGGTGATTTTCATCAAAAAAGGTTTGCACTTTAAGCCACATTGCACACATTTCCTTAATCTTTGAAGTAGGCAAATTCTTCAATTTCTCTCTCCCCTCCTCCGAAGCAGTTTCCTCAGGTGTGGCCTCTTACTGTTGAAGATGATCAGCACTCACAGGGGTTTTTTCCTCTTTTCCCTCCTCCCCCCAACTTTTTCCACATCTCCCCACACCCACCAATATGAGCCACTAGTTCCAGCATTTTTTCCTTGTTGACCTTGGTGTTAGTCCAACTGTATGTGGGGTCACATCCTGGGGGACAATTAAGGACCCATGGAAACTAATTAGTACAGTCCTCGATGATGCACTGACTTTCTTGGGTTTCCTGGGTGGCTAACCCTCCGGGTTAATTGTTTCTCGTCTCAGTATTGTTCACGTTAAGCCACACCAACAACACTCTCTCCTCCTCCACATCTTCGAGTAATACAGCTGATGGTGGTGCAGCAACAACAACGCTGACTGGGTGCAGCAGCACTGCCCTTTGGAAGAACAGCTTCCTTGATTGCCGTTTTCTTACCCACAATAGTAGCAGTGGTGATGTTTGGGTTTATTATACAACCTAACCCTCCGGGGTTAATCGTTTCACGGTAATTGTTTCACGTTAAGCCACACCAACAACTCTCTCTCCACATCTTCGAGTAATACAGCTGATGGTGGTGCAGCAACAACAACAGCTGACTGTGGTGCAGCAGCAGCTGCACCTTTGGCAAGAACAGCTTCCTTGATTGCCGTTTTCTTACCCACAATAGTAGCGATGGTTGATTGGGGTTTATTATACAACCTGACCAGCTCAGAGACACGCACTCCACTTTCATACTTAGCAATGATCTCTTTCTTCATCTCCATAGTAATTCTCACCCTTTTTGCTGTAGGGTTGGCACTAGAAGCTTTCTTGGGGCCCATGGTGACTTATTTTGCAGGTGCAATCACTACAATGGCTGTGATAATATGAAATGTTCAAGTTGTTGTATGTTTTGGATGCAACCGCGGTGGCTGGCTGGCTTGTAAACACTGTCACCCAAGGGACAAGTGAGGCGCGCTCAGGCCAAAGTGGACGCGTATGGTACGGAACGAATAGCGCTGGTCGGGTTTTTAAGTGCTAGTTGAGGCAAAATTTTTGCGTTAAAATGTATCGCTAGTCAGATTTATCGTTAATCAATGCCATCGCTGGTTGAGGGTCCACTGTATTTGGGTTTGTTGTTGGTCTTCAACTTATACATATTATAAGCATTCAGCATGAAAATGTCAAGAAGATGGAAAAAGAGTTTTATGTACCACTTATAACTCTTGCAAACACAATCAACAAACCCAATCTGCATGTTACATTCGTCCACTGACCTCATATTGAGGTTGTAATACATCACAGCTGCAGGTTTTACAATGGGTTCATTGGTCTCTCTATTCTGCTTGCCACTATCTACCATTTCGTGTTGGTGAACTGATATCAACAGTGTGACATCACATTTGTTATGCCACCGAAATGCCATGATGTCATTGGCAGCAGACACCTGAACATCACCTCTACGAGTGCCAGCATCGAACCTAGGCATATGCTTAGGATTTTCACGCACTGTGCCACACACATTTGTCATGTTCGCTCGCAAGAAATCACTGAGTAAAGGGCTTGTGTACCAATTGTCAGTATATACAATATGCCCCTTAACAAGATATGGTTCCATCATTGTTCTAACCACATCACCAGAGATACCCAGTACTTCCTGGTATCTTGCAATGTTTTACTGCCAGTGTACACAATTATATCCAAAACCACACCACTTTTGCAATTACACAGTACAAATAACTTTATACCAAAGCATTTCCTCTTGCTTGGTATGTACTGCTTGAATGAGAGTCTTCCTTTGAACAAAATCAAAGATTCATCAATAACAAGCTTCCTGAATGGATAAAAATACATACAGCACTTTTATTTCAGGTACATAAACACATTTCTGATCTTATATAACCTGTTGCTTCTGTCAGGCTTTGTTTTGTCTGAAAAATGTAGCATACATAACAGTAGCACAAATCTATTCACTGGTATAATGTCACTGAAAGCAGGGGTTGAAATCAGGCGGTCTGTCGACTAGTATGTGTTGACACTGTGCTTATACACATGTGGCATAAGCATTATTGTGGCAAAGAACAGATACATCTCTGCCACAGTTGTGTCCTTCCACTTGCGTAGGCGTGACCTTGGTGAAAGAATTGTGTTTGCTATGGTGTACTCAAAGTATGTAATGCTTTCCCTGACAATAATGTCCATCAGGGGTTCATCGAAGAATAACTGAAAGCATTCCAGTTCAGTAGCATTGTTCCCAAGTGTACATGATCGTCATATTCCACTTTGTGTTTCATCAAAGTCATGGGGACTGGGAACAAACTCGTCACCTTGCTGCCAATCCCAGATGCAGTCTGCTGGTGGGTTCTAGATATTGAAAGGTGGTTGTGGATGTTGTGGGAGTGTGGGGTTGGGTGAGGCTGGTTGTGGTTGTGCAGAGTCAGCAGCGTTGGTAGTAGCGTGGCCCACTGCTGTTGCCACATGACTCGTGCCACCACCACTATCACCACCACTACCTACTGCCTCACTCACATCATTCATACCCATCGTAACAATATCGTCATCTTCACTATCAGTTCGTGGTGTGGGGCCATGGGATGTGCTCCAAGATTTACTCCTTTCCCTTGGAACAACATGTAACACGCTACCAGACTGCATGCTACGTCGTATATACTGCCGCTTCACTGGGGAATATTCACCCTCACTTTGGCAACTAGAACTGCCTTCAATAGCTTTGAAATCACTATCACTTTCTCTGCTCACATATGAGTCTTGCACATAGGCAAATCGTTTTGTCTTTCGTCCTGGTAAAAGTGAATGTGAATGAGCCAGCCCAGCACCAGAGGTGGAAGGTCTTGGGTCATCTGGGTTTTCATCACTAATTACGTTATCCTGGGCACTGTTTTCGGTCACACCCACTTGAAAACCATGGAATTCACTTTCACTGGCACTTTCATCGCTGTTAGAGCTATCACTTGGGAACAAAAGACCTCCAATCCGCCGAGGAGTGAGGTACTTCTTACCGCGAGGCATGGTGAAAATGGACTAACAAGATGGCATTCCCACACTGCATCACTGAGTCTCAGATTTTTTTAACAGGGTGCACACCCACCACTTAGACCCATTCTCTCTCATGTAGGCCTACCAGTCTTCTCTCACTTGATTTGAAGCCGCTAGAATTTATGCGTATAGATGCGTCAAACACGGTGGCTCGTAAGACGTATATATACGACCGAAACAGTCAAGGGGTTAAAGACTAGTTCCAAACCTATGCACTGCCATATCAACATACTGGAGAGAGAGAGAGAGAGAGAGATATGGGAGGAAGTGTAAAGTAGACTAGTGGAAAACAGGTCTATCATAGGCACAGTAAGAGAACATTGTGTGAACATCTTTGGTCCTCAACTATTCAGCCATCAGAAATATTGCCAGAACAGATATTAAAGTTTCAAAAAGTAACCTAGATCACTACTACTCCCAAGAGCTAGATCAGCTAGACTGTGATGGACATATGAGCCAGTGGACCACCAGTTGCAAAAACATTATTCAAAATTATCATTGTTTTAATTATTAGCACCATAATTATTATCATAATTTATCATATAATAATTTCTCTGCATAATCATTCTCTGTTATGTATCATTCCAATCATTCTTCAGAACTAATAACAAATCCTATGCAGAAATTTGGATTTGGATAAATTGAGCAAATAAAGTGATAGGTGAATGATGGAGTTCAGTTTGAAAGTTACATGTAATGGGAGAATGTGATAACTGGCCACATGAAGAATATAGTAAAGAAAACACATGTATTGCAGAACAAGCTTTCTGGTATATTTGGACTGTGTGGTGTATAGCGCTTTATCTTATGTATTTTCCATTACTCTCACATGCAACTGTCGCATACACTGGTGGCTATAAGTCCTCTGATGGGGTAGGATATGCAACAGTTTTTCTGGGTAGGGTGATGCAGGGAGGCGTGCTGGCATGCATTTAATGATAGAGTTATATGCCTGCCTTCAGCTATCATCCACATTTCGTCTTCCAACTTATTCCTCTGTCATAGGCTCTTGACTCTCAAAGTGCATTGGAAGCTCTTTGGAGCTTTAGTAAGTTAGATTAGGTAAGATTTGTCAGGAAACAGGACAAGTGTTTCCTGACGCAGATCTTAGTCATATGATGACCCACCGCTGGATGCTTTTGCTCATCTGACTGAGGCCTTCTGCTGACTTACCAGTCCACCCCTTTAACCCTTTGACTGTTTCAGTTGTATATATATGTCTTACGAGCCACCGTGTTTGACGTATATATACTCAAAAATTCTAGCGGCTTTAAATCAAGCAGGAGAAAGCTGGTAGGCCTACATGTGAGAGAATGGGTCTGTGTGGTCAGTGTGCACAATATAAAAAAAATTCTGCAGCACTCAGTGCATAATGAGAAAAAAAAATCCGACCGTGTTTTTGGATTAAAATGCCGACTTTGTGGTGTATTTTTGTATAGTATTTATGGTTGTATTCTCGTTTTGTTGGTCTCACTTGATAGAATGGAAAACGTATTATAGAAATAGAGGTGATTTTGATTGGTTTTACTATGAAAAGAACCTTGAAATGGAGCTCGAAGTAGGAGAAATGTTTGATTTTTGCTGATGTTCAAACATAAACAAATGATGTCATTGTCCAATAAATGTCCAGCTAGCCATTCTAATATGCAGTCATGAATGGGCTGACATTATTTATACAATTATTACAATATTGCAGTAGTCTGCATAACAGTAAATCTTCTGTTTTTTGTTTGAATAAAAATTCAAAATAGAAAGAAAGAGTAATGTCAGAGGGGCCTGGAGATGTGACTGATGAACAAAGAAAATGTTATTTTAGAGCCAGGAATGTCTGCATTGTTCATTCTGGACCCTATTTTGAAATTGGCATATTTTTTAATTTGCATGAAATTGGCCAAATTGCAAATTTCTGGCCACGTTATTGGGTAGTTGATATCGGTAAATGGGCGGTTTTTTGTACTCATTCGATAGAACAAATGGAGTTCTAAAGAAATAGCTATGAGTTTGGTCAACTGGAACAATGGAATTAGCCGAAAATAGGACTCAAAGTGGGCGATATCGCCGATTCATAAATATCTCCGAGGTTGCTAACTTTGCGATAGTGTAATTTCCATGAAATTTCATTCTTTTGGTGTCATTACCATTGGGAAAAGATTCTCTATCATTTCACAAGAAAAAAATAAATTTTTTTTTTTTTTTCAAAAATTTTTTGACACCAGGAGACACCTCAGGATTAGGGGTTGCGACAGTCATGGGGTTAATAATTATGATTATGATTATAACCATTTCATCTTTGGAGCCTTGACTTGTTACATCCTAGTGTCTTCTACCATCAGCACTGGCTGTGTTGTCTCTTCAGCAAACACAAAGACACTCTCTTTTGTTTGTTTCTTGGTTGTTCTGGTGTTCGGGTCAATGAACCTTCGCATGTTTTGCAGGTTTGGACCTGTCTTCTTGTTGCAGGGATCTGCCCTTTTCAGACTATTTTCAAGTTTTGTCTTGAAGCAATTGCTGATTGACTTCTTTTCATCGCTGTCATATTTGGGAAGCAGTTCTCATATAACTGTACATTGTTGCACAAGACACACTCAACTATGACAAGGAGAGGTGCCTGGCACATCTCTCAAATGTATCTGGTCTTGTTGATGGTCAAGCATCTTCTGATTGATTGTATCTTTTATCAGACAGAAGGAAGAATTCATTTCTGGTCTTATTTTCAGCACTTAGGTAACATCTGAAACTAACTTGGCATATCAACTTTGACTTTACTGAAATTTCTTTGTTAACTCATAAGTTCATGCTTTAGCATGAACGTATGAGTTAACAAAGGCTATACAGCCTCTCCTCACTTAATGAGGGAGTTTCGTTCCTAAAACCATGTCGGTAAACTACAGTGGACCCCCGCATAACGATCACCACCGAATGCGACCAATTATGTAAGTGTATTTATGTAAGTGCGTTTGTACGTGTATGTTTGGGGGTCTGAAATGGACTAATCTACTTCACAATATTCCTTATGGGAAACAAATTCGGTCACTACTGGCACCTGAACATACTTCTGGAGTGAAAAAATATCATTAACCGGGGGTTCACTGTAATTCATTGCTAAGCAAGGAGCATACTGTAATGGTAGTGGGTTTGTGTCAACCATCTTTGATATTGTTTTAATGTCACATTTGCACCATTTAAAACATTATTAGTATATTTTTAAATTTTTATACAGTAGTGTACTGTATATTATAATAAACAGAATAGAGGAAATCAGCTCTAATATACATTATTTAGGTATGCATACTGGTCAGAGAGCTCATCATAAGTCCGAGTCATCAGTAAACGAGTACATCACAAAGTGAAGAGAGGCTGTAATTCCCTTTGTCAATTCTGTCTCCAGCCTTGCAGCACTTTTTCTCACCCTTTTGGATTTGTTACATTTTGTGAATATAATAATTCTCAGACTGCTGTTTACATCATTAATGGGGCCTGGAGCTGTAGCTCAACATCCTCAAGGAATTGGCTCCCAATCTGGAAAAGCAGCTTTAAATTTGGGATCAATATGATAAGTTATGACAATCCTATAATCAATATTTAGCATGTGAAGCTCTGTGAGCTTAGTGCTTCCCATGAATAATAATAATAATACAGTGGACCCCCGGTTAACGATATTTTTTCACTCCAGAAGTATGTTCAGGTGCCAGTACTGACCGAATTTGTTCCCATAAGGAATATTGTGAAGTAGATTAGTCCATTTCAGAACCCCAAACATACACGTACAAACGCACTTACATAAATACACTTACATAATTGGTCGCATTCGGAGGTGATCGTTATGCGGGGGTCCACTGTACTAGCTGGACTTGTGTCTTGGAGGTGGGAAGTACGATGCCTGCACTTTTAACCCTTTGAGGGTTTTCGTCGTACTAGTACGTTTTACGCGTAGGGGGTTTTGACGTACTAGTACTCATAAATTCTAGCGGCCTCAAATCTAGTGGGAGAAAGCTGGTAGGCCTTCATATGAAAGAATGGGTCTATGTGGTCAGTGTGCACAGTCTAAAAAAAATCCTGCAGCACACAGTGCATAATGAGAAAAAAAAAACTTTGACCATTTTTTTTGAATAAATCAGCGACTTTGCAGTGTATTTTCGTATGGTATTTATTGTTGTATTCTAGTTTTCTTGGTCTCATTTTAAGAATGGAAGACATATTACAGAAATTGAGATGATTTTGACTGGTTTTACAAAGAAAGGTGCCTTGAAATTGAGCTCAAAGTAGCAGAAATGTTCGATTTTTACCAAACTTCAAAAGTAAACAAATCGTGCCAAGCGTGCAATACACATCAACTGGTGAGTCTAATACTCTTTCAAAGTGCACCAATAATATTTATACCATTTTTTACACTAATGCAGTAGTCTGCATAACAGTAAATCTTATATTTTTTTGTGAAAATAAAAATTCAAAGTGGAAAGCAAAAGAATATAAGAGGGGACTTGAGACATGACTAATGACTAGAGGAAATGTCATTTTAGTGCCAGGAATGTCTTTCTTGTTTATTCTGGACCCTATTCCGAAAATTTGGGATCTTTTGAAATTTGTGTGAAATTGGCAAAATTGCTAAATTCTGACCACTGTACTGGATAGTTGAATTTCATAAATGAGTGGTTTCTTGCATCCATTCGATAGAAAAAATGGAGTTTCTAGCGAAATATTCATGTTTTTTGTCGACTAGTACAGTGAAATTGGCCGAAAATGGGGCTCAAAGTGGGCAAAATCGCCGATGCATAAACATCGCCGAGACCGCTAACTTTGCAAGAGCATAATTCCGTAAGTTTTCTATCAAATTTCAAACTTTTGGTGTCTTTATGATCGGGAAAAGATTCTCTATCTTTTCATAAGAGAAAATAATTTTTTTTTTTTTTTAAATTTGGCCGACCCCGAGAACGAGTTTCGGAGAGGGCCTGTCGACCCTCAAAGGGTTAAGGGGGGGGTTTGATATACAGTAGACCCCCGGTTCGCGATGCCATCGGTATCCGATAAATCTGGTATGCGATACATTCTAACGCAAAAATTTTGCCTCGGTTCCCGTTAAAAAACCAGGTATGCGATTCGTGTCCACATGTGTGCCAGTGTTTAGCCAGCCAGTGTGCTCTCATCTAAGGATACATTCGGTACATTCCATATTATCAGTGTTTTTGGTGCTTGTTTCTGCAAAATAAGTCACCATGGGCCCCAAGAAAGCTTTTAGTGCCAACCCTTCGAGAAAAAGGGTGCTAATGACTATTGAAATGAAGAAAGAGATAATTGCAAAGTACGAAAGTGGAGTGTGCATGTCGGAGCTGGCCAGGTTGTATACAAAACCCCAATCAACCATCTCTACTATAGTGAGCAGGAAAACGGCAATCAAGGAAGCTGTTGTTGCAAAAGGTGCAACTGTGATAACAAAACAGCGACCGCAAGTGTTAGAAGATGTTGAGATACTGTTATTGGTGTGGATAAATGAAAAACAGATAGCAGGAGATAGCATCTCTCTAAGCGATCATTTGTGAAAAGGCTAGGCAGTTGCATGACGATTTGGTAAAGAAATTGCCTGCAACTAGTGGTGATGTGAGTGACTTTAAGGCCAGCAGAGGTTGGTTTAAAAGATTTAAGAATCGTAGTGGCATGCATAGTGTGATTAGGCATGGTAAAGCTGCCAGTGACTCTCAAGCTGGTCCTAGTGGCATTAAAAGAAGAAGGGAAGTAACCCCGGAAAAGGACTTGCTACCTCAAGTCCTATTGGAAGGGGATTCCCCTTCTAAACATTAACAACTTCGACACTCTCCCCTCCTCCCATCCAATCAATCATCACCAGATCTTCATTAAAGGTAAGTGTCATGTATTCTATTGTTAGTAGAGTACATGCTTCAAACTGTGCATGTCTTCTTCAGTTTGTGTGCATTAAACTTAATATTTCATGTGGCAAAATTTTTTTTCTCATACTTTTGGGTGTCTTGCACGGATTAATTTGATTTCCATTATTTCTTATGGGGAAAATTGATTGACTTTCCAATATTTTTGGTTTACGATGAGCTCTCAGGAACGGATTAATATCGCAAACCGGGGGTCCACTGTATTTGCTGTTTAGTGACATCTAAGCTGTCGTATCTGTGCACCTCTGCAAAGACAGTGATAGTGTGAATGATGGTGAAAGTGTTTCTTTTTTTCTGGGTCACCCTGCCTTGGTAGGAGACAGCCAGCATGTTAAAAAAAGTAATTAATAATTTGTCTGCAGCATTTTTCAAGCTGACTGTTCACCAACTCTGAGTGCCATATAATTCTAGACGAACAAAAGGGATAATTTTTTGCTGAGGTGTTATTCTCGTGGTCATGGAGCCAGACCATTTACTTCCCTAGGCAAAGGAATGTGGTTAACAATCTCAGTTTACAGTTTTATGAAGTAAACTTGAATTAAGGTTAATTTATTTATTTATTTTTTTTTTGAGTGCAAATCTGCAATTATTTTCTAAAAAAAAAAAAAAAAAAAAAAAAACTTTACAGAATTGCATCAAAAGTTATTAGTCATAGTTTTTGGTGGTATGACATCTTAGTTAAATTTTCAGTGTTTTCTTAACTGAACTAAGAAAATACGAGAAGGATAAAATCATTTTGAAAAATGCGTATAATTCTTTATTACCTCGCTGGCTTTCTCCTGTTAAGGTAGGGTAACCCCCCAGAAAGAAAAAGAACACTCACCTTGTTGCATTCATGAGTAAGACACATGTGCAACAGTTGGGTATCTTTATTGTTGAAATATTTCACCTACGAGGTAGGCTTCTTCAGTCAAATACAGAGGAGACTATTGTAGAGAGCAGGAGTAATGATGAAAATAATAATAATAATAATAATAATAATAATCTTTATTTACAAATACAAATGTTTATTTCCTTGTAAAACTTACAATGTGTGGTTTACATATTATAAGATTTAAGTTACAAAGATGGCCACTGTCATGCCTAGGCACTTCAGATAAACTAATACTAATTCTTACACTATTTTGATATAGGTCATATTCAAGCAGTACATTTGAACATATCATTAGGTACTTAAATTGGAACATTATTAGTTAGGTACATACATAATTAGGTTTAAGATAGTTAGGTAGTTAAATCATTTAATATTAGTACAAATGGCAGATTTAGTAATGGGAATCAGTTTGTCTTGACATGATACATTGTTTCTATTAAAGCCATACTGGAGGAGTGTCTTAGACAAACTTAAGTTTAAGTTAAAATTTAACAAGACTAACATAAGATTTAATAGGCAGTAGCTATACAGTGGACCCTCGGTTATTGCCCTTAATCCGTTCCAGAAGGTCAGCCTAAAACCAAAATGGCCAAAAACCGAAATAATATTTCCCATAAGAATTAATGTAAATACAATTAATCCATTCCAATCACCCAAAAATATTAACAAAAAAATCCATTTTTTGAAGCTTAATTATAGTTTTACATGCACAAAACAATGAGAACTAAATAAAATAAATACATGAACAATTAAATCACTATTACATACCTTTTCAGAATTTGTTATTGGCTTATGGAAGATAGGGAGTTGGGGTTATTCTTTGGAAGGGGAATCTCCCTTCATGAGAACTTCAGGTATCAAAGCCCTATCCTGACTTACTTCCTTTCTTTGTCTTTTAATGCCACAAGGACCAGCTTGAGAGTCACTGGACCCCTGTTTCACAAATAACTATCCAGAGTGCTCTGTTTCTTGTGTCTCTTAAGATTTCCCTGAAATGGGACAAGGTGTTGTCACTGAACATGCTGCAGATATGGCTTGTTTCAGCTTAATCAGGGTGATAGTTTTCAACAAAACTTTGCAACTCATTCCAGTTTGCACACATGTCCTTAATCACGAACTCTAGCTCAAGTCCCCTCAAAGCCGTCAACATGACTCATGAAATCGTAATGACACGATTGCAAAACAAACCATACCACAGGTGGGGTTTGAACCCACGGCCAGAGAGTCTCAAAACTCCAGACCGTCGCATTAGCCACTGAGCCAGCTAGCTTCAATAAGATTCATCCAACTAGGTATTTGAGGCTTTGAGGGGACTTGAGCTAGAGTTCGTCACTTCCATGCTAGCTGGAGATTTGTCTGTAAAAACTTGCATTTGTGGACACAGTGGTACCTATGCTAACCTTCCTATAGTGTAGAAATATACCTAGTTGGATGAATCTTATTGAAGCTAGCTGGACCAGTGGCTAACACGACGATCCAGAGTTTTGAGACTCTCTGTTCGCGAGTTCAAACCCCACCCTTGGTATGGTTTGTTTGCAATCGTGTCATTATGATTTCATGAGTCGTGTTGACGGTTTTGAGGGGACTTGAGCTAGAGTTCATCACGGCCATGCTAGCGGGAGATTCGTCTGTAAAAACTTGCATTTGTGACACAGTGGTACCTTTGCTAACCTTCCTATGGTGTAGAAATATACCTAGTTGGACGAATCTTATTGTAGCTAGCTGGCCCAGTGGCTAACGCGACGGTCTGGAATTTTTGAAACTCTCTGACTGCGGGTTCAAACCCCACCCGTTGTATGGTTTGTTTGCAATTGCGTCATTATGATTTCGTGAGTCATGTTGACGGCTTTAAGGGGACTTGAGCTAGAGTTTGTCACAGCCATGCTAGTGGGAGATTTGTCTGTAAAAACTTGCATTTGTGGACATAATGGTGCCTATGCTAACCTTCCTATGGTGTAGAAATATACCTAGTTGGAAGAATCCTATTGTGGCTAGCTGGCCCAGTGGCTAACACGACGGTCTGGAGCTTTGAGACTCTCTGACCACGGGTTCAAATCCCACCTGTGGTATGGTTTGTTTGCAATTGTGTCATTACGGAGTCGTGATTGTTGATTTGTTTTTCCCATATTTCCTGGCAAGTTCTAGCACTTGAACACCTCTCTCATGCTTTTCAACAACAGCTTTCTTAACCCTTCCAAGGTCCGTACCGTAGATCTACGGCTTTACGTTCAGGGTCCAAACCGTAGATCTACGTCATGAGCTCAGCTCACTCTGATAAACTGTGAGTGATAAATTTGGGCCTAGATATGAGAGAATACATCTATGTGGTATGTGTGCACCACATAAAACAAATCCTGCAGCACACTGTGTATAATGAGAGAAAAAAACTGAGACCGTGATTTTCGATTAAAACAGCGACTTTGCAGCGTTTTTTCATATGTTTTTTATAGTTGTATTTGTGATTTCTTGGTCTCATTTGATAGAATGGAAGACATATTACAGAAATAGAGATAACTTTGATTGGTTTTAGCACTGGAAATGGCTTGAAACTGAGCTCAAAGTAGCATAAATGTTAAATTTTTGCCGATGTTCAAGAGTAAACAAATCACGTCACAAGTCTAATACATGTTGGCTGGTAGGCCTAATATACATTCACAAATGTGTTGATGATATTTATACAATTATTACAATATTGCATAGCAGTAAATCTTCTATTTTTTGGTGTGAATAAAAATTCATTATGTGAATAAAAAATCGAAATGGAATTTATTTGTAAAGCCTCAAAACATAACTAATGAACAGATGAAATGTTTAGTGCCAGGAATACCTACATTGTTTATTCTGGACACTATTTTGAAATTGGAATATTTTGAACTTTGTGTTAAATTGGCCAAATTACCAATTTCCGGTTGCTTTATTTTGTAGTTGAAACAGTTGACTTGGCGATTTCTTGTGCTCAATCAATAGAATAGAAGTACTACTAGTGAAATAGCTAAGAATTTGGTCGATTGGAATAATGTAATTGGCCTAAAATGGAAGTCAAAGTCGGCAAAATCGCCGATTCGTAAATATCGCTGACGCATCAAAATTCACGAGAGCATAATTTCGTCAATTTTCTATCAAATTTCGTACTTTTTGTTTTATTACATTCACAAAAAGATTCTCTGCCATTTCATAAGAAAAAATAAATTTTTTTTTTTTGAAAATTCTTGGACACTGGGGCACCACTTCAGATTTTGGCCTTGGACCCTGAAAGGGTTAAATTCCATTGTGTTTATCACTTTTTTACTTGCCAAAGGAACATTACTAGGAAGTTTTTTTGGGGTCATGGTTACTTATTTCCCAGTTGCAATTAATCGCTAACCACGAAAATCAATGAATTATAGCAAAATGTTTGGATGAATGAGCAGAAGCTTCCTCACTCGCCCAGACACAAAGTGAGACTGACCCGTGAGCAGCTGGCGGTGGCGTGTTGGTGCGTACCATACATCCAATAAGTGAAATAATGGTCAATAACTGGGAACCGAAAAGCCAGCTGATAACCGAGTTGGCCGTTAAGCAGGACGGCCGATAACCTAGGGTCCACTGTATTAAGAATTGTATGTTTACAGTCCTTTGGGTGGGTGTAGGTGGAAATTATGGGGGAATTACAGATAACGGTAAGTCTGTAATGTTTTGGATGTGTTCATGATACTAAAAAAGAGAATTGGGTGGTTTTCATTCGATTTGCTGATGATGGGGTGTGTTGTGGAGATGAGATGTTTTTTAATGGATGTTTTGAAAATGGTGGTTGAGTCTGAGGTTCTAGAGTTTTCAGGCAGGGAGTTCCAGATTCTAGGTCCTTGTATATACATCGAGTTTTTGTATAGTTTTAGCCGGACACTGGGAATGTCATAGAGATTTTTGTGTCTAGTGTCGTGTCTATGGGTTCTGTTGCAACTATCAAGAAATCGTTTTAGTTCCGGGTTAAAATTAGAGTTTATGGTTCTTTAAACGTAGGTTGCACAATAGTGGTGTGAATGTTCTGTATGGTGAGTAGGTTTAGGTCTTTGAAGAGTGGGGGTGTGTGCTGTCTTGCATTGGATTGCATGATAATTCTCACTGTGGCTTTCTGTTGGGCTATTATCAGCTTTAGGTAAGTTGCTGTTGTTGATGCCCAGCACAAATAGCATAGGTGAGGTGGAGATAGATGAGTGAATAGTGTAGTGTGAGTAGTGCTGATTGTGGTATGTAGTAACATACATGTATCTTGGAGAGGATCCCAACTGTTTTGGATACTTTTTTTTGTTATTTGTTGGATATGGGTGTTGAATTTCAGGTTGCTGTCAAGGTGCAGGCCCAGGAATTTGCCCTCTTTATGTCTAGCAATAGGAGTATTGTCAGTCGTGATGTTCAGCTGGGCAGCACCGTTCTGTTCCCAAACAAAATGTAGAAGGTTTTGTCAGTATTAAGTGTAAGTTTATTAGCAGTCATCCAGGTCGATATTTTTACTAGTTCTTCATTAACAATATTGCTAAGTGAGGCAAGATTAGGGTGGGAGATGACATAAGCTTAAGGTGTTGTGAAACAAAAGGTAGATCATTGATGTATAAAAGGAAGAGCAGGGGAGCAAGGACACTTCCCTGTGGTACTCCAGTATCCATGGTCTTGTTGATGAGGTTGTGTCCTTAATAGAGATGTATTGCTGCCTGTTAGGTAGGATTTGAAATATGTAAGTGCCTGGCCTCTTATGCCATAATGCTCAAGTTTGTGGAGTAGGATGCTGTGGTCTACTCTATCAAATGCTTTCATTAGGTTGATAAAGAGTCCTAATGGAAATTCATTTTTTTTCAAGTGCAGTGTAAAGCAGGTCTAGCATTTTTACAATTGTGTCATTTGTGCTTTTGCTTTTTCTGAAGCCAGATTGGCAGGGGTTGAGGATGCTTTGCGCTGTTATAAAAGACTATAATCTCTTGTGTATAAGTTTCTCGAAGATTTCGGATAGCAATGGCAAGTTTAAAATTGGCCTGTAGTTGTTTACATCTGTGGCGTCACCACCTTTGTGTATTGGTGTGACCATGGCTATCTTGAGTAGTGCCGGGAAAGTGCTGGTTTCTAGTGGTTTGTTAAAGAGTAATAAAATAGCAGGTGAGTGAACATGAGCTGCTCGTTTGTACAATAACGGAGGAACTTGAGCCAGATTTCCTGACTTATTTTTAAGTATTTTAATAATCACAGTGACTTCTGTGGGTTCGGTTGGTGCAAGATAGGAGGAGGTTGGAAAATTCCCATCTAAGTAATTGCCTGGGATTTTACAGGTGAGATTTGATCCTGTGGTTGAAAAAAGTCATTTATCTTGTTAACTGCATCAATAGGCTGTTATTGGGCTTCATTTGAGTTAGTTAGGACAATATCCCTGTTTTTTTTAGTTTGTTGGTCCCTAGAATATGAGAGTGTGTCTTCCAGGTCTTTTTTATATATCCTCTTGTTTTGGTGAACCTACTGGAGTAGTACAGGTGCTTAGCCATTCTTATTAGGTCTGGAGTTTTGAGACTCTCTTGTCGCGGGTTCTATCCCCGCCCGTGGTATGGTTAGGTTGGTGAGAACTGATGCATTTTGTTTGACAATAACTCAATTTATTAAGCCCTGTCTATATTTTTTTCGTACTTGTGTTTCTTATCAGTGAATCTTAGTATGCTGTTGGTTAGCCACGGGCAACTTAGCCGTTTATTCGTAATCTGTTTCATTTTTTATGGGACAATGTTTGTTGTATAGTCTAAGTAGTCTGGTTAGAAATACAGTGGTACCTTGAATTTCAAACAGCTCCCAACTCTAACAGTTATGTAAGTGTGTTTTTGGGGGTCTGAAATGGACTAATCTAATTTATATTATTCCTTATGGGAACAAATTCATTAGGTAACGGCACATGAACAGCCTTCTGGAGTGAATTAAGGCCGATATTTGGGGTTCCACTGTATGTCTATCCAATCATTGATACCATTAGCCTCGGGGAATTCTGTGGGCCAGTCAATCTTACCTAGCTCTGTTGTGAAGTTACTTATTGAAACCTCGTCATGGAGTCTAAAAGAGACCTTTTTGTATTCCAGTGGTTGTTTACCAATGTTTCTTAAGAAGTTGGAGTAGTGATCAGTAGTACTATCTGTGATTATCCTTGATTTAAGGGGTGCTAGTATATTAGTCCATATATGGTCAATTATGGTTGCTCTTGTCTCAGTTCAATTCAAAGTTTATTCTCTATAAAGATTACAATGGTGAGTTTACAGAATTTGGTTATTGTGTGGTTTACATGTAGTAAAGTACTAATTACAGAGGGTGCCACTAGAACACCTAGCATGGCTAGGCATTTTGGGCAGACTTAGATTAATTCTTAAATTTAAAATATTACAAATTATGAGGTAAGTTGGTATTATGGCTAAGTGACTAAATACTAGTTTGTGAGTTTAGCAATGTGAATGCTTTTGTTTTGGCACAATACATAGTTTCAGTATTGCTGTATCACAGGCCAACTTATGACGTTAGGATTCATTATTTTAAGATTGAGATTAATATTTCTGTTTATGGTCAAATGGGTGAGTGAGTGTAAGTGTGAACCACCAGGTGGTATTCGTGTAATTAGGTGACGGGGTGTATCAGGGAGATAAGATGTTTTCTAATGGTAGTTTTGAAGGTGATGAATGTGTCTGCAGTTCTAGAGTTTTCAGGTAGGGTGTTCCAGATTTTAGGGCCTTTGACATACATTGAATTTTTGTAAAGGTTTAGTCGGACACGGGGAATGTCATAGAGATGTTTGTGTCTGGTGTTATGCCTGTGGGTTCTGTCACAACTATCAAGAAAGCGTTTTAGGTCAAGGTTAATGTTGGAATTTAAGGTCCTGTAGATGTAGATTGCATAGTAGTAAGTGTGGATGTACTGAACAGGGAGTAAGTTTAGATCTATGAAGAGTGGGGGGGTGTGTTGCCAGGGATGGGATTTAGTGATTATTCTTACTGCGGCTGTAGCCTGGTTGGTTTTCTTATAGTTGGTAAGAGTATTGTGTTGTTCATATTGTTGATGAAATCAGTTACTGGCTGGTCATCTGTTAGGCCAAGGTTAATGTTAAAGTCTCCAGCTAGGAGAAAGTGATGCTTGTTCATTTGGTTGTTTGTGATTAATATCTTCAATTTATCGCTAAAATTGGGAATGTTTGTATGAGGCAACCGGTAAATGGCACCGATTGTCATAGGAGTCTTAAGGTTTTTTGTAGTAAAATTTGCAACAATGTACTCTCTACTTTTATCACTATAGCAAGTGGTATTACAACATGATAGTTCATTGGAGTAATAGATGGCAATACCACCCCCAACTTGGTATGGTCTGCAGTTGTGGATTACTGTGTATCCTGGTAGTTGGTATATATCTATTGTGTCCTGTTTAAGCCAGGTTTCAATGAGAATAATTCAGGAGAAGATTGCCTTTAGAGACTCAAGGAGTGCCAGGAGGTCATCATAGTGTTTTGTTAGGGACATAATATTGTAATTGAGAACTGTAGTATTTCTGGTATTACTTAAAACAGTGCTGGCTTGTGATGCTGTGTAATAGACGCAGTTACTTTCCATTAAATTTTGATTGTTAGATTATATAGATTTAGGTCTGGGTCTAATTGATCATTCAGCATTTAGGCTAAATGGTAATTATTTATATTATTTATTGTATGTAGAGCTCCAATAATGATATCTGTACTAAAGGGATGTTTGGACAATGTGCAGAGGTGGGTGACATTTAGGTATGCATGCAGAAAGCCGTTGTTATTCAGAGTATTTCGGGCAGTAACTAATTGATTGCTTATACAGTGGACCCCCGGTTAACGAACTTTTTTCATTCCAGTAGTATGTTCAGGTGCCAGTACTGACCGAATTTTTTCCCATAAGGAATATTGTGAAGTAGATTAGTCATTTCAGACCCCCAAACATACACGTACAAACACACTTACGTAAATACACTTACATAATTGGTCGCATTTGGAGGTGATCGTTATGCGGGGGTCCACTGTATATACGGTCTCTAAGGGGCTCATCAACCCTGGAGAGTTCCAGACTATGGAGCTGAACTCTTCTCCAGGCTGAGGTACTGACCACCTCAAACTATTTCTCCAAGGTTGATAGACTGATTACATCATCTTCATTTTGCTACTACTCTTGTCTACAGTACATCCTCCTCTATATTTGACTGATGAAACCTACTGTGTAGGCGAAACATTTCAACGATGAAGATACCCAACTGTTGCACATGTGTCTTAATCATCAACTTGTTAGTATTTTATACCATTTTCAATATTTATATTATCTTTCATAAATTAAATATAGGACAGAAAAATTAATTATCCTGTGAGGCTGAAGTAGTATACAAATGACAAAATTCCTCAACGTGAAAGACTTGAGAGAGGCACCCTTGTAGAAGGATGTAGATGTGGGAAGGATGAGAGAGGCACCCTTGTAGAAGGATGTAGATGTGGGAAAGATGAGAGAGGCACCCTTGTAGAAGGATGTAGATGTGGGAAGGATGAGAGAGGCACCCTTGTAGAAGGATGTAGATGTATGAAAGATGAGAGAGGCACCCTTGTAGAAGGATGTAGATGTGGGAAAGATGAGAGAGGCACCTTGTAGAAGGATGTAGTATGTATGAAAGATGAGAGAGGCACCCTTGTAGAAGATGTAGATGTGGGAAAGATGAGAGAGGCACCCTTGTAGAAGGTGTAGATGTATGAAGATGAGAGAGGCACCCTTGTAGAAGGATGTAGATGTGGGAAGGATGAGAGAGCACCCTTGTAGAAGGATGTAGATGTGGGAAAGATGAGAGAGGCACCCTTGTAGAAGGATGTAGATGTGGGAAGGATGAGAGAGGCACCCTTGTAGAAGGATGTAGATGTGGGAAAGATGAGAGAGGCACCCTTGTAGAAGGATGTAGATGTGGGAAGGATGAGAGAGGCACCCTTGTAGAAGGATGTAGATGTATGAAAGATGAGAGAGGCACCCTTGTAGAAGGATGTAAATGTGGGAAGGATGAGAGAGGCACCCTTGTAGAAGGATGTAGATGTATGAAAGATGAGAGAGGCACCCTGTAGAGGATGTAAATGTGGGAAGGATGGAGAGGCACCCTTGTAGAAGGATGTAGGTGTGGGAAAGATGAGAGAGGCACCCTTGTAGAAGGATGTAGGTGTGGGAAAAGGATGTAGAGGCACCCTGTGTAGAAGGATGTAGGTGTGGGAAATTAGAGAGCACCCTTGTAGAAGGTTGTAGATGTGGAAGATGAGAGAGGCACCCTTGTAGAAGGGGGTAGATGTGGGAAAGATGAGAAGGATGGAGATGTAGGAAATTTGGTAACTTAACAGGGTTGTTAATCCTTAACCCTTTGAGGGTCGACAGGCCCTCTCCGAAACTCGTTCTCAGGGTCAGCCAATTTAAAAAAAAATTAATTTTCCTTATGAAAAGATAGAGAATCTTTTCCGGATCAAAAGACCACAAAAGTTTACATTTGATGAGAAAACTACGGAATTATGCTCCTCGCAAAGTTCGGATCCCCCTGCTGAGTTTACGCATCGGCGATTTTGCCCACTTTGATCCCATTTCGGCCAATTTCACTGTATAGTCGACATAAACTGAACATTTCGCTAGAACTCCATTATTTTCTATCGAATGGGTGCAAGAAACCACTATTTACATGAAAATTCAACTATCATACAGTGGTCTAATTACAATTTTGCCAATTTCACACAAATTTCAAATTTATGTCAATTTCGGAATAGGGTCCAAATAAACAAGAAAATCATTCCTGTGAGCTAAATGACATTCACTAGCATTATCACGTTCAAGCCCTCTATATCTTTTGCTTTCCACTTTGAATTTTATTTGGCAAAAAAGATATGAAGACTTTATGTTAGCGATAGCATTAAGTGTAAAAAATGGTACTATAATAATATTGGTAGCACTTGTGAAAGATATTAGACTCACCAGTTGAACGTGTATTGCAACGCTTGGCACGATTTGTTTAATTTGAAGTTTGGGTAAAATCGAACATTTTGCTACTTGGACCCAATTTCAAGGCACCTTTTTTGTAAACCAGTCAAAGTCACCAATTTCCGTAAGTATGTCTTGCATTAAAGAACCAAGAAAACAGAATACAACAAAAATACCATACGAAAACTTACACTGCAAAGTCGCTGATTTATTCAAAAAAATGGTCCAAAGTTTTTTTTTTTCAATTAGTGCACTGTGTGGCCCGGATTTTTTTTAGACTGTGCAACTGGTACAATAGAACCCATTCTTTCTATGAAGGCTACCAGCTTTCTCGGAAGACTAGATTGAGGCCCCGTAGAATTTTGGAATACAGTAGCAAAATCCACGTACGCGATAAGATTAGAAACTGAACCCTTAAAGGGGTTAAACTGTCTGGATCCCAGAAATTAATATTTATTTTCTTCTAAAATGGTACAGTGTCTTTTTCTGAAGGTAATGTCATCAGAATTACAAAATTTCCTGGAAAACTTACAGAATTACTCAGTCTGGGTACAATTTACACATCAGCAATTTTGCCCATTTTGAATCAGTTTTTAAGCCGGTTCCATTGCTCCATTTGACAAAATTCTTAGGTATTGTACTATTATGCCTTCTGTTCTGTTGACTGAACACAAGAAACTACCCATTCAACTGTCAAAACTGTCCTATACAGTGCATAGAAGTCAGCAGTTTGGCCAGTTTTACACAAAATTCAAATAATTCAAATTTAAAAATAAAGTTCAAAATAAACAATGTAGACATTCCAGGCACTAAAACTACATTACATGTGTTCATTAACCATGTCCCCAGGCTTCTCCTGTATTGTACTTGCCTTTCATTTTGAATTCATCATCACAAAAAAAAAAAGATTTTCCCTATTTCTCGAATAGTAAAATATAACTAGGAATGATTGGTCATGGTTTACAGCATTTCAATAATTGAATCAGATCTCATAACATACTGGGGATGTAGCCCTTAGCCATCCTTCGGGAAATTGGCAAAACTGAATATTTCCATTACCTTTGCCAAATTTCAAGTTACTTCTGATCTTGAAACCATTCCATCAAATGATGCCAAGAAACAGCCAATAAAACCATAAAATCCATCTTTGAAAACACCTTCAAGAAGCTTTTTTAACCCTTTGACTGTCACAAGCCCCTTTCTGAATCCGTCATTCTATGTCAAAAAATTTTTGGAAAAAAAAATTATTTTTTCTTATGAAATGATAGAGAATCTTTTCCCGATGGTAATGACACCAAAAGTACGAAATGTGGTTGAAAATTCATGGAATTACGCTCCCGTGAAGTTAGCGGTCTTCGTGACATATACGCATCGGCGATTTCGCCAACTTTGAGCCCTGTTTTTGGCCAATTCCGTTGTTCCAGTTGACCAAACTCATAGCTATTTCAAAATAGTGTCCAGAATAAACAATGTAGACATTCTTGGCACTAAAATAACATATCCTCTGTTCATTAGTCATTCATTTTTACAATAATGCAGACTACTTCATTATTGTAAAAATGGTATAAATAATATCAGTGCACTCTTCAGGTCACTTGTTCTATCTAGGCTGGAATATTGCTGCACTCTAACAGCACCTTTCAAGGCAGGTGAAATTGCCGACCTAGAAAATGTACAGAGAACTTTCACGGCGCGCATAACGGAGATAAAACACCTCAATTACTGGGAGCGCTTGAGGTTTCTAAACCTGTATTCCCTGGAACGCAGGAGGGAGAGATACATGATTATATACACCTGGAAAATCCTAGAGGGACTAGTACCGAACTTGCACACTAAAATCACTCACTACGAAAGCAAAAGACTTGGCAGACGATGCACCATCCCCCAATGAAAAGCAGGGGTGTCACTAGCACGTTAAGAGACCATACAATAAGTGTCAGGGGCCCGAGACTGTTCAACTGCCTCCCAGCACACATAAGGGGGATTACCAACAGACCCCTGGCAGTCTTCAAGCTGGCACTGGACAAGCACCTAAAGTCAGTTCCTGATCAGCCGGGCTGTGGCTCGTACGTTGGTTTGCGTGCAGCCAGCAGCAACAGCCTGGTTGATCAGGGGCTGATCCACCAGGAGGCCTGGTCACAGACCGGGCCGCGGGGGCGTTGACCCCCGAAACTCTCTCCAGGTAAACTCCAGGCACTAGTGAAAGAACATTAGACTCCCCAGTTGACGTGTATTGGACGTGTGGTGTGATTTGCTTACTCCTGAACATTGGTAAAAATCGAACATTTCTGCTACTTTGAGCTCAATTTCGAGATTGTTTTCATCATGAAACTAATAAAAATCATCTCTGTTTCTGTAAAATGTTTTCCATTTTATCACGTGAGACCATGGAAACGAGAATACAATGATAAATACTATACGAAAACACACCTCAAAGTCGGCGTTTTAATAAAAAAATACGGCCAGTTTTTTTTTCTCATTATGCACTGTGTGCTGCAGGATTTTTTTTATGTGGTGCACACTGACCACACAGACCCATTCTCTCACATGTGGGCCTACCAACTTTCTCCTGCTTGATTTGAAGCCGCTAGAATTTACGCGTATAAATACGTCCGAAACAGTGGTGCGTAAGTCGTATATATACGACCAAAACAGTCAAAGGGTTAAACCAAATACGAGGTTAGAGTTTTGCTTTTCCCATTATGCACTGCGTGGGGCAAGATTTTTTTTTTTTTGTAATGTACACACTCACTTCACAGACCCATTCTCTCATATCTGGGCCAAAATTTGCCACTCACAGCTTATCTGAGGGAGCTGTGTTCAAAACATAGTTTTATTTGAATGATCTTGGCATCAATACCATAGATCTTTGTGATGGCCACTCAGAGGGTTAATTCTTTAAAAGTGGGCAATGATGCTTGCGAGGAACTTTTATCTGAGTGAATTAGAGCTACCCTTCTCTTCTTTGAATCAAACCTGATTACTCACCATTTGCCAGGTATTGTATCACCCCTATGAACTTAGCACCACCCCATGAATATAATAATACTCTAATAATAGTAAGAGGATTGTCAGGAAAACATGCTATGGTAATGTTGAAGTGGTTACTGTTGAGTGGAGATTATCAGGTTTTGAGGCACCTTAAGGGGTTTGAGGCTGAAAGAGCATGACAGAGAAGTTCTGTGATTCCTCGTTGAAGAGAAATTCTTAGAAGGAAATTGTCCATTTAATGTGCTATATAAAAGATTGGTTCTTGAGTGCCTGTTCTCTGAAGAACAGGCACTCCAGAGTAATAAAATCCTAAATTATTTTTTTTTTCAACAAACCGGTCATATCCCATGAAGGCAGGGTGACCCAAAAAGAAAAATGGAAGTTTTTCTTTTTAAATTTGGTAATTTATACAGGATAAGGGGTTACCAGCCCCTTGCTTGCCTCTTACAACATGCATGGCTTATGGAGGAAGAATTCTTTTCTGCTTCCTCCACTGATAATGATTATTATTATTGTTATAATACTGTAATAGGTTTTTGTGCTTATACCTCACATTCAACTTAATTACACAGATATTTTTATACTTGAATTTACTGACAATGAGCTGTTATCTTAACTTCGCTTATTTCAAATTTCAGCTTTATATAGAATATACTGTCCTCAGGATTCCACCCACATCAGTCAGAAAATGCCCTGGTATCAATTTATTGTTAGTTGAACAGGGGCAACAAGTGTGAGTCTTGCCTGTATATCTGTTTGAACCTGGGTCATTTAGTCAAGAAATAAGACACATGACTCAACCACTTGCATAAACTTCAATTTAATTTTTGAGTTAATAGCACTTAATATAAAAGTTTTGATTATTGAATGTCCACAAAGCCCTTGTCTTATTCTTTTTTTTTTTAACTCAAAATGATAATAGATATGAATGTGCTGCTGTCTGCTTATGATAGATGACCTATAAGAGTTTTATGCAACCTCAGAGGTGTCTAATCTATGTAATCTCAACACATGCACCTTTAGTGATCTGTAACACAACCAATACTCCAGTTCATTCCAGGTATTGACTAACATGTCCACTATGAAAAACTACAAAAGCCATATAATGTCATCCTTTATTGATAACAGTTTGCTCACACAATGGGCTTATGAAGTCACAAACAGATAAACCTCTCCAGGTTTATCTGATTGTAACTTGATATGCCACACTGTATGAGCAAAATGTCATCATTATGGGACTGCATTATACAGCATTTGTGTCATTTTTTATTTATTTATTTATTTTTTAACACATCGGCCGTGTCCCACCGAGGCAGGGTGACCCAAAAAGAAAGAAAAAAACTTTCATCATCATTCAACACTTTCACCATCACTCATACATAATCACTGTCTTTGCAGAGGTGCTCAGATATGACAGCCTAGACATCTTTCCAAACTGCCAATATCCCAAACCCCTTCTTTAAAGTGCAGGCATTGTACTACCCATTTCCAGGACTCAAGTCCAGTAACTGGTTTCCCTGATTCCCTTCACAAAATATTACCCTGCTCACACTCCAACAGCTTGTCAGGTCCGAGAACCTATTTGTCTCCATTCACTCCAATCTAACGCTCACGCACACATGTTGGAAGTACAAGCCTCTCGCCCACAAAACCTCCTTTAACCCCTTCTTCCAGCCTTTTTGAAGATGACCCCTACCCCACCTTCCTTACACTACAGATTTATACACTCTCAAAGTCATACTATTTTGTTCCATCTTCTCTAAATGTCCGAACCACCTCAACAACTCCTCAGCTCTCTGGATAATACTTTTAGTAACCCCTCACCTGCTCCTAATTTCCAAAATACGGATTTCCTGCATTATGTCCACACTGCACATTGCCCTCAGACACGAGATCTCCACTGCCTCCAGTCTTCTCCTTGTTGCGACATTCATCACCCATGCTTCACACACCCATGTAAGAGTATTGGTATAACTATATTTCTCATACATTCCCCTCTTTGCTTTCATGGATAACATTCTTTGTCTCCACAGACTCCTCAGTGCACCACTCAACTTTTTTCCCTCATCAATTCTATGATTCATCTCGTGTTTCATAGACCCTTCTGCTGACAAGTCCGTTCCCAAATATCTGAATACATTCACTTCTTGCATTCTCTCTCCCTCCAATCTGATATTCAATCTTTAATTTAATTTTTTTTTAATTTCAGCATTTTATACCATTTCTGTCCATATGCAATATAACTTTTCTGATGCCATCATTTATTGCAGCACAGAGTGTTGTAACATCAGCTACTTGTATTATCTGAAAATCCTTCACCAACCCCAACAAGAGGACAAAAGGCATGATATTAGGGAAGCATCACACCCACTTCACGTTACAAAAATTATGCTATCATGTGCAGAGAACCACATTTTCATGTCATTTACTACTACTTTGTAATAAATTTTTGAAATTTGAAAAGATTTGGAAAAAAGAAATTGAGTTGTCTTTGTGTGGACAAGTGAGAAGAATTAGACATGTACAACATCTGGGTATCTTTATTGTAGACATCTTCCCATGCAGTGGCTTTATTAATACAAATTCAAGACAGCAGCCTTGGAGTTGGTGAAGAGTACAGTGGACCCCCGCATAGCGATATTAATCCGTGCAAGAGAGCTCATTGTTATGCGAAATTATCGTTATGCGAATGAATTTTCCCCATAAGAAATAATGGAAATCAAATTAATCCGTGCAAGACACCCAAAAGTATGAAAAAAAAATTTTACCACATGAAATATACATTTTCCTACACACAAAGAGAAGGATACATGCACAATGATAGAGTAGTACATGCACAATATATATTGTGCATGTACTACTCTACTAAATGAAGAATAAATGACACTTACCTTTATTGAAGATGCAGCAATGACTGATGAGACACTGTGTCCTGGGAGTGCCTTTTCCTCCTGAGTACTGTAGGTCCTGTTTGGCATTTTCTTCCAGAACAGGCCTTATCACACTGTGTATGCCACTACGATTCTTAAATCTCTCAAACCAACCTTGCTGGCTTTAAATTCACCAATATGAGCACTAGTTCCAGGCATTTTTCCCTGTTCACCTGGGTGTTAGTCGACTGGTGTGGGTTGCATCCTGGGAGACAAGATTAAGGACCCCAATGGAAATAAGTTAGACAGTCTTCGATGACACTGACTTTTTTGGGTTATCCTGGGTGGCAAATCCTCTGGGGTTAATTGTTTCTTGGTATTCTCAATAAGCCACACCAACAACGGTGCTACAGCAGCAGCAGACGATGCTACAGCAGCAGCAGACGATGCTACAGCAGCAGCAGACGGTACTACAGCAGCAGCAGACGGTACTACAGCAGCAGCAGACGGTACTACAGCAGCAGCAGCAGCTGACGGTGGTACAACAGCAGCAGCAGCTGACAGTGCTACAGCAGCAGCAGACGATGCTACAGCAGCAGCAGACAATGCTACAGCAGCAGCAGACGATGCTACAGCAGCAGCAGATGGTACACAGCAGCAGCAGCAGCTGACGGTGGTACAGCAGCAGCAGCAGCTGACGGTGCTACAGCAGCAGCAGCAGCAGCAGCTGACAGTGCAGCAGCAGCAGCTGACGGTGGTACAGCAGCAACAGCAGCTGTACCACCAATAGTAGCGATGGTTGATTGGGGTTTATTATACAACCTGGCCAGCTCGGAGACATGCACTCCACTTTCATACTTATCAATGATCTTTTTCTTCATCTCTATAGTAATTCTCACCCTTATTGCTGTAGGGTTGGCACTAGAAGCTTTCTTGGGGCCCATGGTCACTTATTTTGCAGATAAAATCACCAAAAACACTGTAATAATACGAAATGTTCCGATTGTATGCTTGGATGTTACCGCGGAGGCTGGCTGGTAAACAATGCCACCGGCGGAACATGTGAGCGTGGCTCAGGCCGCACATAGACGCGTCTCAGACGAACAGCGTTGAGCGGGTTTTTTAGCGGTATGGGAGGCAAAATCTTGGCGATAAAATGTTGCGGTATGCGGATTTAACGTTATGTAAGGCCAACGGTATGCGGGGGTCCACTGTACTCTTCACCAACTCCAAGCTGAGGGACTGATTACCTCATCTTTTGTAAATAATTCTACTGTCTTTCCATTATGTCCTTGAATTTGTATTGATAAAAACCACTGGATGGTGAAACATCCCCAATAAAGATACCCAGATGTGGCACGTGTCTAATTCTTCATCTTGATGGTAATGTTTACCATACACATACGACAAGTGAGAAAACACAGGAGTTAAAACAAAAAATATTTATACTCATGCAAGAGAGTGTAGCAAGTGCTCACCAGTGTTCTGTTAGATAAATAAAGTAATTAGTTATTAGTGCAAGTTTTTTTTTTTTTTTGTGAAAGCTGCAGTATTTTGTTGTATTTAATTTTTGTCACCCACCAAAGCAGAGTGACCCAAAAAAGAAAAAAACACTTTCACTATCATTCAACATTTTCACCTTTATTCACACACAATCACCGTCCTTGCAGAGGTGCTCAGATATGGCAGTCTGCCGGAAATGCTGTGGCACAATACTGGCTTTCTTTGTACTTGACTAATCAAAATTGTAAATACACATTGTAACCTTGCAACCTTGCAAAGAAATAAAATCTTTATGTTATTATCTTTTATATCTTTAGCGAAGGGGTTGCTAACTCCTTGCTCCTGTTTTAAGCATTTATAACAAGTATGTTAAGTATGATTTCATACTTATTTTATTTTGCTTGTTTGAATTTTCAGGCCACTTAACCCTTTCAGGGTCCATGCCATAGATCTACAGCTTTACGTTCAGGGTCCAAACTGTAGATCTACGCCATGAGCTCAGCTCACTCTAATAAGCTGTGAGCAGTAAATTTGGGCCTAGATATGAGAGAATACATCTATGTGGTATGTGTGCACCACATAAAACAAATCCTGCAGCACACAGTGCATGAGAGAAAAAAAACTGAGACCGTAATTTTCGATTAAAACAGCAAATTTGCAGTGTTTTTTCATATGTTTTTTATAGTTGTATTTGCAATTTTTTGGTCTCATTTGATAGAATGAAAGATATTCTACAGAAATAGAGATGATTTTGATTGGTTTTAGTATGAGAAATGGCTTGAAACTGAGCTCAAAGTAGCAGAAATGTTAAATTTTTGCCAATGTTCAAGAGTAAACAAATGGCCTCACAAGTCTAATACATGACAGCTGTTGGGTCTAATATACATTCACAAATGTGGTGATCACCATACCATTTCCTACTAGGTAGACTGTTCCACTCATCAACTACCCTATTTCCAAACCAATACTTTCCTGTATCCTTTCTAAATCTAAACTTGTCTAATTTGAATCCATTACTGCAGGTTCTCTCTTGGAGGGATATACTCAAGACCTTGTTTATATCCCCTTTATTGATACCCATCTTCCAATTATACACTTCGATCATGTCTCCCCTCATTCTTTGTCTAACAAGTGAATGTAATTTAAGGGTCTTCAATCTTTCTTCATACTGAAGATTTCTAATGCTATGTATTAATTTAGTCATTCTACGCTGAATGTTTTCTAATGAATTTATGTCCATTCTGTAATATTGAGACCAGAACTGAGCTGCGTAATCTAGGTGAATCCTTACTAATGATGTATAAAGCTGTAATATAACCTCTGAACTTCTGTTGTTTACACTTCTTGATACATATCCAAGTAATCTGTTTGCCTTATTACGTACGCTTAGGCATTGCTGTCTTGATTTAAGGTTACTGCTTATCATAACCCCCAAGTCCTTCTCGCAATCTGTATGGCTGAGTTCTACATTATTTAACTTGTAAGTGCTAGGGTTATGGACACTCCCAAGCTTCAGAACTTTGCATTTATCTACACTGAACTGCATCTGCCGCTTTGCTGACCAGGTATCGAGTTTGTCTAAATCCTGGAAATATAAACACATATGCAGTATAATGTGATCCTTTATTGACTACGTTTTGCCCACACAGTGGGCTTTTTCAAGTCACAAACAGAACTACCTGGGGTGGAAGGAACGCGAGTATTTATAGTTCCTTCCACCCCAGGTAGTTCTGTTTGTGACTTGAAAAAGCCCACTGTGTGGGCGAAACGTAGTCAATAAAGGATCACATTATACTGTATATGTGTTTATATTTTCATTGTGTCGGTATTTTATACCATTTATTTCCATTGTCTAAATCCTCCTGAAGTTCCCTGATATCTACGTTTGATTCAATTATCCTACCTATCTTTGTATCATCGGCGAATTTGCTCATATCACTTGTAATTCTCTCATCAAGATCATTTATATATATTATGAACAACAACAGGCCCAACACTGATCCCTGTGGAACGCCACTTGTTACAGATCCCCACTCGGATTTAACGCCATTTATGCGCTCTCTCTGCTTCTTGTCAGTGAGTCATGACTCGATCCATGAGAGCACTTTTCCCTCAATGCCATGAATTGCCACTTTCTTTAACTGTCTTTGGTGCAGTACTCTATCAAAAGCCTTACTAAAATCTAAATAAACAATATCAAATTCTTTATCGTGATCAACAGCCTCAAAAGGTTTACTGAGGAAAGTTAATAAATTAGACAAGCATGGCCTCTCGTGAATCCATGCTGAGTATCATTAATCAAATTATGCTTATCCAGATGGCTTCTTATAATCTCAGCTATAATTGACTCTAGTAATTTGCCTACAATTGAGGCCAGGCTTATCGGGCGGTAATTTGATGGTAACGACTTGTCTCCTGCTTTAAAAATAGGAATTACATTAGCCATCTTCCACATATCAAACACTACACCTGTTTGAAGAGATAAATTAAAAATATTAGTTAATGGTTCACAGAGTTCCATTTTGCATTCCTTAAGGACCCTTGAAAAAAGCTCATCAGGACCCGGCGACTTATTTTGTTTCAGTCGGTCTATTTGTTTCATAACCATTTCACTTGTGACTGTGATGTTACATAATTTATCTTCTTCTGGCCCACTATAAAAATTTATTACTGGGATATTGTTAGTGTCTTCCTGTGTAAAATCGAGAGAAAATAATTATTTAAAATCAAGCACATTTCATTCTCTTTGTCAGTAAAATGCCCAGAGTTATTTTTTAAGGGGGCCTATCTTATCTCTAACTTTTGTTTTATAAACCTGGAAAAAACTTTTTTGGTTAGTTTTCGAATCCTTAGCAACTTTAATTTCGTACTCCCGTTTAGCTTTTCTTATCCCCTTTTTAATGTCCCTCTTAATGTGAATATACTGATTCATAAGATGACTCTCACCTCTTTTGATACATCTATAAATTCTTTTCTTCTGCCCTAAAAGATATTTGAGCCTATTATTCATCCATTTTGGGTCATTTTTATTTGATCTAATTTCTTTATATGGGATAAATGTTCTTTGGGCAGCATATATAGTGTTCAGAAAGCTGTCATACTGATAGCTCTCTTTGTTACCCCAGTCAACAGAGGATAAGTGTTCTCTATTCCCATTGTAATCTGCTAAGGAAAAATTTGAGATCATTACTGCATTATCTCTACTGTCATACTTCCATTCTATGCTAAAGGTTTATGATTTGTGATCGCTAGTGCCAAGTTCCTCTGTAATTTCTAAATTATTAACAAGGGTTTCCTTGTTTGCCAGAACCAAGTCAAGCAGGTTATTTCCCGTTGTAGGTTCTGTCACAAACTGCTTCAAAAAACAGTCCTGAACTACTTCTAAGAAGTCATTTGATTCTAAATTCCTAGTCAAGAAATTCCAATCAATCTGACTAAAGTTAAGGTCCCCTAGAATTACTACATTATCGTGCCTTGTGGTCTTAACAATTTCCTCCCATAGTAATTTCCCTTGGGCCCTATCTAAGTTTGGGGGACGGTATATCACTCCTAGAATCAATTTTTCATGCCCCTATGAAAATTCTATCCAGACAGTCTCTGTGTGTGTTACTTCAGACTTAATACCCGTTTTTATGCAACAGTTCAAGCGATCTCGGACATACAGTGCCACCCCACCCCCCTTATCGATACTTCTATCTACTTGGAACAATTTAAAACCCTGAATGTGACATTCTGCAGGCATGTCCCGACTTTTGGAATTAAACCATTTCTCAGTGATGGCAAATACATCAATGTTACCAGCACTAGCTACTAATCTCAACTCATCCATTTTATTCCTAGCACTATGGCTATTAGCATAATATATTTTTAAAGACCCTCCTTTCTCTTTACCCTTCCTGCTCATTTCTGTTTTTCCACTAAACCTATTACTGTCCTTGTCACCTAGTGCCATTGGCTTTCCAATATCCACCTCATTCTGCCTATTGCTAGTTCCCCTAGAACTCATAATATTACTACACAGGGACTTCACTGTATTCCTGCCAAAACCCATATCACTACTATTCCTAGTTTAAAACTCTAACAGCTCCTTCCACTGCAGTTGCCAATGCCCCCACCCCAGACCTAGATCAGTGAACCCCATCCCTAGCATACATGTCATTTCTGTCATGAAGAGGTCCCAGTTGTCGATGAATGTTGCCGCATTTTCCTTACAGTATTTGTCCAGCCAGCAGTTGACACCAGTTGCCCTGGACAACCATTCATTTCCAACTCCTCTCCTTGGCAAATTACCACAAATGACAGGGTTGCTACCCTTCTTCCTAATTATCTCTATTGCTGACCTATACCTGCTAATCAGGTCCTCACTCCTACATCTGCCAACATCGTTGCCTCAAGCACTGAGGCAGATAATAGGATTGCTCCCATTACCTTTCATGATGTCGTCCAGACGGCTAACAATATCCCCCATCCCAGCCCCAGGAAAACATACCCTCTGCTTCCTCTTCCTGTCCCTAAGACAAAAGGCCCTATCCATAAACTTAACCTGACTGTCTCCAACTTAAACAATGTTCTTACCTTCACTTTTGGAATTCGTCGTTACGTTCTCGATGGTCTTCTTTGGGGTTTCAAGGGATGTCTCACTCACGTCTACCAATGCTTCCTTGGTGCTCGTTGTGACATTCCCAGTAGACAACCCACATTTGTCAGGTAGCACTGAAAATGGGTTGGAAGTTTTCACAGTAGTCTTCTGGTTCTTCGTTGTTTCTGCCTCTCCAACAGTCTTCTTGATCCTCAGCTTGGTTCCATGTTGCCCGGCCACTGACCAGGTTCCCCTCTTAACCTGAGAACTCACAACAGGAGGATTACTACGAATCCTCTTGTTCTCCGTTAATCGCTGTATCTCCAGCTTAGCAACCCTAAGCTCCTCTTTTACCTGCGGTAGAGTTGCTCAAGAGAGGAGATCTTGGTTCAGATTCACAGAGAGCACACAGACAAGTCTTCACAGAGCTAAGTACAGGTCACCACTGCCACAGAGCTAAGTACAGGTCACCACCACCTTGTTCGTAACCCGATTTGTTCATATGCTGAGTTAATTTTCCTCATTTAAATTAATTGAAATGGCATTAATCCGTTACAGGGGAATTCCTGCTTTTATGAGGCACGACAAAATACTTCAGTATGATGCTAATATCAACTCTACGGCTTACATATATATATCATAATTCATCTAATTTCACCTTCATTCGAGGAATGCACAACAGGTGCATCATTGTTAGTGTTCAGCATTTCTTCGATATCAGCATCCTGTAACTCCATTAGCACACAGTCAAGACTAAATAGAATTGTCAACGCTTATTGCTTGGGTACTTTTATTCTGTTAGTGGGCTGGATCTGTGAAGGACCTGCCTAGTATGGGCCAACAGGCCTACTGCAGTGTTCCTCCTTTCTTACGTTATGTACCCACGACACCAATCATACCCAGCCCCTCCTACTCATATATTTGTCCAATCTCTTTTTAAAGCTACCCTAGGTTCTATCGAAGCTAAAACATTGGGTAGTTTCAAATTTAGGTTGGATAAATACATGAGTGAGAGGGGTTGGATTTGAGTGTGACTTACACGTGAGTAAATAGAATTATTAAAGCTTATTGCTTGGGAAGCATTTATTCTGTTAGTGGGCTGGATTTGTGAAGGACGTGCCAAGTATGGGCCAACAGGCATGCTGCACTGTTCCTCTGTTATTATGTTGAACATAAGAACATAAGAAAAGAGGAACACTTCAGCAGGCATGTTGGCCCATACTAGGCAGGTCCTTCACAATTCATCCCACTAACAAAATATTTGCCCAACCCAATTTTCAATTCTACCCAAGTAATAAGCTTTGATAATTCTATTTACTCACATGCAAGTCCCACTTATATTCAACCCCTCTCATTCATGTATTTATCCAACCTTAATTTGAAACTACCCAAGGTATTAGCCTCGATAACCCTACTAAGCAGACTGTTCCACTCATCAACTACCTTATTTCTAAAGCAGTATAAGTAACAGAAGTCCAAAAGTTATTTTACAGCTCAATACATCACTAGTGAGGCCTCATTTAGATTATGCTGCTCAGTTTTGGTCCCCTTACTACAGGATGGATATAATAAAGTTGGTAGAATTACCAACAATATGTAAAGTAAAAGGACACAAGTGCAACTAATGTGACATTTATTGTGGCAACGTTTCGCTCTCCAGGAGCTTTATCAAGCTTGATAAAGCTCCTGGAGAGCGAAACGTTGCCACAATAAATGTCACATTAGTTGCACTTGTGTCCTTTTACTTTACAGGATGGATATAGACTCATTAGAGAACATACAGAGAAGAATGACTAAAATGATTTACTGTGTAAGGAACCTCCCGTATGAAGATAGACTCAAAGCCTTAAATCTCCACTCTCTGGAGAGGCGTAGAATGAGGGGAGATATCATTGAAGTGTATAAGTGGATGACGGGCATAAACAAGGGAGATATTAATAAAGTACTGAGGGTGTCGAACCAGGTAAGAACCAGGAATAATGGATTTAAGTTGGATAAATTTAGATTTAGAAAGGACATAGGTAAGTACTGGTTTTCTAACAGAGTTGTAGATGGTTTAGAAAGACACGTAAGCAAACACTATAACATATTTATTAGAAAACGTTTCGGTCCTGGGACCTTGGATATCACATTGGAGGGAGGGAGTATGGAAGAAGTGAATGTGTTCAGATACAGGTTGGCTGTCATTCATCTGGCATCATTGGGACCTGTAGTGTGCAGGATTAGTGAGTTTGCCAGATTACAGAGTAGTAAGGTTAGAATACACTTAATTAACTTATAATTAGAGACTCCCTGCTACATCTTACTCATTTTCATCACTGCTTTCTCCTCCACTGGCTTGCTGCTGTGGATTTACAACCATCTGCTCAATTTCTGAGTTAGTATAATGATGAGTTTGAGTCAGTATAATGATTTGAGTCGGTATAATGATGAAATTTCAAATTATGCTAGCTGAAATTAGTGCCAGATTACTGATGGAACTGGATAATTGATTGCCAGATTAGTGATAGCTGACCTGTATTTGAGAGTAGATTTGTCAGTAGATGCATATATGAAGGACGAGGTTAACCATGGAACTGGTGAAGAAAAAAAGGCGAGTGGTGCATTGAGGTGTCTGTGGAGATACAAAACAATCCATGGAGGCAAAGAAGGTAATGTACAAGAGTATAGTGGTACCAATACTCTAATTTGGGCATAAAGCATGGGTTGTGAATGCTGCAGCAAGGAGGAGGCTGAAAGCAGTGGAGATTTCGTGTCTAAGGGCAATGTGTGGTGCAAATATTATGCAGATAATTCATAGTGTGGAAATTGGGAGAAAGTGTAGAGTTACAAAAATATTATTCAGAGGGCAAAAGAAGGGTTATTGAGGTGGTTTGGTCATTTAGAGAGGATGGAACAAAATAGAATGACTTGGAGGGTGTATAATCTGTAGTGGAGGGGAGGAGGGGTAGGGGTCATCCAAGGAAAGGATGGAGGGAGGGGTAAAAAAGGTTTTGTATGCAAGGGGCCTGGACATGCAGCAGGTATGTGTGAGCATGTTAGATGGAAGTGAATGAAGGCAAATGATTTTTAGGACCTGACGAGCTTGATGCAGTGGGAACATGGTAATGTTTTGTGAAGGGATTCAGAGAAACTGGTTAGCCAGATTTGAGTCCTGAAGGTGGGAAGTACAATGCACTGCACTTTGAAGGAAGGGTTTGGGATATTGGCTGGGCACCACTGTAAAAGACTGATTATGTGTGAATGATAGTGAAAGTGTTGAATGATGGTGAAAGTGTTTCTTTTTTGGGTCTCCTTGCCTTGGTGGAAGATGGCCAGCATGTTGAAAAAAAAATACTAATATATTTAAAAATTCAGTGCATTAGCAGATATTTTTAATACAGTATTGTAGATTTCTTGTAAAATCTACATACCTGTACGTAACTTGAGTAATAGTCTTGGATCAAAAACAATGGATTGTTTGGTTTGAGTGTTGACTACCTGAAAAATGCAAATATAAAATATACAGACTGACTAATGTTATTCTTCTCGTTCAGTATAATTATCTTGCATCTTATAATTACTGAAGTGTAACATGTCATGTGCTTTTTCTTGTAATGGAAACTTGAGCTGTCTGTCAGTGTTATAACCTATGACAGTTAAAGTTTGTTTTTCTGCTGTTAAATGTACAAACTATGAGCTGGTAGTTGTATATTGTCAGAATTATAAAAAATTCTCAGAATATTTCAAATGTTGGTAGGGGGGTAGGAAGTGCCTTGATGCTGGTAAAAACTCCTGATCTGAGGATTGAAACTACCCTCACCTTCCTTAGATCAAACCTGTTTGTCTCCCTCTTCTCAGACACTGTATGAATCTTATACTTTTAGTGTTTTCCCATGAAAATAAAAATTATATTCTCCTGATATGGGTCATACTTTTGTGATAACCCACACAGTGGAACTTTTGGTCATTTGACTTAAACTGCTTGCTGGCTTAGTAAAGATCACATCACATGATGTGATGGTAAACTTTGCACCCCATGTAATACAGCAATCACCATGCAGTAGTATCCTAGAGGTTGCTGTTATTGTACCTTAACTTATTTCAAAGCGTTGCTTTGCCTATTGCATGTTGTCAATCCCCAAGCATTCTCTCCACAACAGATGACTAATGCCCAAGTACTTCTTTACTGCTACATTAACATAGGAAGCAGGTGTATCTTAAGTTCATCATTAAAGCAACTTGATTCCCACAGGTCATGGTGCAGATGTTAAATGTGTTGATTGGCATCCATCTAAAAGTTTGCTGGCATCTGGGAGTAAAGACAACCAACAACCAATCAAACTCTGGGATCCTCGCTCTGGTCAGCCTTTGGCAAAGCTGTAAGTACTCAGTGCTTAAGGAAGCTCAATTTCCCAGGGATCACAAATGCTAAAATTATTGAAGTATTGAGCTCAGTTAATTCATTTGATTTTTTCTGTCTTATAGTTTTGTACATAATGTGGATATCTTGTAATAAAATTTTCAGTTGTCTGCCATGTAGGAGTGAATGGAGACGAATGGTACTTGGGACCTGATGATCTGTTGGAGTGTGAGCAGGGTAATATTTAGTGAAGGGATTCAGGGAAACCGGTTATTTTCATATAGTCGGACTTGAGTCCTGGAAATGGGAAGTACAATGCCTGCACTTTAAAGGAGGGGTTTGGGATATTGGCAGTTTGGAGGGATATGTTGTGTATCTTTATACGTATATGCTTCTAAACTGTTGCATTCTGAGCACCTCTGCAAAAACAGTGATAATGTGTGAGTGTGGTGAAAGTGTTGAATGATGATGAAAGTATTTTCTTTTTGGGGATTTTCTTTCTTTTTTGGGTCACCCTGCCTCGGTGGGAGACGGCCGACTTGTTGAAAAAAAAAAAATGTATTTTGGTCATTATCTCTTGAATTAGTTGTCTGCAGAGGTTTATGCTTTGCTCACATCACCTCAAACCATTAATAACCGACAAAAAGGTGCTGTGATTACCAGTGATTACCAATTCCCGTGCCAGGCAACACATTCCACCACTCTTCAAGAGCTTGAACTTACTTAATACACAAAATACTCACTCATATTATTGTGCCTACTACATATACAGAACATTATACTCCTATATAAATCCTCCTTTCAAACCTCTCCTTGACAACTACAACAGAATGCACAGGCACAACACAAGGCACAAAACACTCTTTGACATCCCTTGTGTCCATCTCACCTTATGCAAAAATTCAATGCACATGAAGGGCCTGAGGATCTGGAATTCATTGCCTGAAACAGCAAAAGGTCCCCTGCATGCAAATCAATTTAGGGTTCTACTTAAAAATCATCTCATCTCCCAAAATTAACCATACCAACACTATGCTAAATCATATAGCCAGTTTGAAGCAACTCAAAAACTCCCCAAAAAGTTTACAACTGCTTGATTAACTAAATATTAACACATACAATAAGTAATACATATTTTGTGAAAAAGAGGATAAATAAATATACAAGGTATGATATAGCATGTAATGAAAGTAGTTTGTTAGATTATGTATTGGTGGATAAAAGGTTGATGGGTAGGCTCCAGGATGTACTCGTTTATAGAGGGGCAACTGATATATCGGATCATTATCTAGTTGTAGCTACAGTTAGAGTAAGAGGTAGATGGGATAAGAGGGAAATGACAACAACAAGTAAGAAGGAGGTGAAAGTGTATAAACTAAGGGAGGAGGAAGTTCGGGTGAAATATAAGCAACTTTTGGCAGAAAGGTGGGCTAGTGCAAGTATGAGTAGTGGGGGGAGAGGGTTGAAGAGGGTTGGAATAGTTTAAAATATGCAGTATTAGAATGTGGGGTAGAAGTTTGTGGTTATAGGAGGGTGGGTGCAGGAGGAAAGAGGAGTGATTGGTGGAATGATGAAGTAAAGGGTATGATAAAAGAGAAAAAGATAGCTTATGAGAGGTATTTACAAAGCAGAAGTGTTATAAGAAGAGTGAGTACATGGAGAGTAAAAGAAAAGTAAAGAGAGTGGTGAGAGAGTGCAAAAGGGGAGCAGATGATAGAGTGGGAGAGGCACTGTCAAGAAATTTTAATGAAAATAAGAAAAATTTTTGGAGTTAAACAAGTTAAGAAAGCCTGGGGAACTATTGGATTTGTCAGTTAAAAACAGAGTAGGGGAGTTAGTAGATGGAAAGATGGAGGTATTGGGTAGATGGCGAGAATATTTTGAGGAACTTTTAAATGTCGACTAAGAAAGGGTGGTGGTAATTTCATGCACTGGCCAGGGAGGTATACCATCTTTTAGGAGTGAAGAAGAGCAGGATGTGAGTGTGGGGGAGGTGTGTGAGGCATTCCGTAGAATGAAAGGGGGTAAAGCAGCTGGAACTGATGGGATCATGACAGAAATGTTAAAAGCAGGGGGGACATAGTGTTGGAGTGGTTGGTATTTTTGTTTAATAAATGTATGAAAGAGGGGAAGGTACCTAGGGATTGGCAGAGAGCATGTATAGTCCCTTTATATAAAGGGAAGGGGGACAAAAGAGATTGTAAAAATTATAGAGGAATAAGTTTACTGAGTATACCAGGAAAAGTGTATGGTAGGGTTATTGTTGAAAGGATTAGAGGTAAGACAGAATGTAGAATTGTGGATGAGCAAGGAGGCTTTAGAGTGGGTAGTGGATGTGTTGATGGAGTGTTTACATTGAGGCATATGTGTGAACAGTATTTAGATAAAGGTAGGGAAGTTTTGATTGCATTTATGGATTTAGAAAAGGCAAATGATGGAGTGGATAGGAGAGCAATGTGGAGATGTTGCAAGTAATATATGGAATTGGTGGTAAGGGGTATCAAATGATTTAGTTAAAGAAAAATTAGATATCAAATTGGGGAGGAGGGGTATGGAAGAAGTGAATGTTTTCAGATATTTGGGAGTTCACGTGTCAGCGGATGGATTTATGAAGGATGAGGTTAATCATAGAATTGATGAAGGAAAAAGGGTGAGTGGTGCATTGAGATATATGTGGAGGCAAAAACTGTTTTCTATGGAGGCAAAGAAGGGAATGTATGAAAGTATAGTAGTACCAACACTCTTATATGGGTGTGAAGCTTGGGTTGTAAATGCTGCAGCAAGGAGGCGGTTGGAGGCAGTGGAGATATCCTGTCTAAGGGCAATGTGTGGTGTAAATATTATGCAGAAAATTCGGAGTGTGGAAATTAGGAGAAGGTGTGGAGTTAATAAAAGTATTAGTCAGAGAACTGAAGAGGGTTTGTTGAGGTGGTTTGGTCATTTAGAGAGAATGGATCAAAGTAGAATGACATGGAGAGCGTATAAATCTGTAGGGAAAGGAAGGCGGGGTAGGGGTTGTCCTTGAAAAGGTTGGAGGGAGGGGGTAAAGGAGGTGTTGTGGGCGAGGGGTTTGGACTTCCAGCAAGCGTGCGTGAGCGTGTTAGATAGGAGTGAAAGGAGACAAATGGTATTTGGGACCTGACGAGCTGTTGGAGTGTGAGCAGGGTAATATTTAGTGAAGGGATTCAGGGAAACCGGTTATTTTATACAACTGGACTTGAGTCCTGGAAATGGGAAGTACAATGCCTGCACTCTAAAGGAGGGGTTTGGAATATTGGCAGTTTGGAGTAATATATTGTGTATTTTTATATGTATATACTTCTAAACTGTTGCATTCTGGGCACCTCTGCAAAAACAGTGATTATGTGTGAGTGAGGTGAAAGTGTTGAATGATGATGAAAGTATTTTCTTTTTGGGTCACCCTGCCTCGGTGGGAGACGGCCGACTTGTGGAAAAAAAAAAACCTTGTAATTGTACTATTGTATTATTGTTATTTGTGCTAAATTGTAATAATGTTTATTTTTTATATGCTACATCACAACTATATAGTTTATTACTGTAAACCATTAGCTACCTCACTGTTGTAATAAGGAAAATAATGTATAATTAAAATCTACTACTTTTTTCCTGCCTAGTCTTATGTAGTCTGTAAGCATTAGTTATTAGTCTGTCCGAAATGCCCCGGCATGTTAGTGGCTTTCTTTGTACCTAACAACACACACAAAATGTAATCAAACATTGTAACCTTTGCAGAGAAGTATATTTTGTCTTTGTCCTAAAGTGATTAAGGATTAATTTCCTTTTGTATGCTTTGTATCCCCACAAAGGAGGTTCCTTGATGCTGGTGAGGGTGCTCTTGATTGACTGAATTTCTCTTGTTCTCCCCTTTCTTTAATTGACGCTTGATTGCTTCCCATTTCTTAGGCACTGTATGATCCTGTGGGTTTAACTCTTCACTCCCTAACTATAATAAATATGCTCACTTTGTCATCTTGCTGAAAATTCTAAGTAGCCTTATTGTTTTTGCTCAGTGCTCAACACTTAGTTTTAACTTCTTTTCATCACCCCGTGGCATCCAAACAAAGTGCAGATGATGCTGTGGCATCCAAACAAAGTGCAGATGATGCTGTGGCATCCAAACAAAGTGCAGATGATGCTGTGGCATCCAAACAAAGTGCAGATGATGCTGTGGCATCCAAACAAAGTGCAGATGATGCCGTGGCATCCAAACAAAGTGCAGATGATGCTGTGGCATCCAAACAAAGTGCAGATGATGCCGTGGCATCCAAACAAAGTGCAGATGATGCTGGTAAAGCAAAGAAAAAAAATTATGCATGAACCTATGCCTATTTCGAAAATACTTGAAGTAATTGAGATGCTGAAGGGTTGTGCACACATCATGGAGACAATACAAGTACATATTTGGCATTAAAGAATTAGTGGTTCATTCAATTTGAGATAATGAGATGAAGATAAAGGCTTGTGCAATGAGTAATCCTCAATGAGACACAGTGAAAAGAATGAGGAACAGGTCTGTATTGCTAAACAAAACAAGGTTTACTAAATATGTGAATTGAAAAAACAAAATGAAGATGTTCCACTTGATGGCATGTTTATTAGGAAAAAAGTCTTATTACACTATAAAACAATGTGTGAGGAGGAAGCACAGTCCAAAAAATGAATGTCTATTTTGTTCTAGATGATTTAACTGGTTTAAAATATCAGTGGGTTGTAGAAAGAATTGCAGTGTAAAACAAACTAGTAGCATATGACAGAATACCTGCCTGCAAACTGCTCTGCAACAATCAGCTGATGAAGTTGCATCAACATCTCAAGATCTCCAGCCTTCAACATCTCATCATTAACCCCAGCCTTCAACATCTCATCATTAACCCCATCCTTCAACATCATATCATTAACCCCAGCCATCAATCTGGGCCTAGTAAGATAGATAAGATAAGATAAGATTTCGTTCGGATTTTTAACCCCGGAGGGTTAGCCACCCAGGATAACCCAAGAAAGTCAGTGCGTCATCGAGGACTGTCTAACTTATTTCCATTGGGGTCCTTAATCTTGTCCCCCAGGATGCGACCCACACCAGTCGACTAACACCCAGGTACCTATTTGCTGCTAGGTGAACAGGACAATAGGTGTAAGGAAACGTGTCGGAATTTCCACCCGCCGGGAATCGAACCCGGGCCCTCCGTGTGTGAAGCGGGAGCCTCAGCTACCCTCTCTGCTTACTTTGGGATGTTACACATCACCAAGCTGACTTGAAGTAACAAATACAGTACCATTGTTTAGCTACCTGTGCTCTTCCTTTCATTCACAGAGCATCCTCATTGACAAAATTATGTAGAAAATTATTTTTCAATAAATTATTATAGTAAAAAAGATTTGTTGATTTTTTGAAGTCTGAGGAATGCAACCCTATTTTGTCTTCTTTATTTTTCACTCTCTAAGTCTCAGAAATCACTGGTAGAGCTGTTTTCAGGAATTTAATATACACAAATTATGAATGTCTACTGTACAAAAAACTTTATGCATAAACTTGTTAAAAACTAAAGCTGTATCTTTTCATAACTTCTAGACATGCTCACAAAAGCACAGTGATGGACTTGAAATGGAATGCCAATGGGAACTGGCTGTGCTCAGCATCCAGAGATCATCTCTTGAAGCTGTTTGATATCCGTAATCTGTCCACAGAATTTCAGGTTGGTAAAATGAGTATATATATGCAGAAAAATAGGAATCTATCTTTTGAGAGAGTTAATCTTGAATTTCAAAAACCTTACAGTATAGACTCATTACATTATTGTTTAAAAATAAATAAATAGAGTAGGGCCCCACTTTTCGGTGTTTCACCTTACAGCTTTCCACTAATACAGTGATCTCAAATTATGACCAAAACTTTCTTTACGGCAAGTGGTCTTTCAAATATGGCGCGGGTCACCCAGTTTGTTTACATTCTCCATGAGCACATCTCTCTATTATGTAATAATAATCACTCTTGGACACATTAAATGTCTAATTTTACATCAATATAAACATTTTCATGAATCCATCTATGATATTTCTTCAAAATTATATAAGAAACACGTTACATAGCATATAAACATGCTATGGAGGTGTGGTTGCCGAGTGGGGGGAAAACATTACGTAATACACCTACCATCCGACTTACGACCAAGCTTGGTTCCGACCAACCGGTTGTAAGTCAAAATGGACGTAAGTCGAACCTTTGAAAATTGCCGACATGTTGGGTAGAGCATAATGTCAAAACTTTCCTATATGAACTACCTACATAATACTGTAATGTAATGTACAATCATTATTTCATTCTTTTTACCATAATTTACTTCTATTGTTATATTTTAACCCCTTGACTGTCGCAACCCAGGTAAACTCCAGGTAACCCCCAATCCTGAGGTGTCTCCTGGTGTCGCAAAATTTAAAAAAAAAAAAATTCTTATGAAAGGATAGAGAATGTTTTCCCGATGGTAATGACACCAAAAAAACGAAATTTGATGGAAAACTGACGGAATTATACTCTCACGAAGTTAGCGACCTCGGCGCTGTTTACAAATCGGCGATTTCCCCCTATTTTCGGCTAATTCCGTTGTTCCAGTCGCCCAAACTCATAGCTATTTCTTTAGAACTCCATTTTTTATATCGATTGAGTACAAGAAACTGCCCATTTACCAATTTCAACTACCTAATAATGTGGTCAGAAATTTGCAATTTGGCCAATTTCACGAAAACTAAAAAATATGACAATTTCAAAATAAGGTCCAGAATGAACAATGCAGACATTCCTGGCTCTAAAATAACATTTTCTTTGCTCATCAGTCATGTCTCCAGGCCTCTCTGATATTACTCTTGCTTTCCATTTTGAATTTTTATTCAAACAAAAAATAGGAGACTTACTATTATACAGACTACTCCAGTACTGTAATAATTGTATAAATAACATCAACCCATTCATGACTGCATATTAGAATGGCTATTTAGACATTTATTGGACAATGGCATCATTTGTTTACTTTTGAACATTGGCAAAAATCAAACATTTCCCCTATTTTGAGCTCCATTTCTAGGTTCTTTTTTATAGTAAAATAAATAAAAATCACCTCTATTTCTATAATATGTTTTCCATTCTATCAAATGAGATCAAGAAAACGAGAATACATCCATAAATACTATACGAAAATAGACCACAAAGTCAGCATTTTAATTAAAAAAAGCGGTCGGAGTTTTTTTTTTCTCATTATGCACTGCGTGCTCCAGGATTTTTTTTATATGGTGCACACTGACCACACAGACCCATTCTCTCACATGTGGGCCTACCAGCTTTCTCCTGCTTGATTTGAAGCAGCTAGAATTTGAGTATATATACGTCAAACACGGTACCTCGTAAGACGTATATATACGGCCGCGACAGACAAAGGGTTAATTATTAATGTACTGTATATAATGTATACATGGTAGTAATCTGTATTGTAAATTTTACATCGCATACAGTATCATATGTTACTATTATCTTTATGTATTGTCCACACAGTGAATGGGAGAATACCACTGGTAGTGTTATCCTGCCAGAATGTAGTATAACCTATACCCTAAGTAAAGAGAAACAACACTGGAACATGTGTGATACGTATCCGGCTGGGTGGGTGGGTGGCTGGCTGGCTGGCTGGACGGTGGGTGGCAGGGTGGGTGGGTGGGTGGCTGGACGGGTGGGTGGGTGGTTGGCTGACTGGCTGACCGAATGTGGCTGTCTCTCTCTCTGTATTCTCTCTCTCTGTATCTCTCTCTCTGTATCTCTCTCTCTCTGTATCTCTCTCTCTCTGTATCTCTCTCTCTCTGTATCTCTCTCTCTCTGTATCTCTCTCTCTCTGTATCTCTCTCTCTCTGTATCTCTCTCTCTCTGTATTCTCTCTCTCTCTGTATCTCTCTCTCTCTGTATCTCTCTCTCGTATCTCTCTCTCTCTGTATTCTCTTCTCTTTTCTGTATCTCTCTCTCTCTGTATCTCTCTCTCTGTATCTCTCTCTCTCTGTATCTCTCTCTCTCTCTGTATCTCTCTTCTCCTCTCTGTATCTCTCTCTCTCTCTGTATCTCTCTCTCTCTGTATCTCTCTCTCTCTGTATCTCTCTCTCTGTATCTCTCTCTCTCTGTATCTCTCTCTCTCTGTATCTCTCTCTCTCTGTATCTCTCTCTCTCTGTATCTTCTCTCTCTGTATCTCCTCTCTCTGTATTTCTCTCTCTCTCTGTATCTCTCTCTCTCTGTATCTCTCTCTCTCTCTGTATTCTCTCTCTCTCTGTATCTCTCTCTCTCTGTATCTCTCTCTCTGTATCTCTCTCTCTCTGTATCTCTCTCTCTCTGTATCTCTCTCTCTCTCTGTATCTCTCTCTCCTCTCTGTATCTCTCTCTCTCTGTATCTCTCTCTCTCTGTATCTCTCTCTCTCTGTATCTCTCTCTCTCTGTATCTCTCTCTCTCTCTGTATCTCTCTCTCTCTGTATCTCTCTCTCTCTGTATCTCTCTCTCTCTTGTATCTCTCTCTCTGTATCTCTCTCTCTCTGTATCTCTCTCCTCTCTCTGTATCTCTCTCTCTCTCTCTGTATCTCTCTCTCTCTGTATCTCTCTCTCTCTCTGTATCTCTCTCTCTCTGTATTCTCTCTCTCTCTGTATCTCTCTTTCTTCTCTGTATCTCTCTCTCTCTGTATCTCTCTCTCTCTGTATCTCTCTCTCTCTGTATCTCTCTCTCTCTGTATATCTCTCTCTCTGTATCTCTCTCTCTTGTTCTCTCTCTCTCCTGTATCTCTCTCTCTCTGTATCTCTCTTCTCTCTGTATCTCTCTCTCTCTCTGTATCTCTCTCTCTCTGTATCTCTCTCTCTCTGTATCTCTCTCTCTCTTATCTCTCTCTCTCTGTATCTCTCTCTCTCTGTATCTCTCTCTCTCTGTATCTCTCTCTCTCTGTATCTCTCTCTCTCTGTATCTCTCTCTCTCTGTATCTCTCTCTCTCTCTCTGTATCTCTCTCTTCTCATCTCTCTTCGTATCTCTCTCTCTCTGTATCTTCTCTCTCTCTGTATCTTCTCTCTCTCTGTATCTCTCTCTCTCTGTATCTCTCTCTCTCTGTATCTCTCTCTCTCTGTATCTCTCTCTCTCTGTACTCCTCTCTCTCTCTGTTATCTCTCTCTCTCTCTGTATCTCTCTTCTCTCTCTCTATCTCTCTCTCTCTGTATCTCTTTTCTCTCTGTATCTCTCTCTCTTCTATTCTCTCTCTCTGTATCTCTCTCTCTCTGTATCTCTCTCTCTCTGTATCTCTCTCTCTCTGTATCTCTCTCTCTCTGTATCTCTCTCTCTGTATCTCTCTCTCTCTGTATCTTCTCTCTTCTGTATTTCTCTCTCTGTATCATCTCTCTCTGTATCTCTCTCTTATCTCTCTACTCTCTGTATCTCTCTCTCTCTGTATCTCTCTCTCTCTGTATCTCTCTCTCTTGTATCTCTCTCTCTGTATCTCTCTCTCTCTGTATCTCTCTCTTCTGTATCTCTCTCTTCTGTATCTCTCTCTCTCTGATCTCTCTCTTCTGTACTCTCTCTCTCTTTCTCTCTGTATCTCTCTCTCTCTTACTCTCTCTCACATGTATCACTATGTCATACGTATCTCTACATTGTATAAATTACTCAGTACCCAAATCCGACTCTGCTATCATTGTATCTTCTCTCATGCCCTACTTCTCATAATATTCTATAACTATACACTTATCTTTATTCTTTCATATACTGACTCTCCTTCTAACTCTCGTTCTCCTCTTCTTAACTTCAAAAACTTCCATCTCATCTCTCTCTCCATAAGAGTACAGTAATCAAGTTAATCATCAGACAAAAGTATGAAATACCTGTACCCATAAATATTCCAGTAACAATAGTAGCTAATACAATAACTATGCTCCATGCCCTAACAATTAATAAAGAATATTAATATTAATAATTTATTATATAGATTATGTGTTACAATATACAAGGGACCCTCCGGACTTCGGTACAATCCTTCTGGAGACTCATCGCTTAACCAAAAATATCGGAAAGTCGAGATCAATTTTGCCCCTAGCAAATAATGGAATCAAGGCAATACCATGCAAGATCACCCAAATGTATGCAAAATAAAACTTTACACATGAACATATTAGTTAATGCATTAGAATAGTAATTACATAACAACATACACAATAAATCAGCAATTTATACAAATGATAATTGACACTTACCTTTAATGGATCTGGTGAGAATGATGGGATGGTAGGAGGAGGAAGAGTGTGGATGGTTTAGCATTTAGAAGGGGATTCCCCTCCATTAGGACTTGAGTAGCAAATCCTTTTCTGGGGTTACTTCCCTTCTTCTTTTAATGCCACTAGGACCAGGTTGAGAGTCACTTGACCTCTGTCGCACAACATAACTGGCAGCCTCACCATGCCTAATTACACTATGTATGCCACTACGATTCTTAAATCTTTCAAACCAACCTTTGCTGGCCTTAAATTCACTCACATCACCACCAGTTGCAGGCAATTTTTTTACCAAATCGTCATGCAACTGCCTAGCCTTTTCACAAATGATTGCTTGAGAGATGCTATCTCCTGCTATCTGTTTTTCATTTATCCACACCAATAACAGTCTCTCAACATTTTCTAACACTTGCGGTCGCTGTTTCCTAATCACAGTTGCACCTTTTGCAAGAACAGCTTCCTTGATTGCCGTTTTCTTGCTCACTATAGTAGAGATGGTTGATTGGGGTTTACTATACAACCTGGCCAGCTCCGACACACGCACTCCACTTTCGTACTTTGCAATTATCTCTTTCTTCGTTTCAACAGTCATTAGCACCCTTGGTCTCGAAGGGTTGGCACTGGGAGCTTTCTTGGGGCCCATGGTGACTTATTTTGCAAAAACAGGCACCAAAAACAGTGATAATATGGATAATATGGAATGTACCGAATGTATCCTAAGATGCGCGCACACTGGCTGGCTTGTAAACACTGGCATACACGGGGCAGTTCAGGCCACACATGGACACATCTCGTACGAACCACATCGCATACCGGGTTTTGTATCGGGAAGCGAGGCAAATTTTCTGCTATATAATGCATCGGTTACCGGATTTATCGGATACCGATAGCATCGCAAACCGGAGGTCCACTGTACATATGTACTAATATTAATAATAATATTATTATCAAGCTATAATATAATAATCATGTCCACTCATTACTTGCCTTAAAATATCTGTAGTTTTAATGTAGAGTGAGAGGTGAGTAAGACAAGATTAAATGAATAAATGAGAGAGGAGAATGAGAATGTAGAATGTTCACGAGTTATATAAACAAACGTTGTTGTTGTTGTTGTTGTTACCGGGGCCTGTTCACGAAGGACCAGAAACACTGTTAATAAGCTTGAGTAGAAAAAATCTTATATTGTTAAATTTATTTTATGTTTATATTTATGTGCATTTTTATTATATAATTTTGGGAAAAAAACTCATAGATGGATTAAGCAAAAAGGCATAAGTAAGTTTTGACACACATTAATGTGCCTAAAGGTGATAAATTATTATTACAAAAGTTAATATATAAACAAGACCAATTAAGACGACTTAAGGTGGACGTAGACAGACAAGGTAGACAGAAAGACAGACACACAGGTAGAAAAAGACAGACACACAGGTAGACAGAAAGACACACACACAGGTAGACAGACATGCTGGTAGACAGACAGATAAACAGACACACAGAGATACAGACAGATACAGACAGGTTTATGTGTAACAGTGAAAACAAATAGAGAGTTCGAGAGTAAGAGCCTTTCTTGCCACAATCTCCAGTGCAAGATTCAGACTTCATCTTAGGGGCCATGGTGAAATTTACTGTCCAGTTAGTACAGTTAATACAGTATGATGCTGCTGATAGGGCAGGGTTACTCAAACTGATGCTGCCTGCATGACACATTGCCCCCGCGAGTATTGTCAAATATTGTACAGCGGTGTGCATCAGCCGGCCCAGCCCAGCTGCCAGATGCACGGTCGTAAGTAGAGTGGACGTATGTCGAGCAGGTCGTAAGTCGGATGGTAGGTGTACTAATAATAATCACTCTTGGGCACATTAAATGTCTTATTTTACATTGATATAGACATTTTCATTAACCCATCTGTTATATTTTCTTCAAAATTATATAAGAAACATGTTACATAACATATAAACATTGTGTTTATATACTATGAATGTGTGGTAGCCGGGCGGAGGGAAAACATTATGTCATTCCTCTTAATACATAACGCTTTTGTTTGCAATTCTCGGCATGAATTATTCATTACTTCTCCCTTTGTTTATGATGACATATAAAGGTAGTTGTTAGAAATGATTAAACTCAGTGAACATGGTATGTCGATGGTCATAATATGGCTCTGGGCCATGTTATTGCTATGTAGGTATGTAGCCCAGGCAGACTACATACCTGCATTAATATTATAGCTGATAATTATACGTATGTGTACCTGTACTTAAGTAAACTTACACACTGTGCTGGCATGCAGGTACACATTAAAATCACTAGGAGTGTCTTATTAGTCTTGAAGCTCCCATTTTAATAATGATAATAACAATAACACAATAATAATCACTGAGGCCAAATTTCAAAGTGTGCACCAGGGTCCAAGAATTTTCAAAAAATAATTTTGTTATTTTTTCTTATGAAATGGTAGAGAATCTTTTTCTGAAGGTAATAAAAAAAATGTACGAAATTTGATGGAAAATTGACGAAATTATGCTCTCGCGAATTTTGATGTGTCGGCGATATTTACGCATCGGCGATTTTGCTGACTTTGACTCCCATTTTAGGCCAATTACAGTATTCCAGTCACTCAAATTCTTAGCTGTTTCACTAGTATTACTTCTGTTCTATCGATTGAGCACAAGAAATTGCCAAGTCAACTGTTTCAACAACAAAATAAAGTGACTGGAAATTGGTAATTTGGCCAATTTAATGCAAAGTTCAAAATATTCCAATTTCAAAATAGGGTTCCGAATAAACAATGCAGGAATTCCTGGCACTAAACTAACATTTCCTCTGTTCATTAGTTACATTTTCAGGCTTTACAAATTAATTCCATTTTGATTTTTTTATTCACATAATGAATTTTTATTCAAACCAAAAAACAGAATATTTACTGTTATGCAATACTGTAATAATTGTATAAATAACATCACCACATTTGTGAATGTATATTAGGCCTACCAGCCAACATGTATTAGACTCGTGATGTGATTTGTTTGCTCTTGAACATCGGCAAAAATTTAACATTTCTGCTACTTTGAGCTCAGTTTCAAGCCATTTCCATTACTAAAACTAATCAAAATCATCTCTATTTCTGTAATATATCTTCCATTCTATCAAATGAGACCAAGAAATTACAAATACGACTATAAAAAACACACGAAAAAACACTGCAAAGCCGCTGTTTTAACCCTTTCAGGATTTCGGCCTTACTACTACGGCTTATACACCAAGGTTTTTGACGTACTAGTACGCCTAAATTCTAGCACCCTCAAATCTAGTGAGAGAAAGCTGGTAAGCTTACATATGAAAGAATGGGTCTATGTGGTCAGTGTTTACCTGGAGTTTACCTGGAGAGAGTTTCAGGGGTCAACGCCCCCGCGGCCCGGTCTGTGACCAGGCCTCCTGGTGGATCAGCGCCTGATCAACCAGGCTGTTGCTGCTGGCTGCACGCAAACCAACGTACGAGCCACAGCCCGGCTGATCAGGAACTGACTTTAGGTGCTTGTCCAGTGCCAGCTTGAAGACTGCCAGGGGTCTGTTGGTAATCCCCCTTATGTGTGCTGGGAGGCAGTTGAACAGTCTCGGGCCCCTGACACTTATTGTATGGTCTCTTAACGTGCTAGTGACACCCCTGCTTTTCATTGGGGGATGGTGCATCATCTGCCAAGTCTTTTGCTTTCGTAGTGAGTGATTTTCGTGTGCAAGTTCGGTACTAGTCCCTCTAGGATTTTCCAGGTGTATATAATCATGTATCTCTCCCTCCTGCATTCCAGGGAATACAGGTTTAGAAACCTCAAGCGCTCCCAGTAATTGAGGTGTTTTATCTCTGTTATGCGCGCCGTGAAAGTTCTCTGTACATTTTCTAGGTCGGCAATTTCACCTGCCTTGAAAGGTGCTGTTAGAGTGCAGCAATATTCCAGCCTAGATAGAACAAGTGACCTGAAGAGTGTCATCATGGGCTTGGCATCCCTAGTTTTGAAGGTTCTCATTATCCATCCTGTCATTTTTCTAGCAGATGCGATGTGTGCACAGTATAAAAAAATCCTGCAGCATATGGTGCGTAATGAGAAAAAAAAAAACTTTGACCTTGTTTTTGGATTAAAACAGCGACTTTGCACTGTATTTTTGTATGGTATTTATTGTTGTATTCTAGTTTTCCTGGTCTCATTTTATAGAATGGAAGACATATTACAGAAATTGAGATGATTTTGACTGGTTTTACAAAGAAAGGTGCCTTGAAATTGAGCTCAAAGTAGCAGAAATGTTTGATTTTTTACAAAAGTTCAAAAGTAAACAAATCATGGTAAGTGTCCAATACACGTCAGCTGGTGAGTCTAATATTCTTTCACAAATGCGCTGATATTATTTATACCATTTCTACACTAATGCAGTAGTCTGCATAACAGTAAATCTTCTATTTTTTTGTGAGAAAAAATTCAAAGTGGAAAGCAAAGAATGTAAGAGGGGCGTGGACGAGATAATGAACAGAGGAAATGTTATTTTAGTGCTTCCAAGGAATGTCTTTATGTTTATTTGACCTATTTGGAATAATGGCATCTTTTGAATTTGTGTGAAATTGGCATAAATTTTTTTAAATTCGACCACTGATTGGAAGTGAAATTGGTAAATGAGGTGGTTGTTGTACTATCCGATAGAAGAGAAATGGAGTCTAGTGAATAGTTATGATTTTTTTGTCGACAAGTCACTGGAATTGGCCGAAAATAGGCTCAAAGTTGGGCAAAATTCACACTAACCATGATGGTGAGCTAGGACGGTATTATTAGCAGGAAGAGGTTAGTGTAGTTAGTATTTGTCGAAGTCATGGATGGATAGTATATAGTGGGTAGATAGTAGGGTAGTAGTAGTGGCGGTATAGTAGGGGAGTAGTGGTAGTGTAGTAGTGGTAGTAGTAGTGAGTAGTAGTAGTAGTGGTAGTAGTAGTGGTAGTAGTAGTGGTAGTAGTAGTGGAGTAGTGGTAGTGGTAGTAGTGTGAGTAGTAGTGGTAGTAGTAGTGGTAGTAGTATGGTAGTAGTAGTGGTAGTAGTAGTAGTAGTAGTAGTATGTAGTAGTAGTAGTGGTAGTAGTAGTGTAGTGGTAGTAGTAGTGTAGTAGTAGTAGTAGTGGTAGTAGTAGTGTAGTAGTGTGTAGTAGTAGTGGTAGTGTAGTGGTAGTAGTAGTGGTAGTAGTAGTGGTAGTAGTAGTAGTGTAGTAGTGAGTGGTAGTAGTAGTGGTATAGTATGGTAGTGGTAGTGGTAGTAGTAGTGGTAGTAGTAGTAGTAGTGGTAGTGGTAGTAGTAGTAGTAGTGGTAGTAGTAGTAGTAGTGGTAGTAGTGGTAGTAGTAGTAGTAGTAGTAGTAGTGGTAGTAGTAGTAGTAGTAGTAGGAGGGGGGAACTAAGGAGGAGGAGCCAGTCAAATATAAAGAAAGGGGAGCACTGCAAGGGAGCTAGGTGCCCACAAAGGGAGAGCAAGTGCACAGAGGTGGGGGGAAGGGGAAGTGATGAAATAAATAATGAAGGAACAGAAACACGCGACAGAAGAAAGACAAAAAAGGAAAAAAAGGAAAGAGGAAAGGGGAAGAGGGAGAAGAAGAAAAATGAGGAATCAGGTTAAGTCACGAGTGTTCTGAAGTTTGGAACATTTTACAATGTAGTGGGAGAGGAAGGCATCTACAGAGACGAAGCCAGGACTAAGATTCATACAGGGAAAGTTGTGCATTAGAGAGGATTCAACTAGACGGTGACTGTTCGAGTTGGAAGTAGGGAAGACAGTTTTAGCAGAAGACCAGTCTATAGGATGGCTGTGATCTCTGACGTGACAGAAAAGAGCATTGTTAGTGTCGGCAAGCCTAACACTATTTTTGTGCTCCCTAAGTCTGTCAGAAAGAGATCGGCCAGTTTCTCCAAAGTATTGAAGAGGACAGGAGGAGCAAGAAATAGAGTAGACACCAGGAACATCTGTAGAGGGAGGAGAGGTATGAACGAGATTAGTGCGAAGAGTGTTAGTCTGGCGGAAAGTAAGCTCCTCTCTTCTATGTGCAGGTTATTTGTGTATCGTTCCAGTCACGGTATTGTGCCTTTTTTTGTTATTTGGGCAAAATCGCCGATGCGTAAACATCATCGAGACCGCTAACTTCGCGAGAGCATAATTCCGTAAGTTTCCATCAAATTTCATACTTTTGGTGTCATTACGATCGGGAATAGATTCTCTATCTTTTCATAAGAAAAAATAATTTTTGTTTTTTGAAATTTGGCCGACCCTGAGAACAAGTCTGAGAGGGCCTGTCGACCCTGAAGGGTTAATCGAAAATTACTGTCTCATTTTTTTTCTTTCATTATGCACTGTGTGCTGCAGGATTTGTTTTATGTAGTGCACACATACCTCATAGATGTATTCTCTCATATCTAGGCCCAAATTTACTGCTCACAGCTTATCAGAGTGAGCTGAGCTCATGGCGTAGGTCTACAGTTTGGACCCTGAACGTAAAGCCGTAGATCTACGGCACTGACCCTGAAAGGGTTAATCCATCTAGATGCACCCCACAGTAGAATAAATTACCATAAATATGAAATGTGGTAGCCAGGTGACTTGTAGGACTTGTGGTAACCAGGTGACTTGTAGGACTTGTGGTAGCCAGGCAACTTGTAGGATTTGTGGTAGCCAGGCAACTTGTAGGACTTGTAGTAGCCAGGCAACTTATAGTCCAACATCAGAGAAAATGTGTTCACTATAATATTACAGGGGGTAACTAGAAAATTATTTCTTTCGTATGCCTTCACTCAGTGTATCATTTCTTCTAAAAATGGTGTTACATGAGAATGGGAGTGATTCTCTTTATTTATTCTACTGCATAAACGTAGAGACAACTTGTACACATTGTAAAGTGACAAAAACCAGATGCGTTCGTCTGGATTGTTTACATTGTGTGGATGGGGTGGGGTGGGGAGGGCTGCCCTTCTTGGCTACCCATACTTCCTAACCTGACTTCATACAAATAAAACTCACCTCTCACCCTACATTAAGACTACATATATTTTAAGGTAATTAATGAGTGTACTATATACTCATTTTATCACTCTAGGGAGCTTAATGTCATAGTAGGTATAAGTGCCAGTGGCTAGGCAGACTGCCATGCCTCCCACACGACTTTCTACAAATAAATACTTTTCACCTCTCACCCTACATTAAGACCATTAAGACTATAAATATTTTAAGGTAAGTAATGCATGTACTGTATATGCATTTTATTGCTCTAGGGAGCTTTAAGCATCGTAGTATAGCATGTGTGGGTGGTGTGCCCAGGAGGGCTACCACACCTGACTTCTTAGAGTAAATACTACTCACCTTTTGCCCTACAATTAAGACTACAAATATTTTGAGGTAAATAATGAGTGTATTGCGTGTGTATTTTACTTTGTAATGTCTGGTTCTATTGCTAACTTAATATATGTTAGTGTAAACTTGTTATCTGGCATTTATATGCATTTATAAATGGTAAAAATGGATTCTGCTTTCCGGCGAAGTCTGCTTTCCGGCAGTAGCCTGGAACCTAACTGCCAAATAAGTGGGGCCCTACTGTATATATATATGTGTGGGGATATTTGCAGTTTGGAGGGGCATCTGAAGTGTAATATCAGTGCACCTCTGGAAGGACAGTGGTAGAGTGAATGATGGTGAAAGTGTTTCTTCTTTTTTGGGGTCACCTTACCTCAGTGAGAGATGGCCAGTGTGTAAAAAAAAAGTGTGTGTGTATACTTGTGCACACATGCATATACTCTTATGAATTCATTGATTGCTTGTATATCCAGGTGCAGGCATTTACAGCTTCATTTAGGTTAGAGTCAATTGATATGTCTTGTTACATTCACCAGCCTGCAGAACAGGTGTAGTGCATCAATTACACTCTTATTTAGGAGTACTAGCATTATAGGGAATTTTTTTTTTTTAACATGTCAGCCATTTCCCACTGAGGCAGTGTGACCCAAAAAGAAAGGAAAAACTTTTATCCTCATTCCACACTTTCATCATCATTCATACATAATCACTGTATAGGGAATTCTCTTGAAAAATAGCAAAAGACAGTTTTTGTATTGCACAAGCCCATTGTTTGGTAATGAACATCACTGGTTAGCTCAGGCACAGATAGATACCCTTCTGGGCTTCACATGGAGATTACAAAAACTAGTGCCATTTCAACTAGGATAACCCAAGGTTTCCTATTTAAAATAGAATAGGTGAGCCAATAAATGTGAAAGTGTCCCATTCGTAATGAGTTTCTGGAACAAATGAATCCAGATACCCAGTGTTCAACTTACCTTATTTTATAGGGTGTACATGTTAAAACTGTTAGTTAATACAGTAAAATTTTTCTAGGTGTTTCGTGGTCACAAAAAAGAAGCTTCGTGTATTGGCTGGCACCCTCATCATGAGGGTCTGTTTGCTAGTGGAGGCTCTGATGGCTCCATATTGTTCTGGCATGTTGGGTAAGCTCTTGTATTGTTTGTTACCTTCTTGTTTATGAATGTTATGAGATGTTTTGGCACCAAAGACTTAACATTGACTTAACATATGAGTCATTAAGATGAGGACAAGAATAAGCGCCACCACAGCCAAAATCTGAGTTAGCAAATGAATTGTTTTCTTAATGTTTCATCCATTCATGGGAATGCATAAATATTGTCTCTGCATCTGCTTGCTAGGCTCAGAACCACATAATGTATGGTCACTTCAGCTTCAGAGCTTGGACCTCTCCCACATCCATTGTATGGATTTGGTTTTTCTTTTCTGCTGTACAACACTTCATATATATAACTTATTATTATTTATTATCACACTGGCCGATTCCCACCAAGGCAGGGTGGCCCGAAAAAGAAAAACTTTCACCATCATTCACTCCATCACTGTCTTGCCAGAAGGGTGCTTTACACTACAGTTTTTAAACTGCAACATTAACACCCCTCCTTCAGAGTGCAGGCACTGTACTTCCCATCTCCAGGACTCAAGTCCGGCCTGCCGGTTTCCCTGAATCCCTTCATAAATGTTTCTTTGCTCACACTCCAACAGCACGTCAAGTATTAAAAACCATTTGTCTCCATTCACTCCTATCAAACACGCTCACGCATGCCTGCTGGAAGTCCAAGCCCCTCGCACACAAAACCTCCTTTACCCCTCCCTCCAACCTTTCCTAGGCCGACCCCTACCCCGCCTTCCTTCCACTACAGACTGATACACTCTTGAAGTCATTCTGTTTCGCTCCATTCTCTCTACATGTCGGAACCACCTCAACAACCCTTCCTCAGCCCTCTGGACAACAGTTTTGGTAATCCCACACCTCCTCCTAACTTCCAAACTACGAATTCTCTGCATTATATTCACACCACACATTGCCCTCAGACATGACATCTCCACTGCCTCCAGCCTTCTCCTCGCTGCAACATTCATCACCCACGCTTCACACCCATATAAGAGCGTTGGTAAAACTATACTCTCATACATTCCCCTCTTATATAACTTATACATATAATTCCTAATAGGTAGTAGGTTGGTAGACAGCAACTGCCCAGGGAGGTACTACCGTCCTGCCAAGCGAGTGTAAAACAGAAACCTGTAATTGTTTTACATGATAGTAGGATTGCTGGTGTCTCTTTTCTGTCTCATAAACATGTGCAAGATTTCAGGTATGTCTTGCTACTTCTTACACTTAGGTCACACTACACATACATGTATACAAGTATATATATACACACACCCCTCTGGGTTTTCTTCTATTTTCTTTCTAGTGCTTGTTCTTGTTTATTTCCTCTTATCTCCATGGGGAAGTGGAACAGAACTCTTCCTCCGTAAGACATGCGTGCTGTAAGAGGCAACCAAAATGCCAGGAGCAAGGGGCTAGTAACCCCTTCTCCTGTACAAATTGCTAAATTTAAAAAGAAAAACTTTTGTTTTTCTTTTTGGGCCACCCTGCCTTGGTGGGATACGGTCGGTTTGTTGAAAGAAGAAGATATAATTCCTAATAGGATTTGCCTACTTCATCCTCCCTATCAACTCAACACCATGCTTGATCATGCTATGCTAGATTAGTAAGGGAAAATTATCTAATACTCTAGTTTGTTATGAGAATTACATTGTAATTGAGTTGTCGTTAGTGACACTCTTCCAACTGAAAACTTAATGGTATTTTTAATTTCCAGGTTTATTGCTCTCTTTCTTGTTAATAAGAGATAGAATTTTGTAAAGGTGATAATGATAATTATATTTTAAAAGCACATGTTGACATAGAATAACTATGAAAGTTCCTGACCAGTTGTGCTGAAAATTTCACACTCTTTTGTACAGTGATATTTGGTGAGGATATACATACAACTTTATTACATTAGGTGATAGTTTTGTTTTTAATTTATATTTTTGTTTGCTCTCAAAATCTAAGAGATGATAAGCACTGAATATTTACTTATCATTTACTTATTACTCCTAGAGTCAATTATAGCTGATATAATAAGGATTGGATGTGAAAAGTGGGTTATAATGAGTGTTTATGCACCTGGAGAAGAGAGAAGTGTAGAGGAGAGAGAGAGATTTTGGGAAATGATCAGTGAGTGCATGGAGAGTTTTAAATCAAGTGAGAGAGTACTTGTGGTTGGGGATCTCAATGCTAAAGTGGGTAAAAATGTTGTGGAGGGAGTAGTAGGTAAATTTGGGGAGCCTTTAATTGAGCTATGTGTAGAAAGAGGTTGGGTAATAAATAATACATATTTTATGAAAAAGAGGATAAATAAGTATGCAAGGTATGATATAACACGTAATGAAAGTAGTTTATTAGATTATGTATTGGTGGATAAAAGGTTGATGGGTAGGCTCCAGGATATACATGTTTATAGAGGGGCAACTGATATATCAGATCATTATTTAGTTGTAGCTTCAGTTAGAGTAAGAGGTAGATGGGACAAAAGGAAAATGGCAACAGCAAGTAAGAGAGAGAGGTTAAAGTGTATAAACTAAGGGAGGAGGAAGTTAGGGTGAGATATAAGCAACTATTGGCAGACAGGTGGACTAGTGCAAGTATGAATAGTGGAGGGGGGGGGGTTAGTTGAGGAGGATTGGGGTAGTTTTAAAATATGCAGTATTAGAATGTGGGGCAGAAGTTTGTGGCTATAGGAGGGTGGGTGCAGGAGGTAAGAGGAGTGATTGGTGGAATGATGAAGTAAAGGGTGTGATAAAAGAGGAAAAGGTAGCGTATGAGAAGTTTTTACAAAGCAGAAGTGTTACAAGAAGAGTGGAGTATATGGAGAGTAAAAGAAAGGTGAAGAGAGTGGTGAGAGAGTACAAAAGGAGAGCAGATGATAGAGTGGGAGAGGCACTGTCAAGAAATTTTGATGAAAATAAGAAAAAATTTTGAAGTGAGATAAACAAGTTAAGAAATCCTAGGGAACGACTGGATTCGTCAGTTAAAAACAGAGTAGTGGAGTTAGTTGTTGGAGAACTGGAGGTATTGGGTAGATGGAGAGAATATTTTAAGGAACTTTTAAATGTTGATGAAGAAAACGAGCTGGTAATTTCATGCACTGGCCAGGGAGGTATACCATCTTTTAGGAGTGAGGAAGAGCAGGATGTAAGTGTGGGGAAGGTGCATGAGGCATTACGTAGAATGAAAGGGGTAAAGCAGCTGGAACTGACGGGACCATGACAGAAATGTTAAAAGCAGGGGAAGGGGATATAGTGTTGGAATGGTTGGTATTTTTGTTTAATAAATGTATGAAAGAAGGGAAGGTACTATACATGCAGAGAGCATGTATAGTTCCTTTATGTAAAAGGAAGGGGACAATAGAGATTGCAAAATTATAGGGGAATTAGTTTACTGAGTTTACCAAGTAAAGTGTATGGTAGGGTTATTATTGAAAGAATTAGAGGTAAGACAGAGAGCAGGATTGCAGCTGAGCAAGGAGGCTTTAGAGTGGGTAGATCAAGTGTTTATAATGAAGCATATATGTGAACAGTATTTAGATAAAGGTAGGGAAGTTTTCATTGCATTTCTGGATTTAGAAAAGGCATATGATAGAGTGCATAAGGGAGCAATGTGGCAGATGTTGCAAGTGTATGGAATAGGTAGTAAGTTACTAAATGCTGTAAAGAGTTTTTATGAGGATAGTGAGGTTCAGGTTAGGGTGTGTAGGAGAGAGGGAGATACTTCCTGGTAAAAGTAGGTCTTAGATAGGGATGTATAATATCACCATGTTTATTTAATATATTTATAGATGGGGTTGTAAAAGAAGTAAATGCTAGGGTGTTGGGGAGAGGGGTGGGATTAAATTATGGGGAATCAAATACAGAATGTGAGTTGACACAGTTACTTTTTGCTGATGATACTGTGCTTATGGGAGATTCTAAAGAAAAGTTACAAAGGTTAGTGAATGAGTTTGGGAGGGTTTGTAAAGATGGTTGAAAGAACATAGATAAGAGTAAGGTGATGAGGATATCAAATGATTTAGATGAATAAAAATTGGAGAGAGGGAGTATGGAAGAAATGTTTTCAGATATTTAGGAGTTGACTTGTCAGCAGATGGGTTTATGAAGGATGAGATTAACCATAGAATTGATGAAGGAAAAAAGGTGAGTGGTGCGTTGCGGTATCTCTGGAGACAAAAAGCGTTATCCATGGAAGCAATGAAGGGAATGCATGAAAGTATGGTGGTACCAACACTCTTGTATGTGTGTGAAACTTGGGTTGCAAATGCTGCAGCAAGGAGGCAGCTGGAGGCAGTGGAGATGTCCTGTCTAAGGGCAATGTGTGTTATAAATATTATGCAGAAATTCGGAGTGTGGAAATTAGGAGGAGGTGTGGAGTTACTAAAAATATTAGTCAGAGGGCTGAAGAGTGGTTGTTGAAGTGGTTTGGTTATTTAGAGAGAATGGATTAAAGTAGAATGACTTGGAGAGCGTATAAATCTGTAGGGGAAGGAAGGCAGGCTAGGGGTCATCCTCAAAAAGGTTGGAGGGAGACGGTAAAGGTGGTTTTGTGGGTGAGGGGGCTTGGATTTTCAGCAAGCATGCACAAGCGTGTTAGATAAGAGTGAATGGAGACGAATGGCTTTTTGAGACCTGATGAGCTGTTGGAGCGTGAGCAGGGTAATATTTTGTGAAGGGATTCAGGGGAACTGGTTAACCGGACTTGAGTCATGGAAATTGTTAGTACAGTGCCTGCACTTTAAAGGTGGGGTTGGGATATTTGGCAGTTTGGTGGGACTCGTAAGCTGTCGTATCTGAGCACCTCTGCAAAGACAGCGATTATGTATGAATGAGGTGGAAGTGTTGAATTATGATGAAAGTATTTTTATGGGGGGGATTTTCTTTCATTTTGGGTCACCCTGCCTCGGTGGGAGATGACCAATGTGTTGAAAAACAAAATTATAAGAAGCCATCTTGTTAAGCATAATTTGATTAATGATGCTCAACATGGATTCATGAGGGGCTGTTCCTTCCTAGCTAATTTATTAATCTTTTTCAGTAAAGTTTTTGAGGTTGTTGATCATGATAAAGAATTCAATATTGTTTATTTAGATTTTAGTAAGGCTTTTGATAGAGTACTACACCAGAGACTGTTAACCCTTTCAGGGTCCAGAGACCAAATCTCAGAGTGACAGCCAAGGTCCAAGAATTTTTGAAAAAAAAAAAAAAGGAAAAGAAATTTTTCTTACAAAATTAAAGATAATATTTTTCTGTAGGTAATAAAACGAAAAAAAAAAATAACGATCAGTAGTTTCCAAGATATAGAGGTGTGAAGTTGACCCTCAATGACCAGGTGGCTGCAACATCTGCATCTTCCATAAAGTCACCTTTTTTTATTTTACTGCTTTGTTCCTCTTTTCTGTTCTTTTCTAATTTTGTGTTTTCCAGTAATGTTTGTGGCCTGTGAGACCAATATAATGCATAATGTATATATGTACACTCATTGTATTCAGCACAATAACTGCACTAATATTTTCATCATTATTTTGTTCACAGTAATTGTTTACAACAAAAAACGTGCAAAAATGTTGTATATTAGCCCGTAAACGGTCCAAACATATATATACATTCTCTCTCCCAGTGCCCTGAATATTTTGAAAAATAAAAAATCTTTTTTTTTTTTTTAGAGAAATGAAGAGAATGTTTTTCTAAGTGTTATAGGATTAAAATTAGCCCAGCTGGCCAGCCAGCCACTTATTACACATTCCAGAATTGTTTCTCTTTACTTAGGGCATAGGTTATAATACATTTCTGAAAGGGTGTTGCATAGATGTTGCACATGGATTATTATCGAGGTTTTTGATATTTCCTCGACCACTTGTGGCCACATCCTCGTCAAAGCCACTAAACTTGGGGTCAACATCACTTTCCTCTTAAAAGTGGAGTGCTAATATGACATGACATCAGTGAATCCTTGGTGTTTACCGCGCTGTTTTCTCTAGCTGGTGCTCCCACAAGATACTAAGTGGTCCCAGATTTTTTTTAATACAGCGCACACTGAGCGTTAAGACCCATTCTATTCTAACCAGGAATCTCAGGCCAATCGTGCCAAATTTGGAGGCAGGAAAAATAAAATGTAAATATACGTTTGGGGCACTAGCAGTAAGAACATATATATACGTTTGGACCGTTTACAGGCTAGTAATGTTGTATTCTATAATTACATATGTACAGTCACTAGACATGTTCCTAGAACTGCTACACTTTGTGAAAGTCTTTGAAACAAGGTGTCATGCACAGTGGTGTCTTACTCATCTGTGGACCAGTATGATTTTATATTATGCTTATAACATGAGGCTTAAGCATTATTGTTACAAAAAAAAAATACATTTCAGCCACAGTCATCTCCTTCCACCGAGCATGCCGATGCGCTTTGTCCTGGAACTGCCGAGTCAATGACTTGGGCCCCAGACTCATTCCCAGTCTGGGCTGGTGCTGCATGCTCGTGGCACCACCGCCACCACCTACTGACGCATATGGTTTATCCGTCCCAATTGTAACCACATCATCGTCACTTTCACTGTCTATTCCAGGTGTAGGGCAACGGGATGTACTCAGTCCCCTTGGAATTGCATAAGGTATAGAGGACCATATGGTACATTGTACTATATGGTACAGATACAGGAACCCCAATGGAAATAAGTCATTCTTACATTTTTGGGTTATCCTAGGATCATACATAGTAGCATATATGTGGAGAACCTAGGATAACCCAAAAAAGTCAGACCAAGTGACTTATTTCCAATTGGGTCCTTGTACCCTATACCATATGGTACATTGTTTACTATGTACAATGTACTGTATGGTACATTGTACCATATGGTACATTGTATCATATGGTACATTGTACCATATGGTATAATGTACCATATGGTACTATTGTACCATATGGTACTATTGTACAATATGGTACCATTGCACCATATACCATTGTATCATATAGTACCATTGTACCATATGGTACAATATACCATATGGTTCAGAATCATAGAATTCCTTTTCAGGTCCATTTCCATCAGTGTTAGAACTATAACTTGGGAAGAGGATAGTCAGAATTCGCTGGGGAGTGAGAGCTTCCCCGCCGCCAGGCATGATGAACAAAGTGTACTGTTATTCCCTCATCAAAGTCATTTATATATATTATAAACAACAATGGGCCTAAGACTAATCCCTATGGAATGCCACTTGTTACAGATCCCCACTCAGATTTAACCTCATTTATGCACTCCCTCTGCTTACTGTTCATGAACCATGACTCGATCCATGACAGCACTTTTCCCTAATGCCATGAGCTGCCACTTTTTTTTAACCCTTTCAGGGTCCGTCCCGTAGAGCTATGGCTTTGAAGCCAGGGTCCAAGTCATAGATCTACGCCAAAATTCTAGCGGCTTCAAATTTAGAGCAATAAGGCTGGTAGGCATACATCTGTGAGAATGGGTCTGCATGGTCAGTGTGCATTGTAAACAAAAAATCAGGGGGCATCCGCATTGCAATGTGAGAATGCCATCTCAGTATGCTTTGTTCATCATGCCTGGCGGCGGGGGGGCTCTCACTCCCTGGCGAGTTCTGACTCTCCTCTTCCCAAGTTATAGTTCTAACACTGATGGAAGTGGATCTGAAAAGGAATTCTATGATTATGAACCATATGGTACAATGGTACCATATTGTACAATGGTATGATATGGTACTATTGTTCAATATGGTACCATTGTACAATGTACCATTGTACATATTGTACAATGTACCATTGTACAATATGGTACCATATGGTACAATGTACTGTATGGTTCAAAATCATAGAATTCCTTTTCAGATCCACTTCTATCAGTGTTAGAACTACAGTAGGGCCCCACTTATACAGCAGGTTAGGTTCCAGGCTACCGCCGTAAAGCGGAAATTGCCGTAAAGTGGAACACCCTTTTTTTTCCCCTTATAAATGCATACTAGATAGCACATTTACACTAACATACATTAACCCTTTGACTGTCGCAACCCCCAATCCTGAGGTGTCTGCTGGTGTTGCAAAATTTAAAAAAAAAAAAAAAAAAATTCTTATGAAATGATAGAGAATCTTTTCCCGATTGTAAAGACACCAAAAAAACGAAATTTGATGGAAAACTGATGGAATTACGCTCTCGCGAAGTTAGCGACCTTGGCGATATTTACAAATCAGCGATTTGAGCCCTATTTTCGGCTAATTCCATTATTCCAGTCAACCAAACTCATAGCTATTTCTTCAGAACTCCATTTTTTCCATCGATTGAGTACAAGAAACTGCCCATTTACCGATTTCAACTACCCAATAACATGGTCAGAAATTTGCAATTTGGCCAATTTCACGGAAATTAAAAAATATGACAATTTCAAAATAAGGACCAGAATGAACAATGCAGACATTCCTGGCTCTAAAATAACATTTTCTTTGCTCATCAGTCATGTCTCCAGGCCCCTCTGATATTATTCTTGCTTTTTATTTTGAAATTTTATTCAAACAAAAAATAGAAGATTTACTGTTATGCAGACTACTGCAATACTGTAATAATTGTATAAATAACATCAACCCATTCATGACTGCATATTATAATGGCTATTTGGACATTTATTGGACAACGACATCATTTGTTTACTTTTGAACATCGGCAAAAATCAAACATTTCCCGTAATTTGTGCTCCATTTCCAGGTTCTTTTTATAGTAAAATTAATCAAAATCAGCTCTATTTCTATAATATGTTTTCCATTCTATCAAATGAGACCAAGAAAATGAGAATACAACCACAAATACTATACGAAAATACAGTGGACCCCCGGTTAACGATATTTTTTCACTCCAGAAGTATGTTCAGGTGCCAGTACGGACCGAATTTGTTCCCATAAGGAATATTGTGAAGTAGATTAGTCCATTTCAGACCCCCAAACATACACGTACAAATGCACTTACATAAATACACTTACATAATTGGTCGCATTCGGAGGTGATCTTTATGTGGGGGTCCACTGTAGACCGCAAAGTCGGCATTTTAATTAAAAAAAAAACGGTCGGAGTTTTTTTTTTCTCATTATGCACTGCATGCTCCAGGATTTTTTTTTATATGGTGCACACTGACCACACAGACCCATTCTCTCACATGTGGGCCTACCAGCTTTCTCCTGCCTGATTTGAAGCCGCTAGAATTTATGAGTATATATACGTCAAACACGGTACCTTGTAAACGTATATATACGGCCGCTACAGTCAAAGGGTTAAGTTAGCAGTAGAACTAGGCATCAAAAAACAATAAAAAAGTACAATACAGTGGACCCTCAGTATACAATATTAATCCGTTCCTGAGAGCTCATCGTATGCCAAAATTATCGGAAGGCGAATTAATTTTCCCTATAAGAAATAATGGAAATCAAATTAATCCGTGCAAGACACCCAAAAGCATAAAAAAAAAATTTTACCACATGAAATATTAAGTTTAATGCACACAAACTGAAGAAGACATGCACAGTTTGTAGTATGTACTCTACTAACAGTAGAATACATGACACTTACCTTTAATGAAGATCTGGTGATGATTGATGGGATGAGAGGAGGGGAGAGTGTCGAAGTTGTTAATGTTTAGAAGGGGAATCCCCTTCCATTAGGACTTGAGGTAGCAAGTCCTTTTTCGGGGTTACTTCCCTTCTTCTTTTAACCCTTTGACTGTCGCAGGCTCCTTTCTGAAACTGTCATTCTGTGTCGCAAAATATTTGAAAAAAACAAAAAAAAAATTTTCTCATGGAAATGTTAAGATTATTTTTCTGAGTGTTTTAGTCCAAAAAAAACAAATTTTTGCCATCAGTACTTACCGAGATATAGAGGCGTGAAGTTTGCTGAAAATGAGCCTCGTATGGCAACAGCGGCGACTACCGCTCACCTGGTAAACTTTGGTTTACTTGTGTTTGAAGGTTTGTTGTTTTTTTCACTATTTTATTTTTTCACATAACTTACGTGACCTGTGAGACCAAAGTAAGGTGCAATGTACATATATACACTCATTGTATACAACACAATAAGCACACAAACATAATTATTATATTGCTTACACAGTGGACAAATGTGACATGCAGATTGGGTTTGCTAATTGTGTTCGCAAGAGTTATAAGTGGTACATAAAACTCTTTTTCCATCTTCTGGACATTTCCATGCTAAATGCTTATAATATGTATAAGATGAGGACCAGAAACAAACCACCATATGGCGAATTTTGTTTGTCTGTCATCAGACAAGTAGTATTCAAGTACCAAGGAACAACACCTGCAATAGAAAACCACTCACTAAATTATCAACAACTATCTTCTCGTCTGAAGCATGGTGATCACTTCCTAATACAACTACCTGCTATTGCTCTCAAGAAAAAGGCTCAGAAGGGCTGTTACGTCTGTGCACATACAAAAAAAAACCGCCTACAACAACACAGGAACACTTGTTTTATGTGTGAGGAGTGTAAAACAGCACTGTGTATAACACCATGTTTCAAAGAGTTCCACAGGCTTCAAAACTTTTAGAAACATGTCCAGTGACTGTATATGTGTATATAAAATATAGAATAATAGTAATAAACAACATTTTATATTGTTCGTTTGTGTAAACAAGTTTTGTAAACAATATAGTGACAACAGTGTTTGTGCAGTTATTGTGTAGTAAATAAAAAGAAAAAACTTACAAAATAGTGCTCATATTTGTCTCACAGGCTATAAAAGTTACTTGAAAAAAATTTGAAAAATAATAGAAAAAAAGTAGAAAAAAGTAAATAAAAAAATACCGGCTAACCGGCAGTTGGCGATGATGCTCCATGCGGCTTATTTTCTGTCAACTTCACGCCTCCATATCTTGGTAAGTATTGATGGCAAAAAATTTTTTTTTTTAGCCTATAATGTTTAGAAAAAAAAACTATCTTTTCATAAGAAATAATTTTTTTTTGGAAAATTTCTTGACCCTGAGAACAAGTCTGGGAGGGCATGTCGACCCTGAAAGGGTTAATGCTACACTTTATAGCTGGCTGGCGCTATAGCCTTTATCGATACCTGCTGCTTTAGTATCGTACATTTCATAGAATCACTGAGGAAGGCACATTCTCCCCTCTCTTTCCTCCTCCAGTTTGGTACTTTGCTGTGAGTTTTTCTTGAATTCTATCATGTCTCTTTCCTTCTTTACCAAATTCTTAGCACTAGAAGCTTTCTTTGGGCCCTTGGTGGTTTATTTAGCAGTTGCAAGCACAAAAAAACAGTGGATTATTATGAAATGTATCGTATGAACCTGGAGTGATGGTCACTCGTGAAAAATCGCACACGAGTGTAATGGTGCGGGAGTGCTTTGTTTGCACTGATGCTGGATGCCACTCAAGTGTACCAGGACGATCGCCAAATCACGAGGGATATTTTGCGAAAAATTTGCAAGTGGTTTACGTAAGTTGCGACTGCTGAAAGGCGGGGGTATACTGTACTGAGGATGTCAAACCACCCAAGAACAAGAAATAATGGATTTAGGTTAGATAAATTTAGATTTAGAAAGGATATAGGTAAGTACTGGTTTTCAAACAGAGTTGTAGTTGTGTGGAACAATCTTCCAAGTTGGGTGTTAAAGGCTAGGACCTTGGGTGGTTTTAAGAAGAGATTGAACAAATATTTGAATGGGAGGGGCTGAGTTTGATTGGTGTTCATGGGTACGGGAGTAAATTCTTGGTTTGGAAATAGGGTAGTTGATGAGTGGAACAGTCTAAAACCTTGGGTTGTTTCAAATTTAGGTTGGATAAATACATGAGTGAGAGGGGTTGGATTTGAGTGGGACTTGGATATGATTAAATAGAATTATCAAAGGTTATTGCTTGGGTAGTATTGAAAATTGGGTTGGGCAAATATTCTGTTAGTGGGATGGATTGTGAAGGACCTGCCTAGTATGGGCCAACAGGCCTGTTGAAGTGTTCCTCCTTTCTTATGTTTAGAGTAAAGAGTGGAAGTCGCAATTTTCACAAATTATAACGTTGTTTCGTCATAATGCTGACTCGTGAATCATCGTTTGACTCGCAAATAGTCATTCGTCCCAGATGCATACGAGCAGCCCCGATGCAGCCACAGTCAGTGTGCCATTGTTTATCAGCAAGTGAGCTTGATCCCATGCATTCATATGTTACATTTTGTAATATTCCATTCATTTTAGTGCTTGCAACTGCTAAATAAGCCACAATGGGCCCAAAGAAAGCTAGTGCCAGCCCTTTGGTAAGGAAGGTGACAAACATGATAGAATTAAATAAAAAGATTTTAGAAAAATGCTAAAGTGGTGGTGGTATAGTGATAGTGGTAGAGGGTGGTAGTGGTTGTGATGGTGGTAGAGGGTGGTAGTGGTTGTGATGGTGGTAGAGGGTGGTAGTGATGGTGGTAGGTTGTGGTAGTGGTTGTGATGGTAGAGGGTGATAGTGATGGTAGTGGAGGGTGGTAGTGGTTGTGATGGTGGTAGTGGTTATGATAGTGGTAGAGGGTGGTAGTGATGATGGTAGAGGGTGGCAGTGGTTGTGATGGTGGTAAAGGGTGGTAGTGATGGTGGTAGAGGGTGGTAGTGGTTGTGATGGTGGTAGTGATGGTGGTAGAAGGTGGTAGTGATGGTGGTAGAGGGTGGTAGTAATGGAGATTTGTGCAATGGGGAGTAGAATGGAAGGATTTGTGGAGGAACATCACCCTAACAAAGCTGTTGCAAGCCATGTCAGCAACATGTACATTGACAATGTCTTGTCCCATTTTAGGGAAATTAAAGAGATGCCAGAAAGAGAGCTCTCTGGACTGATATTTAGTGCTACAAGTGTGCAGTGACTCAAGCTGGTCCTAGTGGCATTAATTAAAAAACAAAGAAGGGAAGTAACCCCAGAAAAGGACTTGGTACCTGAAGTCTTTATGGAAGGGGATTCCCCTTCCAAACAGTAATTTCTCCAGCCTCTCCCCTCCTCCAGTCTTCCATACACTAAGAAGAATCCTCAATAAAGGTAAGTGTCATGTTATTATTGCTTTATTCTTCATATCTCATTATTTTCTATGTATGTACATCAATATTTCATGTAAAAAATATTATTTTGTTTTAATACTTTGGGTGTCTGGAACGGATTAATTGGATTTACATTATTTCTTAAGGGAAGAAAGGTTTCGCAAATCGTCATTTTTGCCATTAGTCACACTCTCTGGAATGGATTAATTACAATAAACGAGGGTCCACTGTGTAGTGATAATCCAGTACATATAGATGGAGAGTTGTGCAGGAAATTGCACAACTGCACAACTCTCCAACTCCAAGCACCCCTTCTCTCCAGCTACATATAGATGGGTAAAATAAAATGTCATATCATAATACAGCCTCTCCTCACTTAGCAACATACTCGTTTACCGATGCCTCGGACTTATGACAAGCTCTATGACCAGTATGCATACCTAAATAAAGTATATTAGAGCTGATTTCCTCTATTCTGTTGATTACAATATACAGTGCACTACAGGCCCGCCATCACAAATCCAGCATCATTGGGACCTGTAGTGTGCCGGATTACAGAGTGGTTAGGTTAGAATACACTTAATGAAGTTAACCAACTTTACATACACAAGAAAGTTTATTGAACATTGGCAAAAATTGAACATTTCCGCTACTTTGAGCTCAATTTCAAGGTACTTTTTGTCATGAAACCAATCAAAATCATATCTATTTCTGTAATATCAAATGAGACCAAAAAGACTAGAATAAAACCATAAAAACCATATGAAAATATACTGCAAAGAAGCATTGTTCCATTATACATTGCCCAAGTTTCAATAAGATAGCCCAACAAACAACTGACAAAAAAAAATATTTACCAAAACTCATATATGGCAAGCCCAAGCCAGGTACAGTAGGGCCCCACTTATATGGCAGGTTAGGTTACAGGCTACCGCCGTAAAGCAGAAATCGCCGTAAAGTGGAACACCCTTTTTTCCACTTGTAAATGCATATAAATACTAGATAACAGGTTTACACTAACATATATTAAGTTAACAATAGAGCTTGGCATTAAAAACAATAATAAAGTAAAATACACATATAGTACACTCATTACTTACCTTAAAATATTTGTAGTCTTAATCTAGGGTGAGATGAGTAGTATTTATTGTAAGAAATCAAGTGTGGTATGTATGGTAGTCAGCCAGGCTACCATACCAGGCCAACCCACCCACACATAATATTCTATGACATTTAAGCATCCCAGAGCGATAAAATGTATATACAGTTCACTTATTACTTACCTTAAAATATTTGTAGTCTTAATGTAGGGCCAGAGGTGAGTAAACAAGATAAAACGAATAAATGAGAGAGAGAGAGAATGAGTACATGAGGGAGGACAGGCGCAGAGTTATGTAAACAAACCAGGCAAACCCAAGTTTTGTGAACAAACAAAGTGTACACGTCTGGTTTGTGTACAAGTTGTCTCTACATTGATATGGTAGAATAAATAAAGAGTAAGTAAGTAAGTAAGTTTATTCAGGTATACACAAATACAGTTACATAGAATTATCGTACATAGAAGCATATGTGTAGAGAACCTAGGATAACCCAAAAAAGTCAGACAGAGTGACTTATTTCCATTGGGGTCCTTTTACCTTATTATTATAATATAAAGGTTATAATATTTTCTTATTATTCTGTAATGAAGATAACATCTTATTATTATTTTATTTATTATCACACTGGCCGATTCCCACCAAGGCAGGGTGGCCCGAAAAAGAAAAACTTTCACCATCATTCACTCCATCACTGTCTTGCCAGAAGGGTGCTTTACACTACAGTTTAAATTGCAACATTAACACCCCTCCTTCAGAGTGCAGGCACTGTACTTCCCATCTCCAGGACTCAAGTCTGGCCTGCCAGTTTCCCTGAACCCCTTCATAAATGTTACTTTGCTCACACTCCAACAGCACGTCAAGTATTAACCCTTTCAGGGTCCGTCCCGTAGATCTACGGCTTTTCGGTGAGTGTCCAAACCGTAGATGTATGCTAAAATTCTAGCGCCGTCAAATTTAGCGCGAAAGCGCTCATAGGCCTACATGTGAGAGAATGGGTCTGCACCGTGGGTGTGCGCCATAAACAAAAAATCTAGGCGCCTGCATAGCATTGTGGGAACGCCGGCTCATTCACCCTTGTTCACCATGCCTCGTCGCAAGTCAGCTCTCATCCCCGAAAATTGGGAC
>NC_069401.1:86603462-86739175 GCF_026875155.1 Cherax quadricarinatus | reverse complement strand
AAACCTTAGGGAAATTATGTTCGTGAAGTTAGCGTTTGGGTGCTGGGCTGTTTGCAAATGGGCGATTTCCCCACTTTTAGCTCTTTTTTGGGCAAATTCCATTCTTCGTCCCCCAAACTCATCTATTTTTAAAAAACTCCATTTTTTTACGTTGAGTACAAGAAGCCCCCTTTACCCAATTTCACTCCTAATTGTGGTCAGAAATTGAAATTTTGGCCAATTTCACGAAAACTAAAAAATATGCAATTTCAAAATAAGGTCTAGAATGAACGTGCAGATATTCTGGCCTAAAAATAAATTTTTTTTGTTAACAGCATGTCTCCGGGCCCCTTTGTTATTATCTTGTTTTCATTTTAATTTTTTATTCAAAAAAAAAAATAGAAGACTTAATATTATGCAGACTACTGAAAATACTGTAATAATTGTTAAAAAACATCAACCCATCATGACTGCATATTGAATGGCTATTTGGGACATTTATTGGAAATGGATCTTTTGTTTATTTTTAAACTTTGGGAAAAATTTCAAAATTTTCCCCCTATTTTGAGCCCCTTTGTGGGTTTTCATTTTATAGAAAATCAATAAAAACCCCCTTATTTCTATAATATTTTTTATTCTATAAAATGAGACAAAGGAAAACGAGAATAAAAACCAAAAAATACTATCAAAAATAGACCACAAAAATCGGCATTTAATAAAAAAAAAAAAGGTCGGATTTTTTTTTTTTCATTCGCATGCATGCTCCCGAATTTTTTTTTTTATGGGGCCACGACCACACAGACCCCTTCCTCCAATTGGGCCACCGCTTTCTCCTGCTTGATTTTAACCGCTAGAATTTTTTGAGTATATGTCGTCAAAAAACGGTCCCGAAGGATTATACGGCCGCAAAGTCAAAGGGTAATAATAATAATAATAATAATAATAAAAAATAAAATAATAAAAATAAAAAATAACTTTTATTTTTAAAAAGAATTTTTTTTGCAAAGAAAATAATAGTTAGGTGACATGCCAAAAGGGCCCCAAAATTAAGAGACAAACAAACTTAACACTTACCGTTACTCAAAAGCACCAAGAGAAACTTGATTTTTGTTAAATGTTTATTGGGGCTGAGATTGCTCAACCTTTGGCATTTCATTACTTCAAAATTAGGATTTTCAAATTCATTGTTTTGAATACTAAATTTGGAGTGAGAAGAGCCAGTGTGAGTGTGGGGGAAGTTCGTGAGGCAGTAAGTAAAATGAAAGGGGTAAGGCAGCCGGGGATTGATGGGATAAAGATAGAAATGTTAAAAGCAGGTAGGGATATAGTTTTGGAGTGGTTGGTGCTATTACTTAATAAATGTATGGAAGAGGGTACGGTCCCTAGGGTTTGGGGCAGAGAGCATGCATAGTTCCTTTGAAATAAAGGCAAAGGGGACAAAAGAGAGTGAAAAAAATTATAGGGGTTAAAGTCTGTTGAGTATACCTGTAAAGTGCAGGGTAGAGTTATTATTGAAAGGAATTAAGAGTAAGACAGATAATAGGATAGCAGATGAACAAGGAGGCTTTGGAAGGTAGGGGGTGTGTGGACCAGGTGTTTACAGTGAAACATATAGGTGAACAGTATTTAGATAAGGCTAAAGAGGTTTTTGTGCTTTTTGGATTTGGAAAAAAAGGGTTATGACAGGGTGGATAGGGGGGGGAATGTGGCAGATGTTTAGGTGTATGGTGTAGGAGGTAGGTTATGAAAGCAGTTTAAGAGTTTTTTACGAGGTTAGTGGGCTCAAGTTAGAGTATGTAGGAAGAGGGAGATTATTTTTCCCCGTAAAAGTAGGCCTTAGACAAGGATGTTTTGATGTCATCGTGGTTGTTTAATTATTTATAGATGGGGTTTTTAAGAGAAGTAATGCGAGGGTCTTGGCAAGAGGTGTGGGGGTTAAAAGATAAAGAATCCCCACATAAAGTGGGAGTTGTCACAGTTGCTCTTTGCTGATGACACTGTGCTCTTGGGAGATTTGAAGAGAAGTTGCAGAGGTTTATGAATGGGAATTTGGTAGGGTATGTAAAAGAAGAAAATTGAAAGTGAATACAGGAAAGAGTAAGGTTTTTGAGGATAACAAAAAAATTAGGTGATGAAAGATTGGTATCAGATTGGAGGGAGAGAGTATGGAGGAGGTAAATGTATTCAGATATTTGGGAGTGGACGGGGTCGGGGGAGGGTCTATGAAAGAGAGGTGAATCATAGAATTGATGAGGGGAAAAAGGGGAGCGGTGCACTTAGGAGTCTGTGTAAGACAAAGAACTTTGCCCTTGGAAGCAAAGAGGAGAATGTATGAGAGTATAGTTTTACCAACGCTCCTGTATGGGGTGTGAAGCAGGGGTGATAAATGTTGCAGCGAGGAAAAGGGGCTGGAGGCAGTGGAGATGTCATGTCTGGGGGCAATGTGTGGTGTGAATACAATGCAGAGAATTCGTAGTTTGGAAGTTAGGAGGAGTGGGGGGGATTACCAAAACTGTTGTCCGAGGGCTGAGGAAGGGTTGTTGAGGTGGTTCGGACATATAGAGAGAATGGAGCAAAACAGAAATGACTTCAAGAGTGTATAGTCTGTAGGGGAAAGGGGAAGGCGGGGTGGGGGTTTCGGCCTAGGAAGGTTGGAGGGAGGGGGTTAAAGGAAGTTTTGTGTGCGAGGGGCTTGGACTTCCAGCAGGCATGCGTGAGCGTGTTTGATAGGAGTGAATGGAGCAAATGGTTTTTAATACTTGACTTTGCGTTGGAGTGTGAGCAAGTAACATTTAAGAAGGGGTTCAGGGAAACCGGCAGGCCGGACTTGAGTCCTGGAGAGGGGGAAGTACAGTGCCTGCACTCTGAAGGAGGGGTGTTAATGTTGCAGTTTAAAAACTGTAGTGTAAAGCACCCTTCTGGCAAGACAGTGATGGAGTGAATGATGGTGAAAGTTTTTCTTTTTCGGGCCTCCCTGCCTTGGTGGGAATCGGCCGTGTGTTAATAATAAAAAAAAATAATAACTAAATTGTAACACTACTTTATTATAAATTGTTTAAATTGTTCTATTATAATACTGTAATTTTTTTAAATAATTCAGAACTGTAATTTTTATAAAAAATTCAAACTGTAATTATTCTGTAGTAAAACCTTGTCTACTAGGCTTAAATTAAAGCCATATAACATTACATAATAACCTCAGTTATCTTGTACTCACTGTAACTCATTATAATGACTATATGAACTATTATTGCCTTATTAGTCTTAAGTTAATTTTAAGTTTCCCCGAAATGCTCTGCATAGAAAGGAGTTTTTGGCATGTACACCCAACTATATATTCCCTTCTACAACCATATATCAGTCAAGATAAATTTAATTTTATTATTATTATTATTATTATTAAAATTGTGGAAAATTTTTGATTTTCCGAAGCTATAGTGCCTAATAGGTGTTTAATGTGTCGATATGAGTCAAAAATGTATTTGACAATAGGATAGAACCAAGAGTTCCCTTAAATAACAAAAAGGCACAATACCGTGACTGGAACGATACACAAATATGATCAGTGTGACTTTGTCAATGGTCCAAGTCGGACCGAAACGTCGTCGTAAGCTTCTGTCTTTTATGTGCGGGTTATTTGTGTAAGAGTTCCCTTTTGCGCATGCGCCGATGTGCGGGGGTATAGGTCGACTCGGGCCATGGGGGTGGCGGGGAGGGGTTTTGAATGTGGTGAGGAGGCTGGGAAAGCATGGAACGGAAATTGGCATTCACGGCGGCCTAAGGATTAATATAGGCCTCATTTCATAATAGGAAGTGTCGTAACTGTTCCTGGTGAAGAGTGAGGGAACGTGATTTACGGGACCACCGAAAAGGTTTGGGAAAATTAGTGGGAAAAATGGTTCGACCGGGTGTGACTGGGCGCGGCATGGTGTTTGTCCAGGGGAAATACCAGTGTGTTAATCCTCGTCATCGGCCTCAGATCTTAATGGAGTGACCTCTAATGTGTATAATAATTAGAGACGTTAAATCGTCTTGTGAATGGTAATGTAATTAGTGATAATAACATTGAGTTAAGAGAATGCGGGAGGTGAAATATGCGACCTGCTCCCAGTGAACGCGTGATTCTCGTACCGAGGATAGTGAAGCTTTATGGAAGCACGACTTCTAAACCGGGACAAACCGACGGGTACCTCGTCCTGCTGGAATAAGAACCGTGTCGGTGTAGCAGGACATCGAACTGAGATGGTGAATGGAGGAAATAAGGAGTATCAATCACCCACAGTTAAGTAACCCTTCTAGTTATAACAGACTGATACTGGCCAGTTAGGTATGTTTTAATTGGATAGGTTATGAGTGATCCAGCTACATCAAATGACCACCAGAGAATATCTGGTAAGTGGAGAGATTATGTACAAGTGTTTTTCCTTGATGGATATATCCATGTGTAACCTACCCCCCCCCCCCCCCTTCATTCAGCTACCCTAATATAATCTATACAGTCCACAATTAATTAGTAGCACCGTACTTGTGGGTGCTATCCAATCCATACTGGTCTCGGATAGATATGGATAAGATTGTGAGGTCGAAGGAACCACTTGCCGTGACCAGGGGTGGTTAAGTTTTCTCACATGTCTACACGGGGTGACTACGGTAAACAATATGGTTGTCTCCCAATGAGTTTACTTGTAAGCAGGTAATGTTGAAGTACATACAGGTAAGCACCCCTAGAAAATTTTCCATATTAGTAATGATTATAATAATCATCGAGTCTCATTTAAATGTCGTATATTACGTTAAATACACATTTTCATTAATCCATCTATGATATTTTTTCAAAATTATATAATAAACACGATACATAACATAAAAAGATGATAAATACACCCCACAATAGAATAAATAAACAAATATGAGATGTGGTAGCAGACGACTTGCACAAGTGATGACATATTAGAAATAATAATAATAATAATAATAATCACCGAGTCTCATTAAATGTTGTATATTACGTTAATATACACATTTTCATTAATCCATCCATTATATTTTTTTCAAAATTATATAATAAACACGATACATAACATAAAAAGATGATAAATACACCCCACAATAGAATAAATAAACATAAATATGAGATGTGGTAGCCAGATAACTTGTACAAGTGACGCCAAGAATAACATTTTCTCTAATCTAACATAAGAGAAAATGTGTTACTGGGGGTAACTGTAGAAAATTATTCCTTTCGTATGTATGTAAGTAAGTTTATTCAGGTATACACAAATACAGTTACATAGATTATCATACATAACAACGTATGTGTAGAGAACCTAGGATAACCCAAAAAAGTCAGAGTGACTTATTTCCATTGCCTTCACTCAGAGCATCATTTCTTCTCAAAATGATGTTACATGAGAATGGGAGTGTTCTTCTTTATTTATTCTACCGTATCAATGTAGAGACAACCTGTACACAATGTAACTTGTACACAAACCAGACGTGTACACTTTGTTTACAAAACTTACCTTCGCTTGGTTTGTTTACATAACTCTGCGCCTGTACTCTCTCATGCACTCATTCTTTCTCTCTCTCATTTATTCGTTTTATCTCATTTACTTACTCCTGACCCTACATTAACCCTTTGAGGGTCGACAGGCCCTCTCCGAAACTCGTTCTCAGGGTCGGCCAAATTAAAAAAAAAAAAAAATTATTTTCTCTTATGAAAAGATAGAGAATCTTTTCCCGATCATAACGACACCAAAAGTTTGAAATTTGATAGAAAACTTACGGAATTATGCTCTCGCAAAGTTAGCGGTCTTGGCGATGTTTACGGATCGGCGATTTTGCCCACTTTGAGCTCCATTTTCGGCCAATTTCACTGTACTAGTCGACAAAAAACATGAATATTTCGCTAGAACTCCATTTTTTCTATCGAATGGGTGCAAGAAACCACCCATTTATAAATTCAACTATCCAGTACAGTGGTCAGAATTTAGCAATTTTGCCAATTTCACACAAATTTCAAAAGATGCCAATTTCCGAATAGGGTCCAGAATAAACAAGAAAGACATTCCTGGCACTAAAATGACATTTCCTCTAGTCATTAGTCACGTCTCAAGGCCCCTCTTATATTCTTTTGCTTTCCACTTTGAATTTTTATTCTCACAAAAAATATAAGATTTACTGTTATGCAGACTACTGCATTAGTGTAAAAAATGGTATAAATATTATTGGTGCACTTGTGAAAGAATATTAGACTCACCAGTTGACGTGTATTGCACGCTTGGCACGATTTGTTTACTTTGAAGTTTGGTAAAAATCGAACATTTCTGCTACTTTGAGCTCAATTTCAAGGCACCTTTCATTGTAAAACCAGTCAAAATCATCTCAATTTCAGTAATATGTCTTCCATTCTATAAAATGAGACCAAGAAAACTAGAATACAACAATAAATACTATACGAAAATACACTGCAAAGTCGCTGATTTATTAAAAAAAATGGAAAAAGTTTTTTTTTTCTCATTATGCACCGTGTGCTGCAGGATTTTTTTTAGACTGTGCACACTGACCACATAGACCCATTTTTTCATATAAAGGCCTACCAGCTTTCTCCCACTAGATTTGAGGTCGCTAGAATTTATGAGTACTAGTACGTCAAAAACCCCTACGCGTAAGACGTACTAGTACGACGAAAACCCTCAAAGGGTTAAGACTACAAATATTTTAAGGTAAGTAATGAGTGAACTGTATATACATTTTATCGCTCTGGGATGCTTAAATTTAATAGAATATTAGGTATAGGTGGGTTGGCCTGGTATGGTAGCCCAGCTGACTACCATACATACCACACTTGATTTTTTACAATAAATACTACTCATCTCACCCTATATTTTAAGGTAAGTAATGAGTGAACTGTATATACATTTTATCGCTCTGGGATGCTTAAATATCATAGAATTGTATGTGTGGGTGGGGTGGCCTGGTATGGTAGCCCGGCTGACTACCATACATACCATACTTGATTTCTTACAATAAATACTACTTGTCTCACCCTAGATTAAGACTATAAATATTTTAAGGTAAGTAATGAGTGCACTATGTGTGTATTGTACTTTTTTATTGTTTTTGATGCCTGGTTCTATTGCTAACTTAATATATGTTAGTGTAAACTTGTTATCTAGTGTTTGTATGCATTTGTAAGTGGAAAAAAAGGGTGTTCCACTTTACGGCGGTTTCCGCTTTACGGCGGTAGCCTGGAACCTAACCAGCCGTATAAGTGGGGCCCTCCTGTATATATATATATATATATCTATATATATATATAAATATATATATATATATAGATATATATATATACAGTGGACCCCCGGTTAACGATTTTAATCCGTGCAAGAGGGCTCATCGTTATGCGAAATAATCGTTATGCGAATGAATTTTCCCCATAAGAAATAATGGAAATAAAATTAATCCGTGCAAGACGCCCAAAAGTATGAAAAAAAATTTTTTTTACCACATGAAATGTTAATTTTAATACACACAAACTGAAAAAGGCATGCACAATTAAATGACACTTACTTTATTGAAGATCTGGTGATGATTGATGGGATGGGAGGAGGGGAGAGCATTATCTTCTTACTGTTTAGAAGGGGAATCCCCTTCCATTAGGACTTGAGTAGTAAGTCCTTTTCTGGGGTTACTTCCCTTCTTTTTTTAATGCCACTAGGCCAGCTTCGGAGTCACTGGACTTCTTTCGCACAAGATATCTGTCCATAGTGGCCTGTACCTCTCGTTCCTTTATGACTTGCCTAAAGTGTTTCACAACATTGTCAGTGTAATAATCACCAGCACGGCTTGCAATAGCTGTGTGAGGGTGATTTTCATCCATGAAGGTTTGCACTTCAAGCCACTTAGCACAGATTTCCTTTATCTTTGTAGTAGGCAACTTCTTCAATTTCTCTCTCCCCTCCTCTGAACCAGTTTCCCCAGGTCTGGCCTCTTGCTCTTGAAGTTGATCTATCAGCTCATCAGTGGTTAGTTCTTCATTGTCCTCCTCCACCAACTCTTCCACATCCTCCCCACTAACCTCCAACCCCAAGGACTTTCCCAATGCCACAATGGATTCCTCAACTGGCACAGGATTCTCAGGGTTAGCCTCAAACCCTTCAAAATCCCTTTTGTCTACACATTCTGGCCACAGTTTCTTCCAAGCAGAGTTCAAGGTCCTCTTAGTCACTTCCTCCCAAGCCTTACCTATAAGGTTTACACAATTGAGGATATTAAAGTGATCTCTCCAAAACTCTCTTAGAGTCAGTTGAGTTTCTGAGGTCACTACAAAGCACCTTTCAAACAGAGCTTTTGTGTACAGTTTCTTGAAGTTGGAAATAACCTGCTGGTCCATGGGCTGCAGGAGAGGAGTGGTATTAGGAGGCAAAAACTTCACCTTAATGAAGCTCATGTCCCCATAAAGTCGCTCTGCCACGTCTGTAGGATGACCAGGGCATTGTCTAACACCAGGAGGCACTTAAGTTCTAATTTCTTTTCAGTTAGGTAATCTTTCACATTGGGGGCAAATGCATGGTGTAACCAGTTATAGAAAAATTCCCTAGTGACCCATGCCTTACTGTTTGCCCTCCACAGCACACACAAATTATCCTTGAGGACATTCTTTTGCCTGAACGCTCTGGGAGTTTCAGAGTGATACACTAATAAAGGCTTCACTTTGCAATCACCAGTAGCATTGGCACACATCAACAAAGTAAGCCTGTCTTTCATAGGCTTATGACCTGGAGTGCCTTTTCCTCCTGAGTAATGTAGGTCCTGCTTGGCATTTTCTTCCAGAACAGGCCTGTTTCATCACAATTAAACACTTGTTCAGGTTTCAGTCCTTCAGTTTCTATGTACTCCTTGAATTCCTGCACATATTTTTCAGCCGCTTTGTGGTCCGAACTGGCAGCCTCACCATGCCTTATCACACTATGGATGCCACTACGCTTCTTAAATCTCTCAAACCAACCTTTGCTGGCCTTAAATTCACTCACATCATCACTAGTTGCAGGCATTTTTTTAATTAAATCCTCATGCAACTTCCTAGCCTTTTCACATATGATCGCTTGAGAGACGTTATCTCCTGCTATCTGTTTTTCATTTATCCACACCAATAAGAGTCTCTCAACATCTTCCATCACTTGCGATCTTTGTTTCGAAAACACAGTTGAACCTTTGGCAAGAACAGCTTCCTTGATTGTCTTTCTGGTGCCCACAATAGTAGCGATGGTTGATTGGGGTTTCTTGTACAGCTTGACTAGGTCGGCTATACGCACTCCCACTTTCATACTTATCAATTATCTCTTTCTTCATTTCTATAGTAATTCTTACCCTTTGAGGTGTAGGTTGGCACTAGAAGCTTTCTTGGGCCCATGGTCACTTATTTTCCAGAAACAGCACCGAAAATACTGTAATAATACGAAATATTCCGAGTGTATGCTTGGATGTTACCGCGGAGGCTGGCTGGTAAACAATGGGACGGCTGGCACATGTGAGGCTGGCTGAGGCACATTGGACGCGTCTCGGACGAAAATCGGTAAGCGGGTTTTTAATCGGTATGGCGCGGCAAAAATTTTGCGATAAAAGTAATCGTTATGCGGAAAAATCGCTATGTGATGCCATCGTTATGCGGGGGTCCACTGTATATATATATACACACAGTGGACCACCGGTTAACGATATTTTTTCATTCCAGAAGTATGTTCAGGTGCCAGTACTGACCGAATTTGTTCCCATAAGGAATATTGTGAAGTAGATTAGTCCATTTCAGACCTCCAAACATACACGTACAAACGCACTTGCATAAATACACTTACATAATTGGTCGCATTGGGAGGTGATCGTTAAGCGGGGGTCCACTGTATATATATATATATATAATAATATAATATATATATATATATATATATATATATATATATATATATATATATACACACACACACCACACACACACACACACACACACACACACACACACACACACACACACACACACACACACACACACACACACACACACACACACATGTACATACATGCATACATACATACAGTTGACCCCTGAGTTTCGTGATTAATCCATTCCAAAGAGGCTGCCGAAAGTCGAAATTGCCGAATGGCGAAACCATTTTCCCCATAAGAAATAATGGAAATAATATTAATCCGTTCCAAATTAAATAAAGATTTACATACTGAAAACGATGAGAAATCAAGTACATGCATATAAAAAATAATAACATTACACTTACCTTTACTTAAGACTTTTGGGTGGATGGAAGATGGGAGGAGGGGATAGGAGGAAGGTGTACACTATTGTTTGGAAGGAGAATCTCCTTCCATTAGGGCTTCAGGTATGAAGTCCTTATCTGGGGTTACTTCCCTTCTTTGTTTTTTAAAGACACTGGCACTGGGAACAACTTGAGAGTCACTGGAACCCTGTCACACAAAATATCTGTCCAGAGAGCTCTGTTTCTGGCATTTCTTTAAGATTTCCCTGAAGTGGGACACAACACTGTCATTGTACATATTGCCAATACGGCCTGCAACAGCTTTGTTAGGGTGAAGTTCATCCATAAATGTTTGCACTTCAGTCCACTTTGCACAAATGTCCTTAATCTTTGAAGAAGGCACCTTCCTCCATCTCTCTTCCTCCTCCTCCTCTGCAGCTATTTCCTGAGCTGTGATCTCCTGCTGTTGTAGATGACGCTCTTGCAGCTCTTCAGTGGTTAGCTCTTCCCTGTGGTCCTCCACCAACTCTTCCACATCCTCACAACTCACCTCCAACCCCAGGGACATCCCCAATGCCACAATAGATTGCACAACTGGCACAGGCTCCTTAGGGTCAGCCCCAAACCCTTCAAAATCCCTCTCTTCTACACATTCTGGCCACAATTTTCTCCAAGCAGAGTTCAAAGTCCTGGAAGTCACTCCCTCCCCAGACTTACCTATAAGGCTTATGCAATGGAGGATATTAAAGTGTTCTTTTCAGAACTCTCTTAGGGTCAATTCTGTGACTGAGGTCACTTCAAAGCACTTTTGAAACACTGCTTTTCTGTAGTTTTTTGAAGTTTGAAATGACCTGCTGGTCCATGGGCTGGAGGAGAGGAGTTGTGTTAGGGGGGGGGGGAGAACTTCACTGTGATGAAACTAAACTCCTCCACTAGTTGCTCTTCCAAGTCTGGAGGATGAGCAGGAGCATTGTCCATTACCAGGAGGCACTTGAGTGACAGTTTATTTTCCAGGAGATATTTCTTCACACTGGGGTCAAACACTTCATAAAACCAGTCTAGGAAAATATCCCTTGTGACCCATGCCTTACTGTTAGCCTTCCACATCACACGCAAATTACTCTTGGCGACACTGTTTTTCTTGAACATTCTGATACACCAGTAAAGGCTTCACTTTAAAATCCCCACTAGCATTACTACAAAACATGAGAGTAAGCCTATCCTTCATAGGCTTGTGTCCTGGGAGTGCCGTTTCCTCCTGCATGATGTAGGTCCTCTTTGGCATTTTCTTCCAAAAGAGGCCTGTTTCGTCACAATTAAACACTTGTTGGAGTTTGAATTCTCCAGTGTCTACGCACTCCTTAAACTCCTGTACAAACTTCTCAGCTGCAATTTTGTCAGAACTGGCAGCCACACCATGCCTTATCACACTGTGAATGCCACTACGCTTCTTAAATCTCTCAAACCAGCCTTTGCTGGCCTTAAAATCACAAGCAACACCACTTGTTGCAGGCATTTTCTTTACAAGATCGTCATGCAACTGCCTTGCCTTCACGTATTATCGACTGCGTAACACTATCTCCTGCTAACTGTTTTTCGGTAATCCACACCAACAATAACCTCTCCACTTCTTCTAGAATTTGTGATCTCCTTTTTGTCAGCATATCTACCCCTTTCGCAACAACAGCACACTCTATTTCCTTTCCTTACGCCACGATCGAAGTGATGGTTGAATGGGGTTTGCCATACATCCTGGCAAGCTCTTTAACATGCACTCCACTCTCATATTTTTCAATGATTTCCTTCTTGACTTCAATCGTGTTCCTCACTTTCTTTACCAAAGGGCTTGCACTGGCTTTCCTTGGGCCCATGGTGACTTATTTAGCGGTTGCAATCACAAAAAACAATGGATTATTATGTATGAACCCGCGGGGTGATGGTCACGTGTTGATAAACAATGGCAAACTGAGCGTGAATAGCGCAGTGACGGGCGGATGGGTACTGGACGGTCGCCGAATCACGAGTCTAATCACGAACCGTGAGGTCAAATTTTGCCAAAAAAAAACTTGCCGAAAGTCAGATTTTACGAAAGTTGATGCCACCGAAACTCGAGGGTCCACTGTACCTTCAAATTGAGTTAAAAGCAGTGGAAATCATTGATTTTTGCTGATGTTCAAGGGTAAACAAATCACATCACGCGTCCAGTACAGGGCAACTGGTGGGTCTAATATGCTTCACAAATATGCTGATACAATTTACTCAACTTTTACAATAATGCAGTAGTCTGTATAACAGTAAATGTTTTATTTTTTGTGAGAATAAAAATTCAAAATGGAAAGCAAGCATAATATAAGAGGGGCTTGGAGATGTGACTAATTAAGAGAAAATGTTATTACGTAGAATAAAAGGGAGTAAAGTAGCAGGAACTGACGGGGTCAGGACAGAAATGTTAAAAGCAGGGGTGGATATTGTGTTGGAGTGGTTGGTATTTTTCTTTAATAAATGTATGAAAGAGCGGAAGGTACCTAGGGATTGGCAGTGTGTGCATAGTTTCTTTATAAAAAGGGAAGGGGGACAAGAGAGATTGTAAAAGTTATAGGGATATAAGTTTACTGAGTATACCGAAAAAAGGACTCAAAGTGGGAGAAATCGCCGATGTGTAAATATTGCCGGGACTCCTAACTTTGCAGGAGTGTAATCTGTAAGTTTTCCATCAAATTTCGTACTTACGGCTTAATTAACATTGGGAAAAGATTCTCTATCATTTCACACGATAAGCTATTCTTCGACACTGAGCGCAAGTTTGCGAGCAGGGGTCTCAACAGTCAAAGGGTTAATGACTACTCAGACTTATGATCAGCTCTCGAACCAGTGTACTTCATGTTTAATTTACTTTTTTATTGTTTTTTAATGCCTAGTTCCATTTTTAATACATTAATTGTGCAAAGATGACATTACAACAATATCTAAAGATGGTTGACACAAACCCACTACCAGTACAGTATGCTGTACCAATTCACTTACTGACCTACTCTTAGGAACGGAACCCTTTCGGGGTTTCGGCCGTACCAGTATGGCTTACGAGCCAGTTTTTTTGACGTACTAGTACACCTAAATTCTAGCGCCCTCAAATCTAGTGAGATAAAGCTGGTAGGCCTACATATGAAAGAATGGGTCTATGTGGTCTTTGTGCGTGGTATAAAAAAATCCTGCATCACACAGTGCGTAATGAGAAAAAAAAAATGACGTTTTTTTGGGTTTAAAAACATGACTTTGCACTGCTTTTTGTATGGATTTATTGTTGTACTAGTTTTCCTGGTCCCATTTTATAGAATGAAGACATATTACAAAAAATTGAGATGTTTTTGAGGGTTTTAAAAAAAACTACCTAAAATTGAGTAAAGTGGGGAAAATGTTCGTTTTTACAAAGTTCAAAAGTAAACAAATCATGTATACGTCCAATACACGTAACTGTTGAGTCTAATATTCTTTCCAAGTGCACTGATTTAATGTTTTCACAAATGCAGTGTCTGCATAACAGTAAATCTTCATTTTTTCATGAGAATAAAAAATTAAAAGTGGAAAGAAAAAGAAGTAAGGGGGGCAAAAAAATGTTATTTTAGTCCCAGGAATGTTTTTTGTTTATTTGGGACCTTTTTGGGAAATTGCATCTTTTAATTTGTGTAAAAATTTGGCAAAATTGCAATTCTGACCACTGATTGGATAGTTAAAATGGGTTTAAATGGGGGGGTTTCTTGACTCATTCGATAGAAAAAAATGGATTCTAGCGAAATAGTTATGTTTTTTTGTTGCGAGTCACTAAATTTGGGCCGAAAATAGGGCCAAAGTGGGCTAAATCGCCAATGCCTAAACATCGTCGAGACCGTAGTTTCGCGAAGCATATTCCCCATAATTTTTCCCCATAAAATTTTATAATTTTGGTGTCTTTTTGTGGGGGGAAAAGATTCTCTATTTTTCAAAAGAAAAAATTTTTTTTTTTTTTTTTTTGAATTTGGCCGACCCTGGACAAGTCTTGGAGGGCCCTGTCGACCCTGAAAGGGGTTAAAGTGAGGATTACCTGTATTACATTCAATTAAACTGGTAAAAATCAGCTTGATTTTGAAAAAAGAACACAGGGAATTTAACTGGGGAAAAAATCAAGTGCCCAGATGAGAAATTAAAAGGCGACTTTCCCTGGGTGCAGACAGCACCTTCATACCCTTGACTGTAGTAAAGTGCACGATTTTAAAAAAAATTTTTGCAGAGTACTAACCCCTTTCCACAGTAAAGGGATTCACCATTGGTTTTAAATAATAATTTCAGTGATAAATGGAAAAGGGTTAAACAAAGTGTTAAATTAGTGGAATAGGGAAAATGATCAGTCGTACTAAGTTTATATGCAGCAACCCCCATCACATTAACTATGATTTTTCCTATTTTCCCATATTGTACAATCTATTTTTTAACAAAAGCTTTTACCCCAAGTAGAGAAACCCAAAAAGGGGGAAAACATTCAAGTCATTCATTCAATCACTGTTGTTGAAGTGCTGACATCACATTTTTTCTATTTTACAAAAAAAAAATTGGGTCAGTCTTACTGGATATGAGGCCAGAAGTGGCAGGTACCCCATGTGACGGAAATCAATTTCCCTGCCCTTGCAGAAGTGTGTAAATTTCCCTTTTCTATTTTCATATTATTTTATATAATTTTTATTCGATAATTACAATTTATAGTAGCTCTTGTCATTTCATAACCAATCTTGTTCTGACACTAGTATTAGGGAATGAAATTTGTAATCAAATTTCACAAACACAGACAGGTGGGTATTTTTCACCTGTCCCAGCCATTTCTTTGTCTTGAATTTTTAAAATTTTTCCCCAAATTTTTTTTTTTTATTTTTTTTCCCAAACAATTTTTTTTTTAAAATTTTGGAGGAAGGGGGAGGAGGAAGGGAGGAGGGAAAGAGGTAGGGAAAGAGGGGGGGAAAGGAGGAGAGGGGGGAAAGGGGGGAGGGAAAAGGGAGAGGGGGAAAAAGGAGGGGAGGAGGAGGAGGAGGAGGAAAGGAGAAGGAGGGGGAAAAGGGGGAGGGAGAGGAGGGAGGAAGGAAGAGGAGGAAGGAGGAGGGAAGGGAAAAGGGAGAGGGGAGAGGGAAAGAAGAAAGGAGGAGGAAGAGGAGGAGGAAAAGGAGGGGAGGGAAAGAGAAGGGGGAGGAGAGGGAAGGGGAAAAAGGAGGAAAGAGAGGGGGAAAGGGGGAAGGGGGAGGAAGAGGGGGGGAAAAGGAGGAAAGGGGGGAAGGGAGAGGGGGAGGAGGGGGAAGAGGGGAGGAGGGAGGGAGAAGAGGAGGGGGGAAAGGGGAGGAGGAGGGAGAAGGGGAGGGAGAGGGAGGAGGGGAGGGGGGAGGAGGGAGGAAAAGGGGAGAGGAAGGGGGGGAAAGGGGGAGGGGGGAGGAGGAAGGGGGAGGAGGGAAAAGGAGAGGGGAGGAAAGGAGGAAAGGGGGGGGAGAAAAAGAGGAGGAGGGAAGGAAAGAGGAAAGGGGGAAAGGAGGAGGGGGGGAAGAGGGGGAGGAGGGGAAAAGAGGGGGAAAAGAGGAGGGGGAGGGAAGGAGGAGGAGGGGGGGGAGGGGAGGAGAGGAGGGGGGGGGAAGAAAAAGGGGGAAAAGAGGGGAAGAGGGGAAAAAAAGGGGGAAAGGAAAGGGGGAGAGGGGAGGAGGAAAGGAAGGGGGGGGAAAAAGGAAGGGAGGGGAGGGGGGAAGAGGGGAAAGGGGGGAGAAAAGGAGGAAAGGGGGAGGGAGGAGGGAAGGAGGAGGAGGGAAGGAGGAGGAGGGGAAGGGGGAGGGAAGGGGGGGGGAGGGAGAGGGGAGGGAGGGAGAGGGGAGGAGGAGGAGGGAGAGGGGGGAGAGGAGGAGGAGGGGGGGAAGAGGAAGGGGGGAGGAGGAGGAAGAGGGAAGGAGGGGAGGAGGAAGGGGGGGGAGGGGAGGGGGAGGAGGAGAAAGGAGGAGGAGGGAAAGGAGGAGAGGGAGAAAGGGGGGAGGGGAAGAGGAAAGGAGAGGGGGAAAGGAGGGAGGGGGGAGGAGAGGAGGAGGGGAAAAAGGAGGAGGAAGGGGAAGAGGGGGAGGAGGAGAAGGAAGAGGGGAAAAAGGGGAAAAGGAAGGAAGGGGAGAGGGGAGGAAAAGGGGGAGGGGAGGAGGAGGGAGGGGGAGGAGGAGGAGGGGGAGGAGGGGGAGGGAGGAGGAGGAGGGAAAGGGGGAAGAGGAGGAAGAAGAGGAAAAGGGGGGAAAAGGAGGAAAAAGGGGGGAGGAAGAGGAGGAAAAGGAGGAGGAAAGGGGGGAGGAGGGAGGAGGAGAGGAGGAGGAAAAAGGAGGGGGAGGGGGGGGAAAAGGAGGAGGAGAAGAGGAGGAGGAGGAAGGGTGGAAAAGGAAAAGGGGGGAAAAGGGGGAGGAGGAGGAGGAAAGGGGGGGAGGAGGGAAGAAGGAGGAGGGGGAAGGAAGGGGGGGAGGGGAGGAGAGGAGGAGGAGGGGGAAAGGAGGAGGAGGGAGGAAGGAGGAGGGAGAGGGGGAGGAGGGGGAAAGGGGGGGGGAAGGGGGGGGGGGAGGAGGAAGAGGGGGAGGGGGGGGAAGGGGGAGGGGGGGAGGAGGGGGAAAGGGGGGAAGAGGGGGGAGGAAGGGGGGAAGGAAAGGAAGGAAGAGGGAAAAAGAAAGGGGAGGAAAGAGGAGGAGGAAGAGGAGAAAAAGGGGAAGAGGGGAAGGGGAGGGAGGGAAAAAGGAGGAGGAGGGGGAAGGGGAAGGAAAGGGGGAGGAAAGGGAGGAGGGAGGAGGAAGGGGGAGGAAGGGGGAGGGAAGGAGGGGAGAGGAAGAGGAGGAAGGGGGGGAGGAAGGGGGAGGGGGGAGGAGGAGGAAAGAGGAGGGAAAAGGAGGAGGAAAAGGAGGAGGGGGGGAGGAAGAGGAGGGGAAGAAGAGGAGGGAGGAAGAGGAGGGGGGAAGAGGGGGGAGAGGAAAAGGAGGAGGAAGAGGGGGGAGGGGGAAGGGGGAGGGGAGGAAAAAAGGGGGGAGGAGGGAAAAGGGGGAGGAGGAGGAGGGGAAAAGGAGGGGGGGGGAGAGGAGGGGGAGGGGGGGGAGGAGGAGGGAGAGGAGGGGGGAGGAGGGGGAAGGAGAGGGAGGAGGAGGAGGGAGAAGAGGAAAAAGGGGGGAAGGAGGAGGGAGGGGGAAAGGAGAAGAGGAGGGGGGAGGGGAGGAGGGGAAAGGAGGGAAGAGGAGGGGAGGGGGGAGGGAAAAGGGAAGGGGGAGAGGAGGAGGAGGAGGAGGAGGAAGAGAAAAAGGAGGGGGAGGAAAAAGGAGGGGGGAGGGAGGAGGGGGATAGGAGGGGGGAGGAAAAGGAGGAGGAGGAGGAAAGGGAGGAGGGGAGGGGGGAGAGGAAAGGGGGAGGAGGGAGGGAAGGAGGGGGGAGGGTTTTAGGAGGGGGAAAGGGGGGGAGGAGGGGAGGAAAGGAGGGGGAAGGAGGAGGGGAGGGGAAGGAGGGGGGGAGGAGGGAGAAGGAGGGAAAAGAGAGGGAGAAGTTAACCAAAGAGGGGCGAGGAAAAAGAAAATGAAGAGAAGAGATGACTAGAAAAGAAGATTTAAAGGGGTTAAAAAGAAAAGAGGAGGAAAGAAAAAAGGAAAAGGGGGAGGAAGGAAGAGGCGCTGAAAGGCCTCCCGGCAAATGGGCCCCAGGGAAAGGTGCCCGGGTTTCCCCGGGCGCCAGGTCCGTGTCTTGCCTTTGGGGCCCGGTTTTGATTTCTTTTGGGGGCTGGGGGATGTTCTTTGGCCCTTTGGGGGGTTGCTTTTTTTCCTTTTCCCCCTTCCCTTTTGGGTCGGAGGCCCCCCAATTGTTTTTGGCAAAAAATTTTTCCCTTTTTTTTTTTTTTTGGGCTTTTTGTCTTGACCCGGATGCGTGGTTCGAAATTTTTCGAAAATGGGGTTTCCCATGTTTTGGCTTTTTTTCCCAAAAAAGGGCCCCTTTTCGGTTTCGTGTACGTCGCAAACTTAAAAATTTTGCTGCTCCCCAAACGAAAGAGGGGGCCTCCCCCCAAAAAACCCCCCCAACGTTCTTTTTTCCAATTTCCCCTTTCAAAAAAATGCCTTTTTCCAAAACAGGGGCCCCCCCGCCAAAAAAATTTCCCCTTGTTTTTCCCCCTTCCTTTTCTTTTTTTAAACCACAAAAAAAAAATTTCTTTTTGACTACTCTTTTGGTTTGGTTAAAAAAAATTTTCAGGGAAAAAATTTGATCCAGTGCCTATTACGGGGTCAAGTTTTCTTAAAATTTGGTCCCAAAATTTTTTTTGGCCAATTTAAACATTCAATTTTGAAAGGCTTTCCATTCTATAAAATGAGACCAGGAAAACTAGAATACAACCATAAATACCATACGAAAATATAGTGCAAATTCGCTGTTTTAATCCAAAAACACGTTAAAGTTTTTTTCTCATTATGCACTGTGTGCTGCAGGATTTTTTTTTATACTCTGCACACTGACCACATAGACCCATTCTTTCATATGTAGGCCTACCAGCTTTCTCTCACTAGATTTGAAGGTGTTAGAATTTAGGCGTACTAGTACGCCAATAACCCATGTGCATAAGCCATACTAGTACGTCAGAAACCCTGAAAGGGTTAACTGTGTGTAGCAGAAGATTTTTGAAAAAAAAAAAAAAAAAATTTGTTTTCTTACAGATCAATACAGCTTATTTTTCTGAATTGAATAAGATTAAAATGTGCAAAATCCGATAAAAAATTACAATTTTACGGCGTGCTGAAGAAAGAAAATTATCACTAATCAGCAACAGTGGTGTAAATGCACCAGCAATGTTTACATTTTACATTTATTGATGCTAGCAAACGATTGTTTTTCTGTTTCTTTTTCAATTCCTTGTAACCCTTAAACTGTCCAAACGTAGATCTACGTTCATTCGCGTGGCACTCCGAATATTTTAGAAAAATATATATTTTTTTTTTTTTAATGAAAGCACATTTTTCTGCATGTTATAGGATTAGAAAAAAAATTTAGGGTCAGTACTTACCGAGATATAAGGTGGCGAAGTTGGCTCTGGATGCTCACCTGTCGGCAACATCGATTCCTGCCGCTTGCAGAAGTGTTGCGGATATACCTTTTTTCTCGTTTTTATTTTAATTTATATACGTATTTTTTTTTGTTCTGATAATTACAATTTATAATAGTTCTTGTGATATCATAGCCAATCTTTGTTCTGACACTAATATTAGGTACTGAAATAGTCCTCAGATAGTCACAATCACATTGACAAGTGGACAGGTGAACGTTTACACCTGCCTGGGTTATTTACTATTGTCTAGAAATATATATAAAGTATTTATAGGTCCCAGCAATGTTTTTAGACACCCTGGCGTATACCCTGAAGCATAGTGTTATGAAAGGCCCGGTGGCCTGGTGGCTAAAGCTCCCGCTTCACACACGGAGGGCCCGGGTTCGATTCCCGGCGGGTGGAAACATTTCGACACGTTTCCTTACACCTGTTGTCCTGTTCACCTAGCAGCAAATAGGTACCTGGGTGTTAGTCGACTGGTGTGGGTCGCATCCTGGGGGACAAGATTAAGGACCCCAATGGAAATAAGTTAGACAGTCCTCGATGACGCACTGACTTTCTTGGGTTATCCTGGGTGGCTAACCCTCCGGGGTTAAAAATCCGAACAAAATCTTATCTTATCTTATATACTGTTGACAGCCCAGTGACATTTGATAAATGCCCACTGCTCCAGCTAACCCTCACTGTATTTGTTATCACTGTTACACACAAATATGTCTGTCTGTCTATCTGTCTGTCTCTGCTTATCTGACTTTCTGACTGCCTGGAGTATATATGAAACTCCTTGAAGAATGGTTATGACATCTGTTGACAGCCCAGTGACATTGATAAATGGGCACTCAGAGAACCGGGCTTTATTTGTTTTCAGTGATACACACAAACATGTTTGTCTGTCTGTCTGTCTGTCTATCTTTGCCTGGAACTTTTGGGTTATCATAGGTAATTTACACTATGTATAATAACTGTACTTATGTGCACATGTGAGACAGATATAGACAGACAGATATAGATATAGACAGATATAAACAGATAGTGATATAGGCAGAGAGACAGCCAGAGACAGCCAAAGCCAGCCAGCCAGCTGGCCAGCTTGCCGAATAAATAACATAAGAAAAAAGAAACACTGCAGCAGGCCTACTGGCCTATGCAAGGCAGGTCCATGTCACCCCCCCTCTCCCCTCAACTTAGACCAATGACCCACCTTGTCAGGTCACATCCACTGAAGGAAGGAGCATGACATCAGACCTAGTAGCACAAGCTAGTCAGGTCTAACTCACATCCACCCACACTCACTCATGTATTTATCTAACTTATTTTTACTTTTCTCTTAAAAGGGGAGTGTTAATGTGACATGGCATCAGTGAATCCCCGGTGTTTGCCACGCTATTTGCTCTAGCTGGTGCTCAGCTGAATTGGTGCTCCCACAAGGTACTAAGTGCTGCCAGATTTTTTTAACACTGTGCACAATGAATGCACAGACCCATTCTTTCATGTCTAGGCGACTCAAGCCTATTGTGCCAAATTTGAAGGAATGAAAAATAAAACATTGATCTACATTGGGAGCTCTACGCATACAAACATAGATCTATGTTTGGACAGTTTAAGGGTTAATGTTTAATGATATACACCTACCATCCGACTTACGACCGAGTTCAATTCCGAGAAACCGGTCGTAAGTCGAAATGGTCGTAAGTCGAACTTTACTACTGAATATCAACAAAACATTTTTGTAATGACTTTATTTTATTGTTTTATTTTGGTATTTCACGTTTTACTTTACTTTTTATGCTGTTAGTACTGTATTTTATACTGTAAGGTTTAGGATAAACACTTTGTACAACACAAATAGCTGTTTATTTCCCAGAAATTTGGCATAAAAAACACGGTCGTAAGTCGAGTGGTCGTAAGTTGCGCAGGTCATAAGTCGGATGGTATGTGTATATACTAGCTTTTTATAATAAAGGATGTGTTTCAAACTGTTTTAGCATTTTAAACATTGCTTCACTTGGAATAATCAGTATATACCTAAGGAATGACTGGTTTTTATTTTATTTTTTTTGTTTTTACTATTTTGGTCTTCTATGGCAACATACAGAGAATACTTATAGCATTACAATTGTTTCATGCTGAAAAACTCCTCAAAACATGGAAATAAGTCATAAAGATTAATTTCACTGGGTTATGTATACAGTATATAAACGTACTTTATAAATTGTTTTACATGATGGTAGGATTGCTGGTGTCTTTTGTTTTCTGTCTCATAAACAAGCAGGATACCAGGTATATCTCACTACTTCTACTTAAGTCACACTACACATTCGTGTAGGTATGACTCAACCCCTGCAACCACATATAGGTGAGTACATATAGGTGAGTATACACACCTCCAGGTTTTCTTCTATTTTCTTAACCCTTTGACTGTCAAGACCTCAAATCCTGAAGTGTCTCTCCGTGTCGCAAAACATTAAAAAAAAAAAAAAAAAAAATTATGAAATGATAGAGAATCTTTTCCCGGTGGTAATGACACCAAAAATATGAAATCTGATCGATAACTTATGGAGTTACACTCTCGTGAAGTTAGCGATCTCGGCAATATATACGCATCGGCGATTTCACCCACTGTGAGCCCTATTTTCGGCCAATTCCATTGTTCCGGTTGACCAAACTCATAGCTATTTCTTTAGAACTCCATTTGTTCTATCGACTGAGTACAAGTAATTGCCCATTTACTGATTTCAATTACTCAATAAAGAGGTCAAAAATTGGCAATTTGGCCAATTTCATGCAAATAAAAAAAAATGCCAATTTCAAAATAGGGTCCACAATGAACAATGTAGACATTCCTGGCACTAAAATAACATTTTCTCTGTTCATTAGTCACGTCTCAAGGCCCCTTTTATATTACTCTTGCTTTCTATTTTGAAATTTTTATTCACACAAAAGATAAGAATTACTGCATTATTGAACGTTTCCGCTACTTTGAGCTCAATTTCAAGGTTCTTTTCGTCATGAAACCAATCAATACTATACCATAAATACTATACCATAAATACTATACGAAAATAGAAAGTTAGCGTTTTAATTCAAAAACATAGTTGGAGTTTTTTTCTCATTATGCACTGTATGCTGCAGGTTTTTTTTTATACTGCGCACACTGACCACACAGACCCATTCTCTCACATGTGGGCCTACCAGCTTTCTCCTGCTTGATATGAAGCCGCTAGAATTTTGGCGTATTAATGTATCACCGACACTGGCTCATAAGATGTATACATATGACACCGACAGTAAAAGGTTTAATAGTTCTTGTTTATTTCCTCTTATATCCATGGGGAAGTGGAACAGAATTCTTCCTCTGTAAGCCATGTGTGCCTTAAGAGGCAACTAAAATGCCAGAAGCAAATGACTAGTAACCCCTTCTGTATACAATTACTAAATTTCAAAAGAGAAACTTTCATTTTTCTTTGTACATCACCCTGCCTCGGTGGGATACGGCCGGTTGCTGAAAAATATGTACTTCATAATTATTTTTTTTATTATTTTGGTCTTCTAAGGCTATGTATACTGAACACTTATACTATTATAATTATTTCAGAGTGTGTTACACATCATAATATAGAAATTATTCACAATGTATGACTTCACTGCATTATCCTGGGTTATACCTAGTGTGTTTTGAGGCTGAATTCCAATGTTAGTATCATGAAACTGTAATACATTTGGAATAAATACGTCATCTTTGAGCCACCTGCACACCCTGCTTGCTGGCAGGGAAGTTGGTAGTGGAGCAACAGCTTCTGGTTCCTTTGTTTTCTTTTGGCAGCAAGGCATACTAATACATCACACACAGTCATCCCCTGAGTAGTTAACCATAATACAATGTGTGGACACTGTTGGCCTTAGGTTTTTTCAAATGTATGGATAGATGGAAGAAGACCCCAAGAGTTGCCCCGAGGTAAAAAATATTGGCAGGTGGCAGATTTGTGGGTACGAAAAATGGTGCATACTTGTACGTCCAACACAGCACTAACACCTTCTTACTAGTACTTCAGACACAGTTAAAGGATTAAAATGCAGGCACTGTACATCCCACCTACAGGATTCAAGTCTGGCTAACCAGTTTCCCTGAATCCCTTCATAAATGTTATCATTCTCACACTCCCATAGCATGTCAAATCACAAAAACTACTCAAGACATCTGTTGAAAAGAAAGTTTGTCTATGGAGGAAAAAAATAATGCTCCACAGTATAGCAGTACCAACACTCATATGAGTGAGAGACAGGAGTTTTGAATGTTGCAATGAAGCAGCAGCTAGAGGCAGGGAAGAAATGTCATGTTTGAGAAAAATGTGGTATGAATATTATGTAAAGAATTCAGAGAGAAATTAGAAGACAGTGTGGGGTCATCATAGAAATAAACCAAGGGTAATGAGGAAGGGTTGTTGAGGTGGCATGGACATTTCGAGAGGATGGAGAGGCAATAGAATGAAGAGGGTGTATAAATCTGGAGTGCAAAGCCAAATAGAACTGTGGCTGGTGCTGGTGTAATTCTAAAAACTCTATGGGGAACCAAGTCAGTAGTAAAGGAGACTGAGTGTCAGGGGCTCAAGCATACAGCAAGCCTGTGTGAGTACATTAGACTGGAGTGGAAACAAGCAGGTTTTAATAGATGAGCTATTGAAAGTGCGAGAAAGGTAACATTTATGAAGAGATTTGAGTAAAGTCCTGAAAGCAGGCAGAGCAGTGAGTGCCTGAACTCTCAAGGAGGGAGTGGAGGTGTTGCAGTTTGAAAGACCATCTAAATTGTTATGTAAGAATGCTTCTGGCAAAACAGAGATTAAATGAATGATACTGAATATGTTTTCTTTTTTAGGTCACGCTGCCTTGGCAGGAGAGGGCTGATGAGAGGAAAAAAAAAGGAAAAATGTTTAGTCTAATTAAATAAGCTAACCTGTAAAATAGTCTCAAAGTTGAAGGTAAGACCATTCCAGAGTGTGAACTCCCCTGAAGATGCTCCCGTTACCAGGCGACGTCCCTCTGGTGTCCATGCCAAACAAAAGATAGGGCACTGAAAATTATATAAAATATAAATTTTCATTTATAGTATATTTTCTATATCAATTACCAGGTCTAATGCCAAGCTACTGCAAAACTTCCTATGTACAGCACAGTCAACAGCAATAAACACAAAATACTGTACAGTAAAACCTCTCAATAATAGACAACCGGACGAACATAAATAATTAATTTCATAATTCGGAAGTTTCAAACAATCATCAATACCATATAACCCCCTTCCCCCTGAGTCCATTAATTAGAGGATTCACTGTGATCTTGTATGATTACCAGTACAATAGAACCTCGGTATGTGACCTTAATTCATTCCAGAAGGCTGTTCGAGTGCCGCTCCGCCCGAGTATCGAACAAGTTCTTCCCAACCAATTTTCTGTTTGGTTGGCTGTTATCACTAATCGTCGTAGGCCCCATGGTGACTTATTTATACCAATACAAAAAAACACCAAAAAATGAGAAGAAACACGAAATAGTTTACAGCGAAGTTCTGGCAGGTCGTACTTGTTTGGTCGAGTGCTGAGCCTTGTTCGAGTAGGGAGCTGGTCGTATACCGAGGCTCCACTGTACTTTGTTTCAAGTATGTATTGTTATAACATTATGGTAAAACTGGAACAAATAGTGAAAATGGCAAGAATGTTGACATGTGGCACCTTAAAATGTTATGACCTATGCACTTTCAAGGGGCAATAGAAAACTAGCAATAATGTAATTGAAAAAAGTATTCTGTTTTTCATTACCTTTTTTTTTTTTAACACATCGGCCATTTCCTACCAAGGCAGGGTGACCTGAAAAGAAAGAAAAACCCCAAAAGAAAGAAAAAAACCTTTTATCATCATTCAACACTTTCACCATCATTCAAACATAATCACTGCCTTTGCAGAGGTGCCCAGATATGACAGTTCAGATATCCCCTCCAAAATGCGAATATCCTAAACCCCTCCTTTAAAGTGTAGGCATTGTACTTCCCACCTCCAGAATTCAAGTCCGATTAACCGGTTTTCCTGAATCCTTTCACAAAATATTACCCTGCTCACACTCCCAACAGCTCGTTACGTCCCAGAAACCATTAGTCTCCATTCACTCCTATCCAACACGCTCATGCACACTTTTTGGAAGCCCAAGCCCCTCGCCCACAAAGCCTCCTTTACCCCCTCTCTCCAACCATTCCTAGGGCAACCCCTACCCCGCCTTCCTTCCCCTATAGATTTATACACTCTCCAAATCGCTCTTTGTTCCATCCTCTCTTAATGACCAAATCACCTCAAGAACCCCTCTTCAGCCCTCTGACTAATACTTTTAGTAACTCTACACCTCGTAACTTCTGTGCATAACATTTACACCACACATTGCCCTTATCCATGACATCTCCAATGCCTCCAGCCTCCTCCTCCTCCTCCTTCAACATTTACAACTCATGATTCACACCCATATAAGAGTGTTGGTACCACTATACAGTGGACCCACAGTTTTCATAATTAATCCGTTCTAGAGAGAGGGACTAAACCCAAATCTGACAAATTACGAATTAATTTTCCCTATAAGAAATGGAAATCCAATAAATCCGTATCAGACACCCAAAAGTATTAACCCTTTCAGGGTCCAAGGCCCAAATCTGGAGTCACGCACCAGTGTCCAAGAATTTAAAAAAAAAAAAAATTGTTATTTTTTCTTATGAAATCGTAGAGAATCTTTTTGTGAAGGTAATAAAACAAAAAGTACGAAATTTGGTGGAAAATTGACGAAATTATGCTCTCGCGAATTTTGATGTGTCAGCGATATTTACGAATCGGCGATTTTGCCGACTTTGACTCCCATTTTAGGCCAATTACATTATTCCAATCAACCAAATTCTTAGCTATTTCACTAGTATTACTTCTATTCTATCCATTGAGCACAAGAAATCGCCAAGTCAACTGTTTCAACTACAAAATAAAGTGATCGGAAATTGTTAATTTGGCCAATTTAACACAAAGTTTAAAATATTCCAATTTCAAAATAGGGTCCAGAATGAACAATGTAGGCATTCCTGGCACTAAACTAACATTTCCTCTGTTCATTAGTTATGTTTTGAGGCTTTACAAATAAATTCCATTTTGATTTTTATTCACATATGAATTTTTATTCACACCAAAAAAAATAGAGATTTACTGTTATGCAATACTGAATAATTGTATAAATATCATCACCATATTTGTGAATGTATATTAGACCCACCAGCTGACGTGTATTTGACGTGTGAGGTCGTTTGTTTACTCTTGAATATCGGCAAAAATTTAACATTTCTGCTACTTTGAGCTCAGTTTCAAGCCATTTCCAGTGCTAAAACCAATCAAAATCATCTCTATTTCTGTAATAGGGTCTTTCATTCTATCAAGTGAGACCAAGAAATCGCAAATACAACTATAAAAAACATACGAAAAAACACTGCAAAGTTGCTGTTTTAATCGAAAAATCATGATTTCATTTTTTTTCTCTCATTATACACAGTGTGCTGCAGGATCTGTTTTATGTGGTGCACACATACCAAATAGATGTATTCTCTCATATCTAGGCCCAAATGTACCACTCACAGTTTATCAGAGTGAGCTGAGCTCATGGCGTAGATCTACGGTTTGGACCCTGAATGTAAAGCCGTAGATCTACGGGACGGACCCTGAAAGGGTTAAAAAAAAAATTCTACATGAAATATACATTTACCTACACAGAAAACAATGATACATGAAGAATAAAATAATAATAACATCACACTTTCCTTTATTGAAGACATGGTGATGCATGGAAGACAAGAGGAGGGGAGAATATGGAGGTGTTTACAACTGTTTGGAAGGGGAATCCCCTTCCATGAAGCCTTCAGGTACAAAGTCCTTATCCTGGGTTACTTCTCTTCTTTGTTTTTTAATGCCACTAAGACCATTTTGAGAGTCACTGGACCCGTCACTCAAAAAAGTGCTCCAGAGAGGTCTGTTTCTGGCGTATATTAGGAATTGTGTTGGGAGACAGGACAAGATAGTTCTTCAATATGACACTAATATCAGTGCTACGGCTTATTTATCTAGCAAAATTCATCTAATATGACATAATAAACAATATTAATAACATAGAAACATTACATACTCTAGAATGAATAAAATATGGCATTAAGAATGTCATGAGTGGTGGTGTGTTGTTTGTTGTTGGATGTATAAGGGCCACTGAAAGATAAGCCTTACATAGTGGTGGTGAAGGCGGTGGTGTTAGTCAATAGCCCTATACACCTCAAACAACAATGGAGGAGTCAGTTTCATGCTGTCCTTTTTCTATCAATTAATTGCTTAACTTACTTCCTACACTGTTAATGCTACACTTTACTGCTTTAGTATCGTACATATTGCAGAATCACTGAAAAAGGCACATTCTCCCTTCTCTCTCAGCCCTTTACCATAGGGCTGACTGGCACTAGGAACTTTCTTTGGGCCCATGGTGGCTTATTTAGCAGTTGCGAGCACTAAAAAGAATGGAATACAAAATATATCGTATGAACATGTGGGATTGTCCTCACTTGCTAATAAACACTGGCACACTGGCTGTAAATGGTATGTTGGACCACTTGGGCCACGCAGACACGTCAGGACGAATGACTAATACCGAGTTCAATTACGATCACCGAGAAAATACTTTGACGAAAAAAAAAATACTTATTCCGAATATTATGAATTCCGATGACGTAATCTGGGGGTCCACTGTACTCTCTTACATTCCCTTCTTTGCCTCCATGGATAATGTTTTTTGTCTCCACAGACACCTTAAAGCACCACCCACCTTTTTTCCTTCATCAATTCATAAACCCATCTGCTGACAAGTCAACTCCCAAATATCTGAACACATTCACTTCTTCCATACTCCCTCCCATCAATGTGATATCCAATTTTTCTTTATCTAAATCCTTTGATACCCTCATCACATTACTCTTGTCTCTGCTCACATTGAACTTTCTACCTTTACACATCCTCCTAAACTCATCCACTAACCTTTGCAACTTTTCTTTAGAATCTCCCAAAAACACAGTATCATCAGCAAAAAGTAACTGTTTGAACTCCCATTTCATATTTGATTCCACATAATTTAATCCCACCCCTCTACCCAACATCCAAGCATTTACTTCTCTTACAACCCCATCTATAAATATGTTAAACCACCATGGTGACATTATGCATCCCTGTCTAAGACCTACTTTTACTGGGAAGTAACCTCCCTCTCTCTTACACACCCTAACCTAAACCTCACTATCCTCATAAAAACTCTGTACAGCAGTTAGTAACTTACTACCTATGCCATACACTTGTAACATCTGCCACACTGCTCCCCTATCTACCCTATCATATGCCTTTTCTAAATCTATAAATGCAATGAAAACTTCCCTACCTTTATCTAAATACTGTTCACAATATGATTCAATTTAAATACTTGATCTACACATCCCCTACCCATTCTAAAGCCTCCTTGTTAATCTGCAATCCTGTTCCCTGTCTTACCTCTAATTCCTTCAATAATAACCCTACCATACACTTAACCTGGTATAGTCTGTAAACTTATTCCCGTATAATTCTTACAGCCTTTTTTGTCTCCTTACTCTTTATATAAAGATAGCCTAAGATAATTTCTGTCCCTTACAAACAGAGAAAACAAGCAAAAGTTTATTTCTCTGCAAAGGTTACAACATGTGTTTATATTTCATAATTTGACTGGTACAAATAAAGCCACTATTATGCCAAGGCATTTCAGGCAGACTCAACCTAATACTTAAAGACTACTTAAGTCAACTATTAACCCTTTGACTGTCGCAACCCCCAATCTTGAGGTGTCTCCTGGTGTCGCAAAATTTAAAAAAAAAAAAAATTATTTTTTCTTATGAAATGATAGAGAATCTTTTCCCGATTGTAAAGACACCAAAAAAACGAAATTTGATGGAAAACTGACGGAATCATGCTCTCGCGAAGTTAGTGACATCGGCGATATTTACAAATCGACTATTTCGCCCACTTTGAGCCCTATTTTCGGCTAATTCCATTATTCCAGTCAACCAAACTCATAGCTATTTCTTCAGAACTCCATTTTTTCCATCGATTGAGTACAAGAAACTGCCCATTTACCGATTTCAACTACCCAATAACATGGTCAGAAATTTGCAATTTGGCCAATTTCACGAAAATTAAAAAATATGACAATTTCAAAATAAGGATCAGAATGAACAATGCAGACATTCCTGGCTCGCGCGACGGGCTGGAGTTTTGAGACTCTATGACCGCGGGTTCAATCCCGGCCGGGGGTATGGTTTATTTGCAATCGTGTCATTACGATTTCTTAAGTCATGTTGACGGCAGTGAAGGGACTTGAGCTAGAGTTCGTCACGGCCACGCTAGCTGGAGATTCGTCTGTAAAAACTTGCATTTGTGGTCACAGAGGTGCCTGTGCTAACTTTCCTATGGTGTAGAAATATACCTAGTTGGATGAATCTTATTGTGGCTAGCTGGTCTAGTGGCTAGCGCGACGGGCTGGAGTTTTGAGACTCTATGACCGCGGGTTCAATCCCGGCCGGGGGTATGGTTCATAGCTATTTCTTTAGAACTCCATTTTTTCTATCGATTGAGTACAAGAAACTGCCCATTTACCAATTTCAACTACCCAATAACGTGGTCAGAAATTTGCAATTTGGCCAATTTCACGAAAATTAAAAAATATGACAATTTCAAAATAAGGTCCAGAATGAACAATGCAGACATTCCTGGCTCTAAAATAACATTTTCTTTGTTCATCAGTCATGTCTCCAGGTCCCTGTGATATTACTCTTGCTTTTTATTTTGAAATTTTATTCAAACAAAAAATAGAAGATTTACTGTTATGCAGACTACTGCAATACTGTAATAATTGTAAAAATTACATCAACCCATTCATGACTGCATATTAGAATGGCTATTTGGACATTTATTGGACAATGACATCATTTGTTTACTTTTGAACATCGGCAAAAGTCAAACATTTCCCGTACTTTGTGCTCCATTTCCAGGTTCTTTTTATAGTAAAATCAATCAAAATCATCTCTTTTTCTATAACATGTTTTCCATTCTATCAAATGAGACCAAGAAAACTAGAATACAACAATAAATACTATACGAAAATAGACCACAAATTCGGCATTTTAATTAAAAAAACTGTCGGAGTTTTTTTTTTTTCTCATTATGCACTGCGTGCTCCAGGATTTTTTTTATGTGGTGCACATTGACCACACAGACATATTCTCTCACATGTAGGCCTATCAGCTTTCTCCTTCTTGATTTGAAGCTGCTAGAATTTATGAGTACGTATATGTATACGTCAAACACGGTACCTCGTAACACATATATATACGGCCGCGACGGTCAAACGGTTAAGTACTATAGTTCTAAATTGATTTGTGTGCAGGGGACCTTCTCCTGGTTTGAGCAAAGAGTTCCAGATCTTCGGGCCCTTTATGTGCGCTGCATTTTTGCATAGTGCGAGATGGACACAAGGGATGTCAAAAAGTGTTCTGTGCCTCGTGTTATGCCTGTGTGTTCTGTTGTAGCTGTGTAGAAGTCTGAGCGGAGGGTTTATACTGGAGTTTAACCCTTTCACTGTCAAGACAGCTGCTCACAAACTCACTCTCAGTGTCGAAGTATTTTCTAAAACAAAAACATATTTTTTCTTAAGAAATGATAAGAAAACATTTTCCTGTTGGTAATCACACCAAAAGTACCAAATCTGATGGAAAACATACAGAATTACGCTCTCACGAAGTCAGCGGGCTGGGCAACATTCACACATCAGCGATTTTGCCCAATTTGAGCCCTATTGTTGGCCAATTCCATTGTTCCAGATGATCAAACACCGCTATTTCACTAGAACTACTCCTGTTCTATCGATTTCATACAAGAAACCACCGCTTTACCGATTTCAACTACTCAATAAAAGGATAAGAAATTGGTAATCTGGCTAATTTCATACACAATTCAAGGAAGGCCAATTTCAAAATAGGGTTCAGAATTAACAAGGAAATCATTCCTAGCACTAAAATAACATTTTCTCTGTTCACTGGTCATGTCCCCAGGCTCCTCTTATATTATGCTTGCTTTCCATTTTGAATTTTTATTCACAAAAAAAAAAAAATTACTGTTATGCAGACCACTGCATTATTGTAAAAATGGTATAAATAATATCAGCACATTTGTGAAAGCATATTAGACCCACCAGTTGTTGTGCATTGAACACATGATGTGATTTATTTACTCTTGAACATCAGTAATAATCGAACATTTCCGCAACTTTAAGCACAATTTCAAGGTACGTGTACGTACTTTTAGTCTGTAAAACATTCAAAATCTGCTCTAGTTCTGTGATATATCTTCCATTCTATAAATGAGAACAAAAAAAACGAGAATACAACCATAAATACCACATGAAAATACACCGCAAAATTGCCGTTTTAAATGAAAAACACAATGTTTTTTTTCTCATGCATTGCGTGCTGTAGGATTTTTTTATACAGTGCACACTGATCACTCGAACCCATTCTCTCATATACATGTATAGGCCTACCAGCTTTCTCCCACAAGATTGGATGTCGCTAGAATTTTGGCGTACTATTACAGGACCGACACTGGCTTGCAAGCCGTAATATTACAGGACTGACAGTGAAAGGGTTAATGTTCTGTATATGTATATAGTAGGTACAATAGTAAGTGTGAATATTTTGTTCACATTGGAACCTCAAATTTCGAATGTACAGTGGACCCCCACATAACGATCACCTCCCAATGCGACCAATTATATAAGTGTATTTATGTAAGTGCGTTTGTACGTGTATGTTTGGGGGTCTGAAATGGACTAATCTACTTCACAATATTCCTTATGGGAACAAATTCAGTCAGTACTGGCACCTGAACATACTTCTGGAATGAAAAAATATCGTTAACCGGGGGTCCACTGTATTGCTTATCGAACTCTTTGCATCTCAACCACTTTTTTCGAACCAACTTTGTCCCTATTATCAAACTCGCCCCTTCTTTCAAACCGCCAGGTACCAAACCTGTCCACCAGCCCGCTCTGTCCGCGTCCCCACATAGGCTCCGTGAGCCAGTCTGGCTTTGTTGATGCTTGAGTGAACACTAACCTGCAGTCTCATTCAAACATTTTACAACTAATTCATTGTGTTTAGCATTTGTGGGACTGTGAAATAAGCTACCATGGGCCCAAAGAAACTTGCTAGTGGTACCCCTGTGGTAAAGAAACTGAGAAACACCACAGATGTGAAGAAGGAAATAATACAGAGGTATGAGAGACAGAGAAGGGAAGTAATCCCAGAGAGGGATTTGATATCTAAAGTCCTTATGGCAGGGGATTCCCCTTCCAAACACTAACCCCAACTCCCTCTCTCCTCCTCCCTATCTTCCAGATGCCATCACTAATCTTCAATAAAGGTAAGTAAAAATGTTATTTTAACCCTTTGACTGTCGAAAGGCCCAATCCTGAAGTGTCTCCTGGTGTCGCAAAATATTCGGAAAAAAAAATTATTTTTTTTCTTATGAAAATATTAAGATTATTTTTCTGATTGTTTTAGTCCCCCCCAAAAAATTTCCCATCAGTACTTACCGAGATATAGACGCGTGAAGTTTGCTGAAAATGATCTGTGAACGGCAACAGCGGTGACTGCTGCTCACCCAGTAAACTTTGATTTACTTGTATTTGATGGTTTCTTGTTTTTTTTTTTCACTATTTTATTTTTTCAAATAACTTTTGTGGCCTGTGAGACCAAATTATTGTGCAATGTTCAAATATACACTCGTTGAATGTAACACAATTATAGCAAAAACACTCGTATCATTATAATGTTGCTAAAACTTGTTTACACAAACAAACAATATAAAAAAAATTTTATTACGAATGTTCTATAATATATATACATATGTACAATCACTGGACACTTTTCTAGAACTGCTGCAGCTTGTGGAATTCTTTGAAACATGGGTGTAAGCACAATGGTGCTTTACACTCCTCACACATAAATCGAGTGTCTCTGCGTTTTTGTGGGTGTTTTGTGGTATGTCCACAGATAAAACACCTCTTCTGAGCATTTTTCTTGAGAGCAGTAGCAGGCAGTGGTATGGGGTAGTGGTCACCAGGCCTCAGATGAGAGGACATGTGTTGATAATTTCGTGGGCGCTGGTCTATTGCAGGTGTTGTTCCTTGGTACTTGAATATTATTTGTCTGATGACTGACAAACAAAATTCACCATATTTGGGTTTGTTCTTGGTCTTCAACTTATACATATTATAAGCATTCAGCATGGAAATGTCAAGATGGAAAAACAGTTTTATGTACCACTTATAACTCTTGCGAACACAGTCAGCAAACCCAATCTGCATGTCACATTTGTCCACTAAGTGTATATTGAGGTTGTAATCCATCACAGCTGCAGGTTTTACAATGGGTTCATTGGTCTCTCTATTCTGCTTGCCAGTGTCTACCATTTCGTGTTGGTGAACTGATGTCAGCAGTGTGACATCACGTTTGTCATGCCACCGAAATGCCATGATGTCATTGGCAGCAAACACCTGCACTTCACCTCTACGACTGCCAGCATCGAACCTAGGCATATGTTTACGATTTCCACTCACTGTGCCACACAATTGTCATGTTCACTCGCAAGAAATCACTGAGTATAAGGCTTGTGTACCAGTTGTCAGTATATAAAATATGCCCCTTACCAAGATATGGCTCCATCATTGTTCTAACCACATCACCAGAGATACCCAGTAACTTTCTGGTATCTTCCAATGTTTTACTGCCAGTGTACACAATTATATCCAAAACCAGACCAGTTTTGCAATCACACAGAACAAATAACTTTATACCAAAGCATTTCCTCTTGCTTGGTATATACTGTTTGAATGAGAGTCTTCCTTTGAACAAAATCAAAGACTCATCAATAACAAGCTTCCTGAATGGATAAAAATACATACAGCACTTTTGTTTCAGGTACATAAACACACGTCTGATCTTATATAACCTGTCGCTTCTGTCAGGCCTTGTTTTGTCTGAAAAGTGTAACATACGTAACAGTAACACAAATCTATTCACTGGTATAATGTCACTGAAAGCAGGGGTTGAAATCAGGCGGTCTGTCGTCCAGTATGTGTTGACACTGTGCTTATACACATGTGGCATAAGCATTATTGTGGCAAAGAACAGATACATCTCTGCCACAGTTGTGTCCTTCCACTGGTGTAGGCATGATCTTGGTGAAAGAATAGTGTTTGCCATGGTGTACTCAAAGTATGTATTGCTTTCCCTGACAATAATGTCCATCAGGGGTTCATCGAAGAACAACTGAAAGCATTCCAGTTCAGTGGCATTGTTCCCAAGTGTACATGATAGCCGTATTCCACTTTGTCCTCCATCAAAGTCATGGGGACTGGGAACAAACTCATCATCTTGCTGCCAATCCCAGATGCGGTCAGCTGGTGGGTTCTGGATATTGGAATGTGGTTGTGGTTGTGCAGGTTGTGGTTGTGGTTGTGCAGGTTGTGGTTGTGCAGGTTGGGTTGTGGTTGTTGTGAGAGTGTGGGGTCAGGTGAGGCTGGTTGTAGTTGTGCAGAGTCAGCAGCGTGGGTAGTAGCGTGGCCCGCTGCTGGTGTCACATGACTCGTGCCCCCATCCCTATCACCACCACCTCCGCCTGCTGCCTCACTTGCATCATTGATACCCATCGTAACAATATCGTCATCTTCACTATCAGGTCATGGTGTAGGGCCATGGGATGTGCTCTGAGATGTACTCCTTCCTCTTGGAAGAGCATATGGCACACTACCAGACCGCATGCGATGTCGCATATACTGCCGCTTCACTGGGGAATATTCACCCTCAGTGTCACAACTAGAACTGCTTTCAATAACCTTGAAATCACTATCACTATCACTTACACTGCTCACATCTGAGTCTTGTACACGGGCAAATAGTTTCCTCTTTCGTCCTGGTACAGGTGAACATAAACAAGCCAGCCCAGCACCAGAGGTGGAAGGTTGTGGGTCATCTGGGCTATCATCACTAATTACGTTATCGTGGGCACTTTTTTCGGTCACACCCGCTTCAAAACCAGGGAATTCACTTTCACTGACACTTTCATCGCTGTTTGAGCTATCACTTGGGAACAAAAGACCTCCAATCCGCCGAGGAGAGAGGAATTTCTTACCGCGAGGCATGGTGAAAATGGACTACCAAGATGGCGTTCCCACAATGCACCGCTGAGTCCCAGATTTTTTTCACAGGGTGCACACCCACCACTGAGACGCATTCTCTCTCATGTAGGCCAACCAGCCCTCTCCCGCTTGATTTGAAGCCGCTAGAATTTATGCGTATAGATACGTTAAACACGGTATCTCCAATGACGTATATATACGACCGCGACAGTCAATGGGTTAAATGTTTATTTAAATTTATTAATAATTGTACACTATACTTTTTTTTTTATTAGCATCCTGGCCGATTCCCACCAAGGCAGGGTGGCCCGAAAAAGAAAAACTTTCACCATCATTCACTCCATCACTGTCTTGCCAGAAGGGTGCTTTACATTACAGTTTTTGAACTGCAACATTAACACCCCTCCTTCAGGGTGCAGGCACTGAACTTCCCATCTCCAGCACTCAAGTCTGGCCTGCCGGTTTCCCTGAATCCCTTCATAAATGTTACTTGGCCCACACTCCAACAGCACGCCAAGTATTAAAAACCATTTGTCTCCATTCACTCCTATCAAACACGCTCACACATGCCCGCTGGAAGTCCAAGCCCCTTGCACACAAAACCTCCTTTACCCCCTCCCTCCAATCTTTCCTAGGCCTACCCCTACCCTGCCTTCCTTCCACTACAGACTGATACATTCTTGAAGTCATTCCGTTTCTCACCATTCTCTCTACATGTCCGAACCACCTCAACAACCCTTCCTCAGCCCTCTGGACAACAGTTTTGGCAATCCTGCACCTCCTAACTTCCAAACTACGAATTCTCTGCATTATATTCACACCACACATTGCCCTCAGACATGACATCTCTACTGCCTCCAGCCTTCTCCTCGCTGCAACATTCATTACCCATGCTTCACACCCATATAAGAGCGTTGGTAAAACTATACTCTCATACAGTCCCCTCTTTGCCTCCAAGGACAAAGTTCTTTGTCTCCACAGACTCCAAAGTGCACCACTCACCATTTTCTCCTCATCAATTCTATGATTCACCTCATCCTTCATAGACCCATCCGCTGACACGTCCACTCCCAAATATCTGAATATATTCACCTCCTCCATACTCTCTCCTTCCAATCTGATATCCAATCTTTCATCACCTAATCTTTTTGTTATCCTCATAACCTTGCTCTTTCCTGTATTCACTTTTAATTTTCTTCTTTTACATACCCTACCAAATTCATTCACCAACCTCTGCAACTTCTCTTCAGAATCTCCCAAGAGCACAGTGTCATCAGCAAAGAGCAACTGTGACAACTCCCGCTTTATGTGTGATTCTTTATCTTTTAACTCCACGCCTCTCTTACAACCCCATCTATAAATATATTAAACAACCACGGTGACATCACACATCCTTGTCTAAGGCCTACTTTTACTGGGAAATAATCTCCCTCTTTCCTACATACTCTAACTTGAGCCTCACTATCCTCGTAAAAACTCTTCACTGCTTTCAGTAACCTACCTCCTATACCATACACCTGCAACATCTGTCACATTGCCCCCTATCCACCCTGTCATACACCTTTTCCAAATCCATAAATGCCACAAAAACCTCTTTAGCCTTATCCAAATACTGTTCACTTATATGGTTCACTGTAAACACCTGGTCCACATACCCCCTACCTTTCCTAAAGCCTCCTTGTTCATCTATCCTATTCTCTGCCTTACTCTTAATTCTTTCAATAATAACTCTACCATACACTTTACCAGGTATACTCAACAAACTTATCCCCCTATAATTTTTGCACTCTCTTTTGACCCCTTTGCCTTTATACAAAGGAACTATGCATGCTCTCTGTCAATCCCTAGGTACCTTACCCTCTTCCATACATTTATTAAATAATTGCACCAACCACTCCAAAACTATATCCCCACCTGCTTTTAACATTTCTATCTTTATCCCATCAATCCCAGCTGCCTTACCCACTTTCATTTTACCTACTGCCTCACGAACTTCCCCCCCACTCACAACTGGCTCTTCCTCACTCCTACAAGATGTTATTCCTCCTTGCCCTATGTATGAAATCACAGCTTCCCTATCTTCATCAACATTTAACCCTTTGAGGGTTTCGGCCGTACTAGTATGGCTTACGACCCAGGGTTTTTGACGTACTAGTACGCCTAAATTCTAGCGCCCTCAAATCTAGTGGGAGAAAGCTGGTAGGCCTACATATGAAAGAATGGGTCTATGTGGTCAGTGTGCACAGTGTAAAAAAATCCTGCAACACACAGTGGATAATGAGAAAAAAAAAACTTTGACCGTTTTTTTGGAATAAAACAGCGACTTTGCACTGTATTTTCGAATGGTATTTATTGTTGTATTCTAGTTTTCTTGGTCTCATTTTATAGAATGGAAGACACATTACAGAAATTGAGATGATTTTGACTGGTTTTACAATGAAAAGTGCCTTGAAATTGAGCTCAAAGTAGCAGAAATGTTTCGATTTTTAACAAAGTTCAAAAGTAAACAAATCATGCCAAGCGTCCAATACACGTCAACTGGTGAGTCTAATGTTCTTTCGCAAGTGTGCCAATATTATTTATACCATTTCTACACTAATGCAGCAGTCTGCATAACAGTAAATCTTCTATTTTTTGTGAGAATAAAAATTCAAAGTGAAAAGCAAAATAATGTAAGAGGGACCTTGAGACGTGACTAATGAACAGAGGAAATGTCATTTTAGTGCTAGCAATGGCTTTCTTGTTTATTCTGAACCCTATTCGGAAATTGGCATCTTTTGAAATTTGTGTGAAATTGGCAAAATTGCTAAATTCTGACCATTGTACTGGATAGTTGAAATTGGTAAATGGGTGGTTTCTTGCATTCATTCGATAGAAAAAAAATGGAGTTCTAGCAAAATATTCAAGTTTTTTGTCGACTAGTACAGTGGAATTGGCCGAAAATGGAGCTCAAAGTGGGCAAAATCGCCGATGTGTAAACATCGCCGAGACCACCAACTTCGCGAGAGCGTAATTCCCTAAGTTTTCCATCAAATCTCATACTTTTTGTGTCATTATGATCGGGAAAAGATTCTCTATCTTTTCATAAGAATTTTTTTTTTTTTTTTTAAATTTGGCCGACCCTGAGAACGAGTCTCGGAGAGGGCCTGTCGACCCTCAAAGGGTTAACAATTCCTCAAAATATTCCCCCCATCTTCCCACTACCTCTAACTCTCCATTTAATAACTCTCCTCTCCTATTTTTAACTGACAAATCCATTTGTTCTCTAGGCTTCCTTAACTTGTTAATCTCACTCCAAAACTTTTTCTTATTTTCAACAAAATTTGTTGATAACATCTCACCCCACTCTCTCACTTGCTCTCTTTTTACATTGTTTCACCACTCTCTTAACCTCTCTCTCTTTCTCCATATACTCTTCCCTCCTTGCATCACTTCTACTTTGTAAAAACTTTTCATATGCTAACTTTTTCTCCCTTACTACTCTCTTTACATCATCATTCCATCAATCGCTCCTCTTCCCTCCCGCACCCACTTTCCTGTAACCACAAACTTCTGCTGAACACTCTAACACTACATTTTTAACCCTTTCAGGGTTTCGGCCATACTAGTACGGTTTACGAGCCAGGGTTTTTGACGTACTAGCACGCCTAAATTCTAGCGCCCTCAAATCTAGTGAGAGAAAGCTGGTAGGCCTACATATGAAAGAATGGGTCTATGTGGTCAGTGTGCGTGGTATAAAAAATCCTGCAGCACACAGTGTGTAATGAGAAAAAAAAAAGTTGACCGTGTTTTTGGATTAAAACAGCGACTTTGCGCTGCATTTTCGTATGGTGTTTATTTGTATTCTAGTTTTCCTGGTCTCATTTTATAGAATGGAAGACATATTACAGAAATTGAGATGATTTTGACTGGTTTTACAAAGAAAAGTACCTTGAAATTGAGCTCAAAGTAGCAGAAATTTTCGATTTTTACCAAAGTTCAAAAGTAAACAAATCATGCTATTGGTCCAATACACATCAACTGGCGAGTCTAATATTCTTTCACAAGTGCGCTGATATTATTTATACCATTTCTACACCAATGCAGTAGTCTGCATAACAGTAAATCTTCTATTTTTTTGTGAGAAAAATTCAAAGTGGAAAGAAAAAGAATGTAAGAGGGGCATGGGGACATGACTAATGAACAGAGGAAATGTTATTTTTAGTGCCAGTAATGTCTTTCTTGTTTATTCTTGACCCTATTTGGAAATTGGCATCTTTTGAAATTTGTGTGAAATTGGCAAAATTGCTAAATTCTGACCACTGTACGTATTGGATAGTTGAAATCGGCAAATGTGTGGTTTCCTGTACTCATTCAATAGAAAAAATTGAGTTCTAGCGAAATATTTATGATTTTTGTCGTCAAGTACACTGAATTGGCCAAAAATAGGGCTCAAAGTGGGCTAAATCGCCCATGTGTAAACATCATCGAGGCCGCTAACTTCGTGAGAGCATAATTCCGTAAGTTTTCCATCAAATTTCATACTTTTGGTGTCATTATGATCGGGAAAAGATTCTCTTATCTTTTCATAAGAATTTTTTTTTTTTTTTTTTTAAATTTGGCCAACCCTGAGAACAAGTCTCTGAGAGGGCCTGTCGACCATGAAAGGGTTAAACCTACCCCATACCTCTTCGACCCCATTGCCTATGCTCTCATTAGCCCATTAGTATGTAAAACTATTATGTAATACACCTACCATCCGACTTACGACTGAGTTCAGTTCCGAGAAACCGGTCGTAAGTCGAAATGGTCGTAAGTCAAACTTTACTATTGAATATCAACATAACATTTTTGTAACGACTTTATTTTATTGTTTTATTTTGGTATTTCATGTTTTACTTTACTTTTTATGCTGTTTGTACTGTATTTTATACTGTAAGGTTTAGGATAAACACTGTGTACAACATAAACACTTGTTCATTTCCCAGAAATATGGCATAAAAAACACGGTCGTAAGTCGAGTCGTCATAAGTCGAGCAGGTCACAAGTCGAATGGTAGGTGTACTATCTATAAAATGTATTTTTTTGTGAATATTTTTGGGTTTCTGGAACGGATTAATTGTATTTTCATTATTTCTTATGGGAAATATTGCTTCGCCTTTCAAACTTTTCGACTTTAGAACTAGCTCCTGGAACGGATTAAGTTTGAAATTTGAGGTTCCAATGTATTAAGTTAATTCAAGCTCTTGAAGAGTGGTGGGATGTGTTGTCTGGTGCAGAGTTTGTGGTCATCCTCACCACAGCTTTTTGTTGGATTATTAAAGGTTTAAGGTGACTGGCCATGGTAGATCCCCAATGTGGAGAAAATTCTCCAGTAAAGGGGGTATCTCTCAGCCCTCTCGGCCCTCCCGGAAGGGGCTAGTGGACTCTTCCTTCCTCGCAAACAGTTTTATGAGGAACATACGTGTGTATGTACCATAGTGTCACAAGGCACGCCTTCCTCTCCTTGCTAGAGTTCCTGATCAACTGCACAACGAGGTTAAACAAGAGTACATACTCTTTCTCCATAGCAGGAAAATTAAGGGAAAACCTGCACCCCACTTTATCTACAAGTTGGGACTATTAGGAATTCTAGTCTATACCTAGATAACAAGAAACCTACCCTCTTGTATTGAAAAGTAAGGAACAGATATAAAGCTGAACTCGGCATTTCTTCTGTGCGGAGGGTGACTGGTGGGTGCTTGGACAGCTCGACAAGCTAGGTTGAATTCAGACATGAGAGCGTGAACACATCACAAAACTCCCGCTGAGAACAAAGAAAATACTGACTCTGTGCGGTAAACTCTGAAACACTGTCAATCTCCACTAGTAAAACTAGTGTTAAAAGGAAACATGAGTGTATTATCCATGGTATAATCCTAATAAGCGAAAAGTTTATGTCGCGGTATGCATTCATTGTTATGAACAAAGGGACATGATATCACCCCATTGCGTAAAAACTGATCAAAGTGACTCCCTATCAACTAGTGAGGACATGACCATGCATCTGTAACACCTACTCTAGACAACGATACCGGGATATACTCACCCTACAACAAACTAGGGGAAATTGGGTCATTTACAATACCCAGGTAAGTCCAGGCATACCCACTTCTAATTACGTTAGCTGTAGCTAATAGGTAGAGGTGAGATTTGACTGGAATTACTAATAGATCCCGTGACACGTGGGTGATTCACCCAAACCCAAGTATCACTACACATTTCAAAAGAAAGTGAAATGCTGGATATAAACTCCTTTGGAGCAAATTGTTCTCTAACACACTTGTTTACCCTTTGACTGTCGCAAGCCCCTTTCTGAAACTGTCATTCTATGTCGCAAAATTTTTGGAAAAAAACAATTATTTTTTCTTGTGAAACGATAAAGTATCTTTTCCCGATGGTAATGACACCAAAAGTACGAAGTTTGGTCAAAAACTCACGGAATTATGTTCCCACAAAGTTAGCGGTCATGGCGACATATACGCATTGTCGATTTCGCCGACTTTGAGCCGTTTTTGGCCAATTCCGTTGTTCCAGCTGACAAAACTCATAGCTATTTCTTTAGAACTCCATTTTTTCTATCAACTGAGTACAAGAAACCGCCCATTTACCGATTTGAACTACCCAAGAAAGTGGTCAGAAATTGGCAATTTGGCCAATTTCACGCAAATTAAAAAAGATGCCAATTTCAAAATAGGGTCCAGAATAAACAATGTAGACATTCTTGACACTAATATAACAACCTCTGTTCATTAGTCATGTCTCTTGGTCTCTTATATTACTCTTGCTTTCTATTTTGATTTTTTATTCATAAAAAAAAATACAAAATTTACTGCTATGCAGACTACTGCATTATTGTAAAAATGGTATAACTAATATCAGTGTACTAGTGAAAGAATATTAGACTCCCCAGTTGACGTGTATTGGACATGTGGTGCGATTTGCTTACTCTTGAACATTGTTAAAAATCAAACATTTCCGCTACTTTGAGCTCAATTTCAAGGTCGTTTTCATCGTGAAACTAATCAAAATCTATTTCTACAATATGTTTTCCATTTTATCACCTGAGACCATGAAAACGAGAATACAGTGGAACCTCTACTTGCGAGCGCATCCATACACGAGCAAAATTTCCATAAGCGAGCAGACCTCAAGGCAGGTTCCTTAACACTGGTGAGGGGCTCTAGCTTTTGATCTAGGGAATTGTATTTCATTTGCTTGTTGGACTATCTTATTGAAACTTGGGCAATGTATACACCAAAAATGAAAGAAATCTAAGCATAAATAATGGCGTTCACTTCTCTGCAATTAGTCACCCCTTAGCGGTATTTTCGTATGGTTTTTATGGCTGTATTCTCGGTTTTTGGTCTCATTTGATAGAATGGAAGATATATTACAGAAACAGATACGATTTTGATAGCTTTCACGATGAAATGTACCTTGAAATTGAGCTCAACACAGGAGAAATGTTCGATTGTTCTTGGCTATGTTCAAGAGTAAACAAATGACTTCACTGTCCATTCCAATATGCAGTCGTGAATGGATTGACATTATTTATACAATTACAGTGGACCCTCGCCTAACGAACGCATCGCATAACGTTAAATCCGCCTAGCGATACATTTTAACGCAAAAATTTTGCCTCGACTAGCGCTAAAAAACTCGCTCAACGCGATTCGTTCGAGACACGTCCACGTGCGGCCTGAGCCCACCTTACTTGTTCCGTAGGTGTCAGTGTTTACAAGCCAGTCACCGTGGTCACTTCCAAGCATACAATCGGAACATCTCATATTATCACAGCCTTTTTAGTGATTGCACCTGCAAAATAAGTCACCATGGGCCCCAAGAAAGCTTCTAGTGCCAACCCTACAGCAAAAAGGGTGAGAATTACTATGGATATGAAGAAAGAGATCATTGCTAAGTATGAAAGTGGAGTGCGTGTCTCCGAGCTGGCCAGGTTGTACACAAAACCCCAATCAACCATCGCTACTATAGTGGCCAAGAAAACGGCAATCAAGGAAGCTGTTCTTGCCAAAGGTGTAATTTTGTTTTCGAAACAGAGATCGCAAGTGACAGAAGATGTTGAGAGACTGTTATTGGTGTGGATAAACGAAAAACAGATAGCAGGAGATAGCATCTCTCAAGCGATCATATGTGAAAAGGCTAGGAAGTTGCATGACGATTTAATTAGAAAAATGCCTGCAACTAGTGGTAATGTGAGTGAATTTAAGGCCAGTAAAGGTTGGTTTGAGAGATTTAAGAATCATAGTGGCATACATAGTGTGATAAGGCATGGTGCCAGTTCGGACCACAAAGCAGCTGAAAAATACGTGCAGGAATTCAAGCAGTACATAGACAGTGAAGGACTGAAACCTGAACAAGTGTTTAATTGTGACGAAACAGGCCTGTTTTGGAAGAAATTGCCAAGCAGGACCTACATAACTCAGGAGAAAAAGGCACTCCCAGGACATAAGCCTATGAAAGACAGGCTTACTCTGTTGATGTGTGCCAATGCTAGTGGTGATTGCAAAGTGAAGCCTTTATTGGTGTATCACTCTGAAACTCCCAGTGAGTTCAGGAAAAACAATGTCCTCAAAGCAAATTTGTGTGTGCTGGGTCCCTAGTGACCCAGTCACTAGGGACTTTTTCTATGACTGGTTACACCATGCATTTGCCCCCCACTTAGAAAAATTACCCAATTGAAAAGAAATTAGACCTTAAGTGCCTCCTGGTATTAGACAATGCTCCTGGTCATCTTTCAGACGTGGCAGAGCGACTTTCTGTGGAAGTGAGCTTCATTAAGGTCAAGTTTTTGCCTCCTAAAACCACTCCTCTCCTGCAGCCCATGGACCAGCAGGTCATTTCCACCTTCAAGAAACTGTACACAAAAGCTATGTTTGAAAGGTGCTTTGTAGTGATTTCAGAAACTCAATTGACTCTAAGAGAGTTTTGGAGAGATCACTTTAGCATCCTCAATTGTGTAAACATTATAGGTAAGGCTTGGGAGGAAGTGACTAAGAGGACCTTGAACTCTGCTTGGAAAAAACTGAGGACAGAATATGTAGACAAAAGGGATTTTGAAGGGTTTGAGGCTAACCCTGGAAATCCTATGCCAGTCGAGGAATCCATTGTGGCACTGGGGAAGTCCTTGGGGTTGGAGGTTAGTGGGGAGGATGTGGAAAAGTTGGTGGAGGAGGACAATGAAGAACTAACCACTGATGAGCTGCTAGATCATCTTCAACAGCAAGAGGCCACACCTGAGGAAACTGCTTCGGAGGAGGGGATAGAGAAATTGAGGAAGTTGCCTACTTCAAAGATTAAGGAAATCTGTGCAATGTGGCTTAAAGTGCAAACCTTTTTTGATGAAAATCACCCTCACACAGCTATTGCAAGCCGTGCTGGTGACTATTATACTGACAATGTTGTGAAATACTTTAGGAATGTCATAAAGGAACGGGAGGTACAGGCCTCTATGGACAGATATGTTGTGCGACAGAGGTCCAGTGACTCTGAAGCTGGTCCTAGTGGCATTAAAAGAAGGGAAGCAACCCCAGAAAAGGACTTGCCACCTCAAGTCCTAATGGAAGGGGATTCCCCTTCTAAACACTAACACCATCAACACTCTCCCCTCCTCCCATCCCATCAATCATCACCAGATCTTCAATAAAGGCAAGTGTCGTGTAACTGTGCATGTCTTCTTCAGTTTGTGTGTATTAAAATTAATATTTCAAGTGGTAAAAATTTTTTTTGTTCATACTTTAGGGTGTCAGGAACGGATTAATTTGATTTCCATTATTTCTTATGGGGAAAATTAATTCGCCTAACAATAATTTCGCCTAACGTTGAGCTCTCAGGAACGGATTAATAGCGTTAGGCGAGAGTCCACTGTATACACTTGTTGTATACAACACAATAAGCACACAAACATAATTATCAATATATTGTTTACAAAACTTGTTTACAAAAACAAACAATACAAAAAAATTTTTATTACTATTGTTCTATAATATATATACCAATGTACAGACACTGAACATATTCCTAGAAGTTCTGCAGCTTGTGGAACTCTTTGAAACATGTTTTCATACACAATGGTGTTTTACACTCCTCACACATAAAACCAGTGTGTGTGTATTTTTGTGGACTTTTTTTTATGTGCAAAGACAAAACACCTCGTCTGAGCAGTTTTCTTCAAAGTATTAGCAGGCAGTTGTGTTATGTAGTTATCCTAGGTAAATGGTCGTGTGTCATCGTTCCTTCCTTCCTGCATTCGTTTCCTACCTTCCTTCCTGCATTCCTTTCCTACCTTCCTGCATTCCTTTCCTACCTTCTTTCCTACCCTCCTGCATTCCTTTCCTACCTTCCTGCATTCCTTTCCTACATTCCTGCATTCCTTTCCTACCTTCCTATAAACTACACCTACCATCCGACTTACGACCGAGTTCAGTTCCGAGAAACCGGTCGTAAGTCGAAATGGTCGTAAGTCAAACTTTACTACTGAATATCAACAAAACATTTTTGTAATGACTTCATTTTATTGTTTTATTTTGGTATTTCATGTTTTACTTTACTTTTATGTTGTTAGTACTGTATTTTATACTGTAAGGTTTAGGATAAACATTGTGTACAACACAAATAGTTGTTTATTTCCCAGAAATTTGGCATAAAAAACACGGTCGTAAGTCAAGTGGTCGTAAGTCGAGCAGGTCGTAAGTTGGATGGTAGGTGTATTCCACACTGATAGGGTCATCAGGAAGGGTGGTGGTGTGGCGATGTATGTCAGAGAAAATTTAAATTGTTGTCTTAGACAAGATGTAAGATTAGAAACATCGAACACAGAATCAGTTTGGCTACAGTTTCTCAAGGGACGTGACAAATTAATTTTGGGTGTGATTCATAGGCCCCCAAACCATGATAGGGAGTGCAGTAATCTGTTATGGGACGAAATTCATAAGGCATCTAGATATGAAAATGTTTTGATAATGGGAGATTTTAACTTTAGACAAATTGATTGGAACAATATGACAGGAAATCTTGAGTCTAGTGACTTTCTTGATACAGTTCAGGATTGCTTTTTAGAACAGGTTGTGACAGAACCAACTAGAGGAAACAATCTGCTTGACTTGGTTCTTGCCAGCAAAGATTCACTAATTAATAATCTTAAGGTTAATGATGAGCTTGGGGAAAGTGATCACAAATCACTTAGTTTCAATATATCATGGAATTACCCAGATAACTGCAATCAAATCTCTGTCCCAGATTTTCGCTTGGCCGACTTCATGGGACTGAAAAATTACTTGGGTGGGCTAAATTGGGATGTCCTGACTATGGGTCAGGTAGGTGATCTTGGTTACCAATATGACGTTTTTCAGAGATTAGTTCTAGCTGCTCAGACAACTTTTGTTCCGAGTAGGGAAATTAGATCTAACAAAAATGATCCCAAATGGATGAACAATAGATTAAAACATCTCATTGGTCAAAAGAGAGGCATATATAGGCGTATCAAAAGAGGGGATGGACAGTTAAGTAATCAATATATTCAATTAAAGAGAAATAAAATAAGGAATAAGAAAAGCAAAAAGGGATTATGAGGCTAAGGTCGCAAGGGAAGCAAAGACTAACCCAAAAGGGTTCTTTCAGGTATACCTACCTGGAGTTTACCTGGAGAGAGTTTCGGGGGTCAACGCCCCCGCGGCCCGGTCTGTGACCAGGGACAAGATTGGCCCACTTAAGATTAACTCTGGTCAGATCACTGACAGTGATAAGGATATGTGTGAAATTCTAAATACCTACTTCCTCTCAGTTTTCACCCAGGAAAATACTAGCAATATTCCTGAAATAATAGATTACATAGAACAGGATGATAATAAACTATGTATGATTGCAGTAACTAGTGACATGGTCCTCAGAAAAATAGAGAAACTAAAACCTAACAAATCCCCAGGTCCTGATGAACTGTTTGCAAGGGTGTTAAAGGAATGTAAAGAGGAACTTAGCATACCTTTGGCTAATCTTTTTAACATATCACTACAAACTGGCATAGTGCCTGACAAGTGGAAAATGGCAAATGTAATACCTATTTACAAGGCAGGCGACAGGTCCTTGGCTTCAAACTATAGACCAATAAGCCTTATCTCCACAGTGGGAAAATTTATGGAATCAATAATTGCCGAAGCAATTCTTCGTAGCCATCTTGATAGGCACAGATTGATTAATGATTCTCAGCACGGTTTTACAAAGGGGCGTTCCTGTCTTACGAATTTACTAACTTTTTTCACTAAGGTGTTTGAGGAGGTAGATCATGGTAATGAATATGATATTGTGTATATGGACTTCAGTAAGGCTTTCGATAGAGTTCCACACCAGAGGCTATTGAGGAAACTTAGGGCACACGGAATAGGAGGAGAAATTTTTTCCTGGGTAGAGGCATGGCTGACAAATAGACAGCAGAGAGTTTGCATAAATGGGGAGAAATCAGAATGGGGGCACGCCACAAGCGGTGTTCCTCAGGGGTTTGTGTTGGGCCCGTTGTTGTTCACAATTTACATAAACAACATAGATGAGGGAATAATTTTTTTTTTTATTATCACACCGGCCGATTCCCACCAAGGCAGGGTGGCCCGAAAAAGAAAAACTTTCACCATCATTCACTCCATCACTGTCTTGCCAGAAGGGTGCTTTACACTACAGTTTTTAAACTGCAACATTAACACCCCTCCTTCAGAGTGCAGGCACTGTACTTCCCATCTCCAGGACTCAAGTCCGGCCTGCCGGTTTCCCTGAATCCCTTCATAAATGTTACTTTGCTCACACTCCAACAGCACGTCAAGTATTAAAAACCATTTGTCTCCATTCACTCCTATCAAACACGCTCACGCATGCCTGCTGGAAGTCCAAGCCCCTCGCACACAAAACCTCCTTTACCCCTCCTCCAACCCTTCCTAGGCCGACCCCTACCCGCCTTCCTTCCACTACAGACTGAACACTCTTGAAGTCATTCTGTTTCGCTCCATTCTCTCTACATGTCCGAACCACCTCAAAACCCTTCCTCAGCCCTCTGGACAACAGTTTTTGGTAATCCCGCACCTCCTCCTAACTTCCAAACTACGAATTCTCTGCATTATATTCACATCACACATTGCCCTCAGACATGACATCTCCACTGCCTCCAGCCTTCTCCTCGCTGCAAACATTCATCACCCACGCTTCACACCCATATAAAAAGCGTTGTAAAACTATACTCTCATACATTCCCCTCTTTGCCTCCAAGGACAAAGTTCTTTGTCTCCACAGACTCCTAAGTGCACCACTCACTCTTTTTCCCTCATCAATTCTATGATTCACCTCATCTTTCATAGACCCATCCGCTGACACGTCCACTCCCAAATATCTGAATACGTTCACCTCCTCCATACTCTCTCCCTCCAATCTGATATTCAATCTTTCATCACCTAATCTTTTTGTTATCCTCATAACTTACTCTTTCCTGTATTCACCTTTAATTTTCTTCTTTTGCACACCCTACGAATTCATCCACCAATCTCTGCAACTTCTCTTCAGAATCTCCCAAAAGCACAGTGTCATCAGCAAAGAGCAGCTGTGACAACTCCCACTTTGTGTGTGATTCTTTATCTTTTAACTCCATGCCTCTTGCCAAGACCCTCGCATTTACTTCTCTTACAACCCCATCTATAAATATATTAAACAACCACGGTGACATCACACATCCTTGTCTAAGGCCTACTTTTACTGGGAAAAAATTTCCCCTCTTTCCTACATACTCTAACTTGAGCCTCACTATCCTCGTAAAAACTCTTCACTGCTTTCAGTAACCTACCTCCTACACCATACACTTGCAACATCTGCCACATTGCCCCCCTATCCACCCTGTCATACGCCTTTTCCAAATCCATAAATGCCACAAAGACCTCTTTAGCCTTATCTAAATACTGTTCACTTATATGTTTCACTGTAAACACCTGGTCCACACACCCCCTACCTTTCCTAAAGCCTCCTTGTTCATCTGCTATCCTATTCTCCGTCTTAAATCTTAATTCTTTCAATTATAACTCTACCATACACTTTACCAGGTACACTCAACAGACTTATCCCCCTATAATTTTTTGCACTCTCTTTTATCCCCTTTGCCTTTATACAAAGGAACTATGCATGCTCTCTGCCAATCCCTAGGTACCTTACCCTCTTCCATACATTTATTAAATAATTGCACCAACCACTCCAAAACTATATCCCCACCTGCTTTTAACATTTCTATCTTTATCCCATCAATCCCGGCTGCCTTACCCCCTTTCATTTTACCTACTGCCTCACGAACTTCCCCCCCACTCACAACTGGCTCTTCCTCACTCCTACAAGATGTTATTCTCCTTGCCCTATACACGAATCACAGCTTCCCTATCTTCATCAACATTTAACAATTCCTCAAAATATTCCTTCCATCTTCCCAATACCTCTAACTCTCCATTTAATAACTCTCCTCTCCTATTTTTAACTGACAAATCCATTTGTTCTCTAGGCTTTCTTAACTTGTTAATCTCACTCCAAAACTTTTTCTTATTTTCAACAAAATTTGTTGATAACATCTCACCCACTCTCTCATTTGCTCTCTTTTTACATTGCTTCACCACTCTCTTAACTTCTCTCTTTTTCTCCATATACTCTTCCCTCCTTGCATCACTTCTACTTTGTAAAAACTTCTCATATGCTAACTTTTTCTCCCTTACTACTCTCTTACATCATCATTCCACCAATCGCTCCTCTTCCCTCCTGCACCCACTTTCCTGTAACCACAAACTTCTGCTGAACACTCTAACACTACATTTTTAAACCTACCCCATACCTCTTCGACCCCATTGCCTATGCTCTCATTAGCCCATCTATCCTCCAATAGCTGTTTATATCTTACCCTAACTGCCTCCTCTTTTAGTTTTATAAACCTTCACCTCTCTCTTCCCTGATGCTTCTATTCTCCTTGTATCCCATCTACCTTTTACTCTCAGTGTAGCTACAACTAGAAAGTGATCTGATATATCTGTGGCCCCTCTATAAACATGTACATCCTGAAGTCTACTCAACAGTCTTTTATCTACCAATACATAATCCAACAAACTACTGTCATTCGCCCTACATCATATCGTGTATACTTATTTATCCTCTTTTTCTTAAACTATGTATTACCTATAACTAAACCCCTTTCTATACAAAGTTCAATCAAAGGGCTCCCATTATCATTTACACCTGGCACCCCAAACTTACCTACCACACCCTCTCTAAAAGTTTCTCCTACTTTAGCATTCAAGTCCCCTACCACAATTACTCTCTCACTTGGTTCAAAGGCTCCTATACATTCACTTAACATCTCCCAAAATCTCTCTCTCTCCTCTGCATTCCTCTCTTCTCCAGGTGCATACACGCTTATTATGACCCACTTCTCGCATCCAACCTTTACTTTAATCCACATAATTCTTGAATTTACACATTCATATTCTCTTTTCTCCTTCCATAACTGATCATTTAACATTACTGCTACCCCTTCCTTGCTCTAACTCTCTCAGATACTCCAGTTTTAAATCCCATTTATTTCCCCCCACTGAAACTCTCCTACCCCCTTCAGCTTTGTTTCGCTTAGGGCCAGGACATCCAACTTCTTTTCATTCATAACATCAGCAATCATCTGTTTCTTGTCATCCGCACTACATCCACGCACATTTAAGCAACCCAGTTTTATAAAGTTTTTCTTCTCTTTTTTAGTAATTGTATACAGGAGAAGGGGTTACTAGCCCATTGCTCCCATAAGCAAATTTGCTGATGACACTAAAATAGGCCGTCCAATTCATTTTAATGAGGACATTAGAGCACTCCAGGATGATTTGAATAGACTGACGCAATGGTCGGAGAAGTGGCAGATGCAGTTTAATATTGACAAATGCAAAGTTCTAAATGTTGGACAGTTAAATAACCATGCCACATATAAACTAAATAATGTAGATCTTAATACTACCGATTGCGAAAAGGATTTAGGAGTTCTGGTTAGCAGTAATCTAAAACCAAGACAACAGTGCATTAGTGTTAGCAATAAAGCTAACAGAATTCTTGGCTTCATATCTAGAAGTATAAATAATAGAATTCCTCAGGTTGTTCTTCAACTCTATATATCCTTGGTTAGGCCTCATTTAGACTATGCTGCTCAGTTCTGGTCACCGTATTACAGAATGGATAAAAAATGCTCTGGAAAACGTACAAAGGAGGATGACAAAGATGATCCCATGTATCAGAAATCTTCCCTATGAGGATAGACTGAGGGCCCTGAATCTGCACTCTCTTGAAAGGCGTAGAATTAGGGGGGATATGATCGAGGTGTATAAATGAAAAACAGGAATAAATAAAGGGGATGTAAATAGTGTGCTGAAAATTTCCAGCCAAGACAGGACTCGCAGCAATGGTTTCAAGTTGGAAAAATTCAGATTCAGGAAGGATATAGGAAAGCACTGGTTTGGTAATAGAGTTGTGGATGAGTGGAACAAGCTCCCAAGTACAGTTTTGAGGCTAAAACGTTGTGTAGTTTTAAAAATAGGTTAGATAAATACATGAGTGGGTGTGGGTGGGTGTGAGTTGGACCTGACTAGCATGTGCTGCTGTGCCTGGTACAGTGCTCCATCCTTGAGTGGGGATGACCAGACTGGATGGGTCATAGGGATAATCCGGGGGGTGGGTCATTGGTCTAATCCGGGGGGGGGGGGTCATGGACCTGCTCCGCATGGGTCAGTGGGCCTGTTGCAGTGTTCCTTCTTTCTTATGTTCTTATGTTCATTCGTTTCCTACCTTCCTGCCTTCCTTTCCTACCTTCCTGCATTCCTTTCCTACATTCCTGCATTCCTTCCTTCCTTCCTTCCTACCTTCCTGCATTCCTTTCCTACTTTCCTGCATTTCTTTCCTACCTTCCTACATTCCTTTCCTACCTTCCTGCATTCCTTTCCTACCTTCCTGCATTCCTTTCCCACCTTTCCTACCTTCCTGCATTCCTTTCCTACCTTCTTGCATTCCTTTCCTACCTTCCTGCATTCCTTTCCTACATTCCTTCCTACCTTCCTGCATTCCTTTCCTACCTTCCTGCATTCCTTTCCTACCTTCCTGCAATTATTTCCTACCTACCTTCCTTTCCTACCTTCCTTCCTACATTCCTTCATCTTTCCTTGCTTTTTTCCTTCCTTTCATCTCATCCTTCCTTCATTCCTGCCTTTCATTCTTCTTTCCTTCTGGTTTCTATAATATATTTACACATATATAGTCACTAGATACTTTCATATAACTGCTATTATCTTCATTCAGTATGCTTGTCTTGTGTGCGAGTGTGTGGCTTACAATTGTTTTGAGTCAGGAGTCAGCAGCTGTCAAAATGACATTGTCTCATTACTCACTCCCCCTACCGCCTGTCAAAAAAAATGGGGTCGGATGCTGCTTCCCCTCTATTCTATCTATCTTTCTCCCTCGTTCTATCTCTTTCAATCTGTCTCTCTCTTTCTATCTGTCTGTCTATCTCTGTCTCACAGGTACACATAAATACAAGTATAGTGTAAATTACCTAGGATAACCCAAAAAATCCAGACAAAGTGCTATACTCTGCTTGAGGATGTGAGTAAACGTGATGATGATGACAGTCTTGTGGCTCTCTCTGAGACAGAGAGCTAGACGGATAGACAGGGAGCTTGACAGACAGACAAATAGACAGACAGAAATGTTTGTGTACCAGCAAAAACAAAGCGAGGGCTAAGGTCATTTAATCTTTTCTGCGATGGTCATCTAATCTTTTCTTATCAGCTGCACCCTCTCTCCACCCTCGTTTACGCTCATTAAACGTCAGCTCTTATCAGATGTTATCTCCCCTTATCTTGTCACTGTCATGGGGTGGACTTTTTTTTTTCTTGCTTCAAGGGAACAATATTATTACATCATCATCTTCTTCTTCCTCGTCTTCCTCCTCCTCCTCTTCCTCCTCCTCCTCTTCCTCTTCCTCCTCCTCTTCCTCCTCCTCCTCTTCCTCCTCCTCCTTCCTCCTCCTCCTCCTACTCCTTTTCTCCTTCCTCCTCCTCCTCCTACTCCTTTTCTCCTTCCTCCCCTTCCTCCTCCTCCTTCCTCCCTTCCTCCTCCTTCCTTCCTTCCTTCCTTCCTTCCTCTTCCTTCCTTCCTCCTCCTTCCTTCCTTCCTCCTCCTTCCTTCCTTCCTCCTCCTTCCTTCCTCCTCCTTCCTCCTCCTTCCTTCCTTCCTCCTCCTCCTTCCTTCCTCCTCCTCCTTCCTTCTTTCCTTCCTTCTTCCTTCCTTCTTTCCTTCCTTCTTCCTCCTCCTCCTCCATTGCTTTTGGTCTCAAACTCCTCAAAATCATGAAATTGATCTTCACTGACACTTCCATCTGTGTTAGAGTATCACTTGGGAAGAGAAGAGTCACAGATTTGCTGGGGAGTCACATATTTCTTACTGCTAAAAAAGGACTGAAATAGCATTCCCACAATGCACCACTGGCTCCCCGATTTTTTTTATATGGTGCACACTGACCATGGAGACCCATTCTCTCACATGTGGGCCTACCAGCTTTCTCCTGCTTGATTTGAAGCCGCTAGAATTTATGCGTATAAATATGTCATACGGTGTAAACAGTCAAAGGGTTAATGTAAGAAATATTATTATTTCTATTGCATTTGTAGTCTTAAGCAGTAATATATCACGACAATGAATTACAATTACATGTTCACTCTTATTTTTATAAGATCTGTTGGTTTAAAAAAATGTTGTTTGGCTTTTTGGGGGCTCCCAGGAACATAACCTTATTTTACCCATAAGTTCTTCAGTTCATTTAACACGACTTTTTACATAACACGGTATTTTCAGGAACGTAACTACTGTGCTAAATAACGATCTACTGTATTCATACATAAAAAAAAAATTCATAGAAGAGCTAAAAAATGGATTCAAACTAAAAAATTAAGTGATCATGAAAAGTTGAAAACAATGAAGATGCTCAAGAAAATAAAAATCTTAAAACAACACATACAGGTCCTCCTCGATTTACAATGGTTCGAGTTTATGATGGTGCAAAAGCAATTACTTTGGAGATAAAACTCAAGATAATTCCCCAGCATGAAAGTAGTAAGTCCATAATATGTATTCATTTATTTACTTTTCAATACTGGTATTTAGATAGTTACAATAACTATCTGCTTATTTACTTATTCAGTAACACTACTTATTTATTTAATCATTTATTCATAATCAACTTACGACATTTTCGACTTATGCCAGGTTTCTCAGAATGTAACCCCATTGTAAATCAAGGAGCCAATGCATATAGAGTAGTCCCCCCAAATTCACAAGGCTACGTTCTAAGACCACCCGCGAAATTTTAAAAACAGCAAATTCTGGACGCAATTAAAAAAATGCCCATAAATGCCTATTTTATAGTTTAAACCCTAAATATGCCCCCAAACACTTGTAAATTAATTTGAAACTCAGCTTCATACATCACCCTTAATAAAAAAAGAATGTAAAGATAATCCCATATATAGTACTGTACTGCTATATCTCCCACACTGCTGGAATGTAAAATACAGCGGACCCTCAACCAACACCTTTAACCCTTTGAGGGTCGACAGGCCCTCTCCGAAACTCGTTCTCAGGGTCGGCCAAATTTAAAAAAAAAAAAAAAAAATTTCTCTTATGAAAAGATAGAGAATCTTTTCCCGATCATAAAGACACCAAAAGTTTGAAATTTGATAGAAAACTAACGGAATTATGCTCTCGCAAAGTTTGCGGTCTCGGCGATGTTTATGAATCGGCGATTTTGCCCACTTTGAGCCCCATTTTCGGCCAATTTCACTGTACTAGTCGACAAAAAACATGAATATTTCGCTAGAACATCCATTTTTTCTATCGAATGGGTGCAAGAAACCACCCATTTATGAAATTCAACTATCCAGTACAGTGGTCAGAATTTAGCAATTTGCCAATTTCACACAAATTTCAAAAGATGCCAATTTCCGAATAGGGTCCAGAATAAACAAGAAAGACATTCCTGGCACTAAAATGACATTTCCTCTAGTCATTAGTCACGTCTCAAGGCCCCTCTTATATTCTTTTGCTTTCCACTTTGAATTTTTATTTTCACAAAAAATATAAGATTTACTGTTATGCAGACTACTGCATTAGTGTAAAAAATGGTATAAATATTATTGGTGCACTTGTGAAAGAATATTAGACTCACCAGTTGATGTGTATTGCACGCTTGGCACGATTTGTTTACTTTTGAAGTTTGGTAAAAATCGAAACATTTCTGCTACTTTGAGCTCAATTTCAAGGCACCTTTCATTGTAAAACCAGTCAAAATCATCTCAATTTCTGTAATATGTCTTCCATTCTATAAAAATGGACCAAGAAAACTAGAATACAACAAAAAATACCATACGAAAATACACTGCAAAGTCGCTGATTTATTAAAAAAAAATTGTCAAAGTTTTTTTTTTCTCATTATGCACTGTGTGCTGCAGGATTTTTTTTAGACTGTGCACACTGACCACATAGACCCATTCTTTCATATGAAGGCCTACCAGCTTTCTCCCACTAGATTTGAGGCCGCTAGAATTTATGAGTACTAGTACGTCAAAAACCCCTACGCGTAAGACGTACTAGTACGACCAAAACCCTCAAAGGGTTAATCCGTTCCAGAGAGCTAGCCTTTAGTCGAATTAATTTTCCCCATGAGAAACAATGGAAATCCAATTAATCTGTGTCAGACAGCCAAAAGTATTAACAACAAATATTTTTTTTAACCCTTTGACTGTCGCAAGCCCCTTTCTGAAACTGTCATTCTATGTCGCAAAATTTTTGGAAAAAAAAAAATTATTTTTTTCATGAAATGATAGAGAATCTTTTCCCGATGGTAATGACACCAAAAGTATGAAATTTGGTCGAAAACTCACAGAATTAAGCTCCTGCGAAGTTAGCAGTCTCAGCGACATATACGCATCGGCGATTTCGCAAAATTTGAGTCCTGTTTTTGGCCAATTCCGTTGTTCCAGTTGACCAAACTCATAGCTATTTCTTTAGAACTCCATTTTTTCTATCAATTGAGTACAAGAAACCACCCATTTGCTGATTTGATCTACCCAAAAAAGTGGTCAGAAATTGGCAATTTGGCCAATTTCATGCAAATTAAAAAAGATGCCAATTTCAAAATAGGGTACAGAATAAACAATGTAGACATTCTTGGCACTAAAATAACATCCTCTGTTCATTAGTCACTACTGCTATCTATTTTGATTTCTTATTCATACAAAAAATACAAAATTTACTGTTATGCAGACTACTGCATTACTGTAAAAATGGTATAAATATCAGTGCACTAGTGAAAGAATATTAGATGCCCCAGCTGACGTGTATTGGACGTGTGGTGTGATTTGCTTACTCTTGAACATAGGTAAAAATTGAACATTTCCGCTACTTTGAGTTCCACTTCAAGGTTGTTTTCATTGTGAAACTAATCAAAATCATCTCCATTTCTGCAATATCTTTTTCATTTTATCACGTGAGACCATGAAAACGAGAATACAACAATAAATACTATTTGAAAATACACCTCAAATTCGGCGTTTTAATCCAAAAAACGGTCAGTTTTGTTTTTTCTCATTATGTACAGCGTGCTGCAGGATTTTTTTTTATGTGGTGCACACTGATCAAACAGACCCATTCTCTTACATGTGGGCCTACCAGCTTTCTCCTACTTGATTTGAAGCCGCTAGAATTATCGAGTATATATACCTCCAAAACACTGGCTCGTAAGACGTATATGTACGGCCAAAACAGTCAAAGAGTTAAAAATTAAATATATATATACATACAGAAAACAATGACAAATAAATATAAGGCTCTAATAAAATGGACAAATGAACATTTAGCATCACACTTACCTTTATTGACTCTTGCTGGTGTATGGGAGACAAGTAGGAGGAAAGGAAAGTGAGTTTATTACACTTCAATATGAAGCTAATATCATCTCTACGGCTTATTTATCTATCACAATTCATCTAATATGACATAATAAACAATATTAATAACATAGAAACATGATATATACTCTAGAATGAATAAAATACGTCATAATGTACGAGAGGAGTAAATGGTATAATAAGTGTTGTTGTTGGGTTTAAGGGTGGTGGAGACTTCTGCTACATAAGAACATAAGAACATAAGAAAGGAGGAACACTGCAGGAGGCCTGCTGGCCCATACTAGGCAGGTCCTTTACAATTCATCCCACTAACAAAACATTTACCCAACCCAATTTTCAATGCTACCCAAGAAATAAGCTCTGATGTGAAAGTCCCACTCAAATCCAACCCTTCCCGCTCATGTACTTATCCAACCTAGATTTGAAACTACCCAAAGTCCTAGCCTCAATAACCCAACTAGGTAGACTGTTCCACTCATCAACTACCCTATTTCCAAACCAATACTTTCCTATGTCCTTTCTAAATCTAAACTTATCTAATTTAAATCCATTACTGCGGGTTCTCTCTTGGAGAGACATCCTCAAGACCTTATTAATATCCCCTTTATTAATACCTATCTTCCACTTATACACTTCGATCAGGTCTCCCCTCATTCTTCGTCTAACAAGTGAATGTAACTTAAGAGTCTTCAATCTTTCTTCATAAGGAAGATTTCTGATGCTATGTATTAATTTAGTCATCCTACGCTGAATGTTTTCTAACGAATTTATGTCCATTTTGTAATACGGAGACCAAAACTGAGCTGCATAAACAATGTATGTAATTTATAAATAAGAAATAATTACATTTTAATTTATAAATACTAAGTAGGTTTATTGAGGTATACACAAATACAGTTACATAGATTACCATACATAACAGCATATGTGTAAAGTACCTAGGATAACCCAAAAGTGACTTAGTTCCATTGCCTTCACTCAGAGAGTCATTTCTTCTACACTTAAAAATTTACACTTACCTTGGAGGAGACGTTAGTTTAGTTAGTTTGATGGAGATGCTGGCAGAGGTTTAGGGTGGTGGAAGATAGCAGGCCGGCGTATGTTCAGCGGATATACACACATCCAACAACGCTGGAGAGTTACTTTCGTGTCGTTTTTCTATCGCTTACTTGTTTAACTTACTTGCTACACTGTTAATTCTACACTTTATCGTTGGCTGGCACTATAGCCTTTATCAATACTTGCTGCTTTAGTATCGTACATATCATAGAATCAGTGAATCACTGCAGAAAGCACATTCTCCCTCTCTCTTCCTCCTGCACTTTGGTACGAGTTTTTTCTTGAATTTTATTGTGTTTCTTTCCTTTTTTATCACAGGGCTGGCACTAGAAACTTTCTTTGGGCCCCAAGGTGGCTAATTTAGCAGTTACAAGCATTAAAAACACTGGAATAATACAAAATATATTGCAGGTACATGTGGAATCGACCGAAATGGCTTGTAAACACATGCACACTGGCTGTACATGGAGTCTTGGAGTGGCTGAGCCCGTTCAGGCCACGCTCAGGCCGCATGGACACGTTTGAGACAAAAGCCTTTCTTGCCGTTGTTAGAGCCAAATTTTTGACGCCAAAGAGCGCCATTAGTCAATTTTGGCATTAGTTGATGCCACCGTTAGTTGAGGGTCCACTGTACCGATGTTACCCCCATATGTACTGTAATTCATGCAAGCCCGTTTCCTCTGGTATACTGTAATTCACGCAACCCCATTTTCTTTAGTATACATACGGTAAATATATGTACGGTAAATATTTGTTACAAAATCATTAAATTATATTTTTCTTAATATTTAGCATTAAAATGCATAAAAAATGATATATTGCCACAAGAAAAGCCAAAAAAATTTCACAAATTTGCGGGGACCTCTGCGAACAATTACTAGTTAGGCTATAAGGAAAAATTTGCGAATTACCGAAGCCGCGTATTCAGAACAGCGAATTCAAAACAGCGAATTCAGAACCTCAAATTCAGAACCGCGAATTCAGAACCGCGAATTCACAGGGGTCCACTACATACGAATATAAACATATAAAGCTATAAAAGGACATGAAATAATAGATATGTACATGGGTAACAGGAGGTCACAAGTTTAAACAGAAAAAATGGATCTGAAGGGATACTGTTTCTTTTCTTTAAAAATAGTAGTAGAATAATGGATTATACTGAAGGAAGAAGTGCTATGGCCATTGGAAATTTCCCCTCCCCCCCAAAAAAAAATCATATGATGAACATTAATGAAGACAGGTTATCACTACTTCTGCTATTGTAACTACAAACAGGTATACAAATGATATAGGTATACATAGGAATGAAAGCCAATCATACTTAACCCAAAGAAAGGGAGGTTAAATCCAATACCTTGGATCAAGAGACCTTACTAACATCAAGGAATCTCCCATGAGGGGTACTATACCTTAGCTTTATTTGTTGAAGTTCGCACAAACTTGGTAACAACTGCATTAATTGGATTCATAGGATATGCAGTAGGTGGCAGCATTTCCGAGGCATAACATACATCTGCTTGAAGTGTACAACGATCACGCTCATCTCTTTGCCAAACACGATTTTCCAACATATTTACAACAGAGCAATTATAATCAACGGTTTTTCGCATGACACTTTTCCGAAGTCTTTTGCCATCAAATTCACCATCAGGAGCTTTGAAGGGTTTGAAGGATAATGGCTGGAACTGTTGAGGTCCTACTCCAGGGGGTGGAGGCTTTCCCTGGGAATGGGAGGCGGGGGCATGCTGAACATCCCCACTTGAATCATCTTGTCCCAATTTGTTAATCTGAAAGTGGAAAAATTGTATTATATAAAGCATACATGAGAAAATTACAGTGAATATTTATACAGTAGGGCCCCGCTTTACAGCATTCTGCTAATACGGTCCTTTCAAATTATAACCAAACCTCTCTATACAGCTTCCCCCACCTGACTTTCTAATACGGTCACTGCTCTCCACCCAGTTTGTTTACACTCTCTGTGAACTCTGTAAGCACCACGTCTCTCCATACGTCTGTAAACTCCAAAATTTCAAGTGTTTTTAAAAGTTATATCATATTTTATGAACGTATACTCAGAAAATTATACTTATGCATACCTGTACCTAAATAAACTTACACACTGTGCTGGCATGCAGGTAGACATTAAATCTGTAAGTGTTTTATGTCTCGAGATGCCATATTAGTAATGATGATAATAATACTCAATAATAATCAGCGAGTCTCATTAAATGTCGTATATTACGTTAATATACACATTTTGATTAATCCATCTACGATATTTTTTTCAAAATTATATAATAAACACGATCCATAACATATAAAGATAAATACACCCCACAGTAGAATAAATAAACATAAATATGAGATGTGGTAGCCAGAAGACTTGTACAAGTGACGGCAAGAATAACGTTTTCTCTAGTCCAACATAAGAGAAAATGTGTTACTGGGCATAACTGTAGGAAATTATTCCTTTCGAATGCCTTCACTCAGAGTGTCGTTTCCTCTAAAAATGGTGTTACATGAGAATGGGAGTGTTCCTCTTTATTTTTTCTACTGTATCAACATAGACACAACTTGTACAAAATGTAACTTGTACACAAACCAGACGTGTTCACCTGATTTGTTTACAAAACTCGCGTAACTTGGTCTGTTTACAAAACTCGAGTATGCCTGGTTTGTTTACATAACTCTACTCCTGTCCTTTCTCATGTACTCACTCTCTCTCTCTCTCTCATTTACAGTGGACCCCCGCATAACAATCACGTCCGAATGTGACCAATTATGTAAGTGTATTTATGTAAGTGCGTTTGTACGTGTATGTTTGGGGGTCTGAAATGGACTAATCTACTTCACAATATTCCTTATGGGAACAAATTCGGTCAGTACTGGTACCTGAACATACTTCTGGAGTGAAAAAATATCGTTAACCGGGGGTCCACTGTATTTGTTTTATTTTGTTTACTCACCTCTGACGCTACAAATATTTTAAGGCAAGTATGTATTAAGTGAACTATACGTATATGCATTTTATCACTCTGTGTCGCTTAAATGTTTTAGATATTGTGTGTGGGTGGGCTGGCCTGGTATAGTAGCCTGGATGGCTACCATACATACCACACTTGCTTTCTTACATTGAATACTACTCATCTCACCCTAGATTAAGACTACAAATATTTTAAGGTAAGTAATGAGCGTACTATATAAGTATTTTACTTTTTTATTGTTTTTTAATGCCTAGTTCTATTGCTAACTTAATACACCTACCATCCGACTTACAACCTGCTCGACTTACGACCACTCGACTTACGACTGTGTTTTTTATGCCAAATTTCTGGGAAATAAACAACTATTTGTGTTGTACACAGTGTTTATCCTAAACCTTACAGTATAAAATACAGTACTAACAACATAAAAAGTAAAGTAAAACATGAAATACCAAAATAAAACAATAAAATAAAGTCATTGCAAAAATGTTTTGTTGATATTCAGTAGTAAAGTTCAACTTACGACCATTTCGACTTACGACCGGCTTCACAGAACCCGAACTCGGTCGTAAGTCGGATGGTAGGTGTATATGTTAGTGTAAACTTGTAATCTAGTATTTCTATGCATTTATAAGTGGAAAAATTGGGTGTTCCACTTTACAGCAACTTCCCCTTTACGGCATTAGCCTGGAACCTAACCTGCTGCATAAGTGGGGCCCTACTGTATTAGCACAGTACTGCAACTAGACATTATTTATTATTATTACCGGAATTATGAGTACAGTGCCTGCACTCTGACGAAGGGGTGTTCATGTTGCAGCTTTATAAAATGTAGTATAAGCATGCCTCTGGCAAGACAGTGATGGAGTAAGTGATGATGAAAGTTCTTTTTTTGGGCCACCCTGCCTTGGTGGGAAACGGCCGATGTGTTAATAAAAAAAAAATATATAATAGTTAAATTCAGTGGAGTCATACAACACATAGGTAACAGGAGGTAAACAAGTTAAATCCAATGGGAATATAGGTGCATTTCCCTGAATTAAGAGCCCTTTATTGGCATCAAGGCACCTCCACTGAGGAATAAAATACAGCCTCTCCTCACTTAGCGACGTACTCGTTTACAGACGCCTCCAGACTTATGATGGGCTCTATGACCAGTATTCATACCTAAATAATGTATATTAGAGTTGATTTCCTCTATTCTGTTTATTTTAATATACAGTACACTACTGTATGAACAGTGAAAATCATACGACAGAGTTCCAATCCTAATATGTCAGTAAACGAATTCGTTGCTAAGTGAGGAGCATATTATAATGGCAGTGGGTCTGTGTCAACCATTTTTTATATTGTTTTAATGTCACCTATGCACCATTTATAACATTTTTGCTAAATTTTTTAGTGTTTATTCAGTAGTGTATCATATATTGTAATAAACAGAATAAAGGAAATCAGCTCTAATATACACTGTTTAGGTACAGTAGACCCTCGGTTATTGGCCGTTATTTCGCTCATCAGCCGTATTGGACACATCCACCACCAGCCGCTCGCGCATTCCTGAGTCAGTGTGGCTGTGTCTCTGGGTGAGTGAGGAAGCTTCTGCTCATTCATCCAAACATTTCACTATAATCCATTATTTTTGTTTATTAATTAAGTGCAACTGCAAAATAAGCAACCATGGCCCCAAAGAAAGTTGCTAGTAAAGTTCCTTTGGTAAAGAAAGTGAGAAACACGACAGAATTCAAGGCAGGCAGGCATAGAGGCAAGGAGTGTAACAGGCATGCAGGGAGTGTAACAGGCATGCAGGGAGTGTAGCAGGGAGGCAGGGAGTGTAGCAGGCAGGGGGTGTAGCATGGAGTGTAGCAAGGAGGCAGGGAGTGGAGCAGGCAGGCAGTGAGTGTAGCAGGCAGGCAGGAAGTGTAGCAGGAATGCAGGAGTGAAGCAGGCATGCAGCGAGCGTATCAGGAAAACAGGGAGTATAGCTATGTTTATATGCGATGTATGTTTAATAATAATACTCTTGGGCACATTAAATGTCTTATTTTAGGTTAATACAGTGGACCCTCAACCAACGATGGCATCGATTAACGATAAATCCGACTAGCGATACATTTTAACGCAAAAATTTTGCCTCGACTAGCGCTAAAAAACCCGACCAACGCTATTCGTCCCGTTCGAGACAAGTCCACTTTGGCCTGAGCGCGCCTCACTTGTCCCATGGGTGCCAGTGTTTATAAGCCAGCCAGCCACCGCGGTCGCTTCCAAACATACAATCGGAACATCTCATATTATCACAGCCTTTGTAGTGACTGCACCTGCAAAATAAGTCACCATGGGCCCCAAGAAAGCTTCTAGTGCCAACCCTACAGCAAAAAGGGTGAGAATTACTATGGAGATGAAGAAAGAGATCATTGCTAAGTATGAGAGTGGAGTGCGTGTCTCCAAGCTGGTGGGGTTGTATAGTAAACCCCAATCAACCATCGCTAATATTGTGGGCAAGAAAACGGCAATCAAGGAAGCTGTTCTTGCCAAAGGTGCAACTATGTTTCCGAAACTGAGATCGCAAGTGATAGATGATGTTGAGAGACTGTTATTGGTGTGGATAAACGAAAAACAGATAGCAGGAGATAGCATCTCTCGAGCGATCATATGTGAAAAGGCTAGGAAGTTGCATGACGATTTAATTAAAAAAATGCCTGCAACTAGTGGTGATGTGAGTGAATTTAAGGCCAGCAAAGGTTGGTTTGAGAGATTTAAGAAGTGTAGTGGCATTCATAATGTGATAAGGCATGGTGAGGCTGCCAGTTCGGACCACAAAGCAGCTGAAAAATATGTGCATGAATTCAAGGAGAACATAGACAGTGAAGGACTCAAACCTGAACAAGGGTTTAATTGTGACTAAACAGGCCTGTTTTGGAAGAAAATGCCAAGCAGGACCTACATTATTCAGGAGGAAAAGGCACTCCCAGGACATAAGCCTATGAAAGACAGGCTTATTCTGTTGATGTGTGCCAATGGTAGTGGTGATTGCAAAGTGAAGCCTTTATTGGTGTATCACTCTGAAACTCCCAGTGTGTTCAGGAAAAACAATGTCCTCAAGGCTAATTTGTGTGTGCTGTGGAGGGCAAACAGTAAGGCATGGGTCACTAGGGACTTTTTCGATGACTGGTTACACCATGCATTTGCCCCCACTGTGAAAAATTACCTCCTGGAAAATAAATTGGACCTTAAGTGCCTCCTGGTATTAGACAATGCTCCTGGTCATCCTTCAGACTTGGAAGAGCGACTTTCTAGGGACATGAGCTTCATTAAGGTGAAGTTCTTGCCTCCTAATATCACTCCTCTCCTGCAGCCCATGGACCAGCAGGTCATTGCAAACTTCAAGAAACTGTACACAAAAAAGCTATGTTTGAAAGGTGCTTTGTAGTGACCTCAGAAACTCAATTGACTCTAAAGGAGTTTTGGAGAGATCACTTTACCATCCTCAATTGTGTAAACATTATAGGTAAGGCTTGGGAGGAAGTGACTAAGAGGACCTTGAACTCTGCTTGGAAAAAACTGTGGCCAGAATGTGTAGACAAAAGGGATTTTGAAGGGTTTGAGGCTAACCCTGAGAATCCTATGCCAGTTGAGGAATCCATTGTGGCATTGGGGAAGTCCTTGGGGTTGGAGGTTAGTGGGGAGGATGTGGAAGAGTTAATGGAGGAGGACAATGAAGAACTAACCACTGATGAGCTGCTAGATTATCTTCAACAGCAAGAGGCCAGACCTGAGGAAACTGCTTCGGAGGAGGGGATAGAGAAATTGAAGAAGTTGCCTACTTCTAAGATTAAGGAAATCTGTGCAATGTGGCTTAAAGTGCAAACCTTTATGGATGAAAATCACCCTCACACAGCTACTGCAAGCCGTGTTGGCAACCTGTACACTGACAATGTTGTGAAACACTTTAGAAATGTCATAAAGGAACGGGAGGTACAGGCCTCTATGGACAGATATGTTGTGTGACAGAAGTCCAGTGACTCTGAAGCTGGTCCTAGTGGCATTAAAAGAACAAGGGAAGTAACTCCGGAAAAAGAGTTGCTACCTAAAGTCCTAATGGAAGGGGATTCCCCTTCTAAACACTAAGAAGATCCACACTCTCCCCTCCTCCCATCCCATCAATCATCACCAGATCTTCAATAAAGGTAAGTGTCATGTAACTGTGCATGTCTTCTTCAGTTTGTGTGTATTAAAATTAATATTTCATGTGGTAAAATTTTTTTTTTCAATACTTTTGGGTGTCTTGCACGGATTAATTTGATTTCTATTATTTCTTATGGGGAAAATTATTTCGATTAACGATTATTTCGATTAACGATGAGCTCTCAGGAACGGATTAATATCGCTGGTCGAAGGTCCACTGTATAGACATTTTCGTTAATCCATACAGTGGACCCCTGCCTTTGGTGGCAGTGACTTCCGTGAAATCATACTTCCGGCAACTTTTTTTGGGCAAAACATAGCCTCACAGTTCATGATTGGCCTTGTGATTTGGCGACCATCTGGTAGACATCGGAGCGGCATCCCAGTGTCAGCGTGTACACAGAGCCAGTCTCCCGCACCATTCACACTCAGTGTGCCATTGTTTATCAGCGAGTGACCATCACACCACGGGTTCATACAATACATTTCATAATAATCCATTGTGTACTTTTTGTGCTTGCAACTGCTATATGTAGGTAGTAGGTTGGTAGACAACAACCACCTAGGGAGGTACTACCGTCCTGCCAGGTGGCTGTGAAACAGAAACCTGTAACTGTTTTATATGATGGCAGGATTGCTGATGTCTTTTTTCTGTCTCATAAATACGCTGGATAACAGGTATATCTTGCTACTTCTACCTACACTTAGGTCACACTACACAGGCATGCACATGCAATTACTATAGACATACACACATCTAGGATTTTTCTTCTTTTTCTTAATAGCTATTATTCTTGTTTCTTTTTCTCTATTGTCCATGGGGAAGTGGAAAAGAATCTTTCCTCCGTAAGCCATGCGTGTCATATGAGGTGATTAAAATGCCGGGAGCGATGGGCTAGTAACCCCTTCTCTTGTACATATTTACTAAAAATGAGAAGAAAAACTTTATAAAACTGGGATGCTTGAATGTGCATGGATGTAGTGTGGATGATAAGAAAGAGATGATTGCTGATGTTATGAATGAAAAGAAGCTGGAAGTCCTGGCCCTAAGCAAAACAAAGGTGAAGAGGGTAGGTGAGTTTCAGTGGACAGAAATAAATGGGACTAAGTCAAGATTATCTGAGAGAGTTAGAGCTAAGGAAGGGGAAGCAATAATGTTGAAGGACCAGTTATGGAAGGAGAAGAGGGAATATAAATGTGGAAATTCAAGGATTATGCGGATTAAAATAAGGGTCGGATGTGAAAAGTGGGTCATAATAAGCGTGCTTGCACCTGGAGAAGAGAGGAGTATAGAGGAGAGAGAGATTTTGGGAGATGTTAAGCAAATGTATAGGAACCTTTGAACCAAGTGAGAGAGTAATTGTGGTAGAGGACCTAAATGCTAAAGTAGGAGAAACATTTAGAGAGGGTATGGTAGGTAAGTTTGGGGTGCCAAGTGTAAATGATAATGGGATCCCTTTGATTGAACTTTGTACAGAAAGGGGTTTAGTTATAGGTAATACGTATGTTAAAAAAAAGAGGGTAAGTATACAAGATATGATGTAGGGCATAATGTCAGTGGTTTGATGGACTATGTATTGGTAGACAAAAGACTGTTGAGTAGACTTCAGGATGTACATGTTTATAGTGGGGCCACAGATATATCAGATCACTTTCGAGTTGTAGCTACAGTGAGAGTAAAAGATAGATGGGATACAAGGAAAATAGAAGCAGCAAGTAACAGAGAGGTGAAGGTGTATACACTAAAAGAGGAGGCAGTTAGGGTACTCAGCAGAAGTTTGTGGTTACAGGAAAGTGGGTGCAGGAGGGAAGAAAAACGATTGGTGGAATGATGATGAAAAGAGGGTAGTAAGGGAGAAAAAGTTAGCATATGAGGGGATTTTACAAAGTAGAAGTGATGCAAGGAGGGACGAGTACATATATGTAGAAAAAAAAAGAGATGTTAAGACAGTGGCGACGCAATGTAAAACGAGAGCAAATGAGAGAGTGGGTGAGATGCTATCGACAAATTTTGTTGAAAATAAGAAAAAGTTTTGGAGTGAGATTAATAAGTGAGGAAGCCCAAGGAACAAATGGATTTAACAGTTAAAAATAGGAGAAGAGTGCTATTAAGTGGAGAGTTAGAGGTATCGGGAAGATGGAGGGAATATTTAGAGGAACTGTTAAATGTTGATGACGATAGGGAAGATGTGATTTCATGAATAGGGCAAGGAGGAAAAGCATCTTGTAGGAGTGAGAAAGAGCCAGTTGTAAGTGTTGGGGAAGTTCATTAGGCAGTGGGTAGAATGAAAGGGGGGTAAGGTAGCTGGGACTGATGGGATAAAGATAGAAATGTTAAAAGCAGGAGGGGATATAGTTTAGGAGTGCTTGGAGCTATTATTTAACCCTTTGACTGTCGCGGCCGTATATATATGTTTGCGAGGTACCGTGTTTGACGTATATATACTCATAAATTCTAGCGGCTTCAAATCAGGCAGGAGAAAGCTAGTAGGCCCACATGTGAGAGAATGGGTCTGTGTGGTCAGTGTGCACCACATAAAAAAAATCCTGGAGCACGCAGTGCATAATGAGAAAAAAAAAACTCCGACCGTTTTTTTTTAATTAAAATGCCGACTTTGTGGTCTATTTTCGTATAGTATTTGTGGTTGTATTCTCGTTTTCTTGGTCTCATTTGATAGAATGGAAACTATATTATGGAAATGGAGGTGATTTTGATTAATTTTACTATAAAAAGAACCTGGAAATGGAGCACAAAGTACAGGAAATGTTTGATTTTTGCCGATGTTCAAAAGTAAACAAATGATGTCATTGTCCAATAAATGTCCAAATAGCCATTCTAATACGCAGTCATGAATGGGTTGATGTAATTTTTACAATTATTACAGTATTGCAGTAGTCTGCATAACAGTAAATCTTCTATTTTTTGTTTGAATAAAATTTCAAAATAAAAAGCAAGAGTAATATCACAGGGACCTGGAGACATGACTGATGAACAAAGAAAATGTTATTTTAGTGCCAGGAATGTCTGCATTGTTCATTCTGGACCTTATTTTGAAATTGTCGTATTTTTTAATTTTCGTGAAATTGGCCAAATTGCAAATTTCTGACCATGTTATTGGGTAGTTGAAATCGGTAAATGGGCAGTTTCTTGTACTGAATCGATAGAAAAAATAGAGTTCTGAAGAAATAGTTATGAGTTTGGTTGACTGGAATAACGGAATTAGCCGAAAATAGGGCTCAAAGTGGGCGAAATTGCCGATTTTTAAATATCGCCGAAGTCGCTAACTTCGCGAGAGCGTAATTCCGTCAGTTTTCCATCAAATTTCGTTTTTTTGGTGTCTTTACAATCGGGAAAAGATTCTCTATCATTTCATAAGAAAAAATAATTTTTTTTTTTTTTAAATTTTGCGACACCAGGAGACACCTCAGGATTTGGGGTTGCGACAGTCAAAGGGTTAATAAATGTATGGAAGAGGGTAAGGTACCTAGGGATTGGCAGAGAGCATGCATAGTTCCTTTGTATAAAGGCAAAGGGGATAAAAGAGAGTGCAAAAATTATAGGAGAATAAGTCTGTTGAGTAATAGGTAGTAGGTTGGTAGACAGCAACCGCCCAGGGAGGTATTACTGTCCTGCCAAGTGATTGTAAAACGGAAACCTGTAATTGTTTTACATGATGGTAGGATTGGTGGTGTCCATTTTTGTCTCATAAACATGCAAGATTTCAGGTACGTCTTGCTACTTGCTACATAAACTTAACTCACACTACACATACATGTACAAGCATATATATACACACACACCCCTCTGGGTTTTCTTCTATTTTTCTTACTAGTTCTTGTTCTTGTTTGTTTCCTCTTACCTCCATGGGGAAGTGGAACAGAATTCTTCCTCCGTAAGCCATGCGTGTCGTAAGAGGCAACTAAAATGCCGGGAGCAAGGGGCTAGTAACCCCTTCTCCTGTACATGTATTACTAAATTTAAAAGGAGAAACTTTCGTTTTTCCTTTCGGGCCACCCCACCTCGGTGGGATACGGCCGGTTTGTTAAAAGAAAGAAGTGTATGGTAGAGTTATTATTGAAAGAATTAAGAGTACAACGGAGAGTAGGATAGCACATGAACAAGGAGGCTTTAGGAAGGTACGGAGTGTGTAGACCAAGTGTTTACAGTGAAACATATAGGTGAACAGTATTTAAATAAGGCTAAAGAGGTTTTTTGTGGCATTTGTGGATTTCGAAAAGGCATATGACAGGGTGGATAAGGGGGCAATATGGCAGATGTTAGAGATGAATGGTATACGAGGTAGGTTACTGAAAGCAGTGTAGAGTTTTTACAAGGATAGTGAGGCTCAGGTTAGAGTATGTAGGCAAGAGGGAGATCATTTCCCAGTAAAAGTAGGCCTTAGACAAGGAAGTGTGATGTCACCGTGGTTGTTCAATATATTTATAGATGGGGTTGTAAGAGAAGTGAATGTGAGGGTCTCAGCTAGAGGTGTGGAGTTAAAAGATATAGAATCAAACACAAAGTAGGAGTTGTCACAGTTGCTCTTTGCTGATGACACTGTGCTTTTGGGAGATTCTGAAGAGAAGTTGCAGAGGTTGGTGGATGAATCTGGTAGGGTATGTAAAAGAAGAAAATTAAAAGTGAATATAGGAAAGAGTAAGGTGATGAGGATAACAAAAAGATTAGGTGACAAAAGATTGGATATCAGATTGGAGGGAGGGAGTGTGGAGGAGGAGAATGTATTCAGATATTTAGGAGTGGACGTGTCAGCAGATGGGTCTATGAAGGATGAGGTGAATCATAGAATTGATGAGGGGAAAAAGGGTAAGTGGTGCACTTAGGAGTCTGTGGAGACAAAGAACTTTATAGGTGGAAGCAAGGAAAGGGGAATGTATGAGAGTATAGTTATACCAACACTCCTGTATGGGTATGAAGCATGGGTGATGAATGTTGCAAAGAGGAGAAGGCTGGAGGCAGTGGAGATGTCATGTCAGAGGGCAATGTGTGGAGTGAATATAATGCAGAGAATCTGTAGTTTGGAAATTAGAAGGTGTAGGATTACTAAAACTATTATCCAGAGGGCTGAGGAGGGGTTGTTGAGGTGGTTCAGACATGTAGAGAGAATGGAACAAAACAGAATGACTTCGAGAGTGTATAAATCTGTAGTGGAGGGAAGGTGGGGTAGGGGTCGGCATAGGAAGGGTTGGAGGGAGGGGGTAAAGGAGGTTTTGTGTGCGAGGGGCTTGGACTTCCAGCAAGCGTGTGTGAGCGTATTTGATAGGAGTGAATGGAGACAAATGGTTTTTAATATTTGACGTGCTGTTGGAGTGTGAGCAAAGTAACATTTATGAAGGGATTCAGGGAAACTGGCAGGCTGGACTTGAGTGCTGCAGATGGGAAGTACAGTGTCTACACTATGAAGGAGGGGTGTTAATGCTGCAGTTTTATATTTGTTGTGTAAAGCACCCCTCTGGCAAGACAGTGATGGAGTGAATGATAATTAAAGTTTTTCTTTCTTGGGCCACCCTGCCATGGTGGGAATCGGTCAATGTGTTAATAATAAAAAAAAGCTGCTAAATAAGCCACTATGGGCCCAAAGAAAGCTCCTAGTGCCAGGCCTTTGGTAAAGAAGGAAAGAAACCCTTTAGAATTCAAGAAAAAACTCGTAGCAAGGTACCAAAGTAGTGGAGGAAGAGAGGGGAGAATGTGCCTTCTTCGGTGATTCAGTGATTCTACAATACGTACGATATTAAAGCAGCAGGTATCGATAAACACTATAGCACCAGCCAATGATAAACTGTAGCATTAGCAGTGTAGCAAGTTAAGTGATTAAGCGACAGAAAAACAACACAAAGGTAACTTTCTTGTAGATCATGATAAAGAATTCGATATTGTTTATTTAGATTTTAGTAAGGCTTTTGTAGAGTACCACACCAGATACTGTTAAAGAAAGTGTCTGCTTATGGCATTGGGGGAAAAGTGCTGTCATGGATCAAGTTATGGCTCACTAATAGGAAGCAGAGAGTACAGTGGACCCTCGAGTTTCGGCAGCCTCGACTTTCGTGAAATTTGACGTTCGGCGAGTTTTGGAAAAATTTAGCCTCAAGTTTCGTGAAAAAACTCGTGTTTCGGCGACCGTCCGGTACCCGTCTGCCTGTCACCGCGCACACAAAGCCAGTCTCCCACGCCATTCACACTCAGTATGCCATTGTTTACCAACACATGACCATCACCCTGCGGGTTCATACATAATTATCCATTGTTTTTTGTGATTATAACTGCTAAATAAGTCACCATGAGCCCAAGGAAAGCTAGTGCAAGCCCTTTGGTAAAGAAAGTGAGGAACACGATCGAATTCAAGAAGGAAATCATTGTAAAATATGAGAGTGGTGTGCATGTTACAGAGCTTGCCAGGATGTATGGCAAGCCCCATTCAACCATCACTTCGATCGCGGCGAAAGGAAATAAAGTGTGCTGTTGTTGCAAAAGGGGTGGATATGCTGACAAAAAGGAGATCACAAATCCTCAAAGAAGTGGAGAGGTTATTGTTGGTGTGAATCACCAAAAAACAGTTAGCAGGAGAGTGTTACGCAGTCAATAATATGTGAAAAGGCAAGGCAGTTGCATGACGATCTCGTAAAAAACATGCCTGCAACAAGTGGTGATGCTTGTGATTTTAAGGCCAGCAAAGGTTGGTTTGAGAGATTTAAGAAGCATAGTGGCATTCACAGTGTGATAAAGCATGGTGAGGCTGCCAGTTCTGACAAAAAGCAGCCGAGAAGTTTGTACAGGAGTTTAAGGAGTGCGTAGACACTGGAGAATTCAAACCCCAGCAAGTGTTTAATTGTGACGAAACAGGCCCCTTCTGGAAGAAAATGCCAAAGAGGACCTACATCACGCAGGAGGAAGCGGCACTCCCAGGACACAGGCCTATGAAAGACAGGCTTACTCTCATGTTTTGTAGTAATGCTAGTGGGGATATTAAAGTGAAGCCTTTACTGGTGTATCACTCTGAAAATCCCAGTGTTCAAGAAATACAGTGTCACCAAGAGTAACTTGTGTGTGATGTGGAAGGCTAACAGTAAGGCATGGGTCACAAGGGGAATTTTCCTAGACTGGTTTAATGAAGTGTTTGGCTCCAGTGTGAAGAAATACCTCCTAGAAAATAAATTGCCACTTAAGTGCCTCCTGGTAATGGACAATGCTCCTGCTCGAACTCCAGACTTGGAAGAGCAAATAGTGGAGGAGTTTAGTTTCATCACGATGAAGTTCTTGCCTCCTAATACAACTCCTCTCCTCCAGCCCATGGACCAGCAGGTCATTTCAAACTTCAAAAAACTCTACACCAAAGCAGTGTTTCAGAAGTGCTTTGAAGTGACCTCAGACACTGAATTGACCCTAAGAGAGTTCTGGAAAGATCACTTTAATATCCTCCATTGCATAAACCTTATAGGTAAGTCTTGGGAGGGAGTGACTTCCAGGACTTTGAACTCTGCTTGGAGAAATTTGTGGCCAGATTGTGTACAAGTGAGGGATTTTGAAGGGTTTGTGGCTGACCCTAAGGAATCTATGCCAGCTGTGGAAACTATTGTGGCATTGGGGATGTCCCTGGGGTTGGAGGTGAGTGGTGAGGACATGGAAGAGTTGGTGGAGGACCACAGAGAAGAGCTAACCACTGAAGAGCTGCAGGAGCTTCATCTGCAACAGCAACAGATCACAGCTCAGGAAACTGCTGCAGAGGAGGAGGAAGAGAGATGGAGGAAGGTGCCTTCTTCAAAGATTAAGGACATTTGTGGAAAGTGGACTGAAGTGCAAACATTTATGGATGAACTTCACCCTAACAAAGCTGTTGCAGGCCGTATTGGCAACATGTACAATGACAGTGTTGTGTCCCACTTCAGGGAAATCTTAAAGAAATGCCAGAAACAGACCTCTCTGGGCAGATATTTTGTGTGACAGGGGTCCAGTGACTCTCAAGCTGGTCTCAGTAGCATTAAAAGAAGAAGGGAAGTAACCCCAGATATGGACTTCATACCTAAGTCCTAATGGAAGGATATTCTCCTTCCAAAAAATAGTGTACACCTTCCTCCTATCCCCTCCTCCCATCTTCCATCCACGCAGAAGTCTTCAGTAAAGGTAAGTGTAATGTTGTTATTATTTATTTTAAATGCATGCACTTGATTTCTGATTGTTTTCATTATGTAAATCTTTATTTAATTTGAAAAAAAAAAAAAAATTATTTTAATATTTTTGGGTGTCTGGAACGGATTAATTTTATTTCCATTATTTCTTATGGGGAAAATGGTTTCGAGTTTCGTGAATTTCGACCTTCGGCGGGCTCTCTGAAACGGATTAATCACGAAACTCGGGGGTCCACTGTATGCTTAAACTGGGTTAAATCCGAGTGGGGATTTGTAACAAGTGGCATTCCACAGGGATCAGTCTTAGGCCCATTGTTGTTTACAATATATATCAATGACCTTGATGAGGGTATTACTAGTGATATGAGCAAATTCGCCGATGACACAAAGATAGGAAGGATAATTGATTCAAATGTAGATGTTAGGGAACTTCAGGAGGATTTAGACAAACTCAACTCTTGGTCAGAAAAGTGGCAGATGCAGTTCAATGTAAATAAATGCAAGATTCTGAAACTCGCGAGAGTCCATAACCCTAGCACTTATAAGTTAAATAATGTAGAACTTAGCCATACAGATTGCAAAAAGGACTTGGGGGTTATAGTAAGACGCAACCTTAACCCTTTGACTGTTTACGCTGTATATATACGTCTTACGCACCACTGTTTCTGACGTATTTATACGCATAAATTCTAGAGGCTTCAAATCAAGCAGGAGAAAGCTGGAAGGCCCACATGTGAGAGAATGGGTCTCCATGGTCAGTGTGCACCATATAAAAAAAATCGGGGAGCCAGTGGTGCATTGTGGGAATGCCATTTCAGTTGTCCTTTTTCAGCATGTCTAGCGGTAAGAAATATGTGACTCCCCAGCAAATCTGGAACTCTTCCCTTCCCAAGTGATGCTCTAACACAGATGGAAGTGTCAGTGAAGATCAATTTCATGATTTCGAGGAGTTTGAGACCAAAAGCAATGGAGGAGGAGGAAGAAGAGGAGGAGAGGGAGGAAGAGGAGGAGGAAGAGGAAGAGAAGAGGAGAAGAGGAGGAGGAGAGGAGGAGAAGAGGAGAGAGAAGGAGGAGGAGAAGAGGAGGAGGAGGAGGAGAGAGGAGGAGGAGGAGGAGAGAGGAGGAGAGGAAAGAGGAGGTGGAGGAGGAGGAGGAGGAGGAGGAGGAGGAGGAGGAGGAGGAGGAGGAGGAGAAGAGGAGGAGGAGGAGAGAGGAGGAGAGGAGGAGGAGAGGAGAGGAGGAGGAGGGAGAGGAGGAGGAGGAGGGAGGAGGAGGAGAGGAGGAGGAGGGAGAGGAGGAGGAGGAGGAGGGAGGAGGAGGAGAGGAGGAGGAGAGGAGGAGGAGGAGGAGGAGAGGAGGAGGAGAGGAGGAGGAGAGGAGGAGGAGGAGGAGGAGAGGAGGAGAGGAGGAAGGAGGAGGAGGAGGAGGGAGGAGGAGGAGAGGAGGAGGAGAGGAGGAGGAGAGAGGAGGAGGAGAGGAGGAGGAGAGAGAGGAGGAGAGAGAGGAGGAGAGAGAGGAGGAGAGAGAGAGGAGAGAGGAGGAAGAGGAAGAGGAGAAGAGGAGGAGGAGGAGGAGGAGGAAAAGAGCAGGAGGAGGAGGAAGAGGAAGAAGAAGAAGATGTAATAATATTGTTCCCTTGAAGCAAGAAAAAAAAAAGTCCACCCCATGACAGTGACAAGATAAGGGGAGATAACATCTGACAAGAGCTGACCTTTGATAAGCGTAAACGAGGGTGGAGAGAGGGTGCAGCTGATAAAAGATTAGATGACCATCCCCCTCTCTTTGTTTTTGCTGGTACACAAACATTTCTGTCTGTCTATTTGTCTGTCTGTCAAGCTCCCTGTCTATCCGTCTAGCTCTCTGTCTCAGAGACAGCCACAAGACTGTCATCAGGAAAGTAGGAAGGAAGGAATGATGACACACAGCTATTTACCTAGGATAACTACATAACACAACTGCCTGCTAATACTTAGAAGAAAACTGCTCAGACGAGGTATTTTGTCTCTGCACATAAAAAAAAAAGTCCACAAAAATGCACGCACACTGGTTTTATGTTTGAGAGTGTAAAACACCATTGTGTATGACACCATGTGTCACAGAGTTCCACAAGCTGCAGAGCTTCTAGGAATATGTTCGGTGACTGTACATTGGTATATATATTATAGAACAATAGTAATAAACAATTTTTTGTATTGTTTGTTTTTGTAAACAAGTTTTGTAAACAATATATTGATAATTATGTTTGTGTGCTTATTGTGTTGTATACAACGAGTGTATATATGTACATAGCACCTTACTTTGGTCTCACAGGCCACATAAGTTATGTAAAAAAATAAAATAGTGAAAAAAACAACAAACCTTCAAATACAAGTAAACTAAAGTTTACCGGGTTGCCATACGCGGCTCATTTTCTGGAAACTTCATGGCTCTATATCTCGGTAAGTACTGATGGCAAAAAAAAATTTTTTTGGACTAAAACACTCAAAAATAATCTTAACATTTTCATAAGAAAAAATTATTTTTTTTTTCGAATATTTTGCGACATAGAATGACAGTTTCAGAAAGGGGCCTGCGACAGTCAAAGGGTTAAACCAAGACAGCAATGCCTAAGCGTTCGTAATAAGGCAAACAGATTACTGGGATTTATATCAAGAAGTGTAAGCAACAGAAGTCCAGAGGTTATATTGCAGTTTCATACAGCATTAGTAAGGCCTTTTCTAGATTACGCAGCTCAGTTCTGGTCTCCATATTACAGAATGGATAAGTATTCGCTAGAAAACTTTCGGCGAAGAATGACTAAATTAATACATAGCATGAGAAATCTTCCGTATGAAGAACGATTGAAGACTCTTAAACCACATTCACTTTCAAGACGAAGAATGAGGGGAGACATGATCAAAGTGTACAAGTGGAAGATGGGTATTAACCTTTGCTCCGGCGGACCGTATATATACGTTCATGATAGGTACTGTTTTGAGTATATATATAAAATTCTAGCGGCTTCGAAATCAGGCGGAGAAGTGTAAGGCTTCCACTGTGAGGTAATGGTCTAAGCATGGTAGTTGCACCACTAATAAAAATCTGGAGCGTCAGTGCATAATGAGTAAAAAAAAACTCCAGACCGTTTTTTTTAATTAGTAGCGACTTTGGGTTATTTTCGTTATGGTATTGGGATGATTCTCGTTCATGGTCTCTTTGATAGAACGGAACCTTATTTAGAAATGGAGTTGATTTTGATTTAATTTTTATTAAAAAGACACTGGAAATGGAGCCCCACAAGTCACAAACTGTTTGAATTTTTGCCATGTTCAAAAGTCACAAATGATTCATTGCAATAAATGCTCCAAATAGCCATTCTAAATACGCATCATGAATGGGTGATGTAATTTTTACAATTATTACAGTATTGCGTGTCTGCATAACAGTAAATCTTCTATTATTTGTTTGAATAAATTGTCCAATATAAAACGCAAGAACAATCACAGGACCTGGAGACATGACTGATATGAAAAATGAAATTCTATTTTAGAGCAGGAATGTCTGCATTGTTCATTCTTGGACCTTATTTGAATTGTGTTTTTTTAATTTATGCGTAGAGAATTGGCAAATTGCAAATTTGACCATATATTGGGTAGTGAATCGGTAAATGGGCCAGTTTCTTGTGCTCATCCGATAGAAAAAGTAGAGTTGAAGTATAGATTTGAGTTTTGACTGGAATAAGGAATTACACGAAATATAGGCTCAAAGTGGTGGAAATTGCCGATTTTTAAATATCGCCGAAGTCGCTAACTTCGCAAGAGCGTAATTCCGTCAGTTTTCCATCAAATTTCGTTTTTTTGGTGTCTTTACAATCGGAGAAAAGATTCTCTATCATTTCATAAGAAAAAATAATTTTTTTTTTTCGAATATTTTGCGACACCAGGAGCAACTTCAGGTTTGGGCCCTTCGACAGTCAAAGGGTTAACAAAGGGGATATAAATAAGGTCTCGAGGATATCTCTCCAAGAGAGAACCTGCAATATAAGATTCAAATTAGATAAGTTTAGATTTTGAACGGACATAGGAAAGTATTGGTTTGGAAATAGGGTCGTTGATAAGTGGAACAGTCTTCCTAGTAGGGTTACTGAAGCTAAAACATTGGGTAGTTTCAAATTTAGGTTGGATAAACACATGAGTGAGAGGGGTTGAATTTGAGTGGGACTTGTATAATGAGTAAATAGAATCATCAAAACTTATTTCTTGGGTAGCATTGAAAATTGGGTTAGGCAATTGTTTTGTTAGTGGGAATGATTGTAAAGGACCTGCCTAGTATGGGTCAACAGGCCTGCTGCAGTGTTCCTCCTTTCTTATGTTCTTATGTTGTTGGAGGTGTATAGGACCACTGAACATATGCACCCTGCTATCTTCCACCACCCTAAACCTCTGCCAGCATCTCCTCCATCAAACTAATTAAACTAATATCTCCTCCAAGATAAGTGTAAATATTTCTTATTCATAAATTATATACATTGTTTCAGTATGAATAGTGTTGGTGGCTTCTGCTGCCGCCTCCACCACCACTAATATGTACGGCTTCTCTCAGTGGCCCTTATAAACCCAACACCACCACCACCACCAACACTTAATCCTCACATATGTTATGACATTTTATTCATTCTAGAGTAAATCATGGTTCTATGTTAATATCGTTTATTATTTCATATTTGATGAATTGTGATAGATAAATAAGCCGTAGAGATTATATTAGTGTCATATTGAAGCATAATAACTCGCCGCCTCCTCGCCTCTCTCCCCCCTCCTACCTGTCTGCCATACACCAACAAGAGTCTTCAATAAAGGTAAGTGTGATGTTAAATGTTCATTTATCCATTTTATTAGTGCTTTACATTCATCTGTCATTGTTTTCTATATGTAAATCTACATTTAATCTTTAAAAAAAATATTTTTTGTTAATACTTTTGGGTGTTTGAAACGGATTAATTGGATTTCCATTATTTCTTATGGAGAAATTGGTTTTGCCAATCGTTAATTTCACCATTCAGCAGACCCTCTGGAACGGATTAATCACAAAACTCAGGGGTCCACTGTATATATTTTCTTCAAAATTACTGTATATAATAAACACGTTACATAGCGTATAGCATATAAATATGCAATGTTTATATGCTATTGAGTGGAGAGTCGGGTGGAGAGTAAACATTACGTTTTCTCTGATTCAGCATTAGAGAAAACTGTGAATCTGGCATCTCGCCCAGTAACTGCACATCATATGAGTTTGTTTACAATTTTTGGCATGAACTGTTCATTACTTCTCCCTTTGTTTATGATGGCATCTAAATGTAATTGTTAGAACGTTTAAATCATAAATTTGGGGTAATAATATGGCTATTTTAGTGTAGCCCGGGGAAAGGGATAATACGTTACTCTACCACATCTACACCTTACACTGATTCCTCAAAAAATTACTATCAACTTCCCCCTATATTAAGATACAAATATTTTAAGGTAAGTAATAAATATATTCATTGTTTTTATATGTTAAACTACATTTAATTTTTAAAAATGTATTTTTTTCTAATATTTTTGGTGTCTGAAACGAATTACATGGACCCGCCCCATAGCGACCTTAATCCGTGCAAGAGGCTGGTTGTTATGCGAAATGTTGGTATGCGAATGAATTTCCCTTAAGAAATAATGGAAATCAATTAAATCCGGGGGCAAGACACCCAAAAGTATGAAAAAAAAAAAATTTTACACATGAAATATACATTTCCCTACACAAAAGAGAAGGATCATGCACAATGTAGGTAGTAATGAAATTATTATTGTGCATGTACTACTCTACTAATGAAGAATAAATGACATTTTACTTTATTGAAGATGCAGCAATGACTGATGGACACTGCCCTGGGAGTGCCTTTCCTCCTGAGTATGTAGGTCCGTGTTAGGATTTTCTTCCAGAACAGCTTATCACATGTGTATGCCACAGATTCTTAAATCTCTCAAACCAACTTTGTGGCTCTAAATTCCCCAATATGACACTAGTTCCAGGCATTTTCCCTGTTCACCTGGGGGGTTAGTCGACTGGTGTGGTTGATCCGGGGGAACAAGATTAAGGACCCAATGGGAAATAAGTTAGACAGTCTTCGTGACACTGACTTTTTTGGGTTTATCCTGGGTGGCAAATCCTCTGGGGTTTTAATTGTTTCTTGGTATTCTCAAAAGCCACACAACAAGGGTTTGTATCTAACAGGCAGCAGCGAAAGCTGACGGTGGTTAAGCAGCAACAGACGATGTACAGCAGCAGCAGACGATGTTTACAGCGCAGCAGACGTTTGCTACAGCAGCAGCAGAGATGCTCAGCGAAAAAACGATGCACAGCAGCAGCAGACGATGTTACAGCAGCAGCAGACGATGCTCAGCAGCAGAGACGATGCTAAAAAAAACAGCAACAGACGATGCTACAGCGGGCAGCAGACGATGTACAGCAGCAGCAGACGATGCTACGCAGCAGCAGACGATGTTTACAGCAGCAGCAGACGATGCTACAGCAGCAGCAGACGATGCTACAGCAGAAAGCAGACGATGCTACAGCGCAGCAGACGATGCTACAGCAGCAGCCAGACGATGCTACAGCAGCAGCAGACGGTTACAAACAGCGGGCCAGCAGCAGCTGACGGTGGTTCAGCAGCAGCAGCTGAAGTGCAGCAGCAGCTGGGGTGGTACAGCAGCAGCTGTTACCACCATAGTAGCGATGGTTGATTGGGGTTTTATAAAACCCTGGCCAGCTGGGAGACACGCATCCATTTTATATTTTCATGATCTTTTTCTCATCTCCTAGAAATTCTCACCCTTATTGCTGTAGGGTTGGCACTAGAAGCTTTCTTGGGGCCCAGGTCACTTATTTTCCAGAAAAAAATCACCAAAACACTGAAATTTAATACGAAATGTTCGATTGTATGCTTGGATGTTCCCTTTGGAGGCTGGCTGGTAAACAATGCCACGGGGAACTGTGAGCGTGGCTCAGGGCACATTGGAGCGTCTCGGACGAAGGGCGGTGAGGGTTTTTGGGCGGTATGCGAGGCAAAATTTTTGCGATCAAAGCGTCCGGTATGCGGATTGTACGGTAGGCGATGGCCCGTATCGGGGCACTGAAATTGGATTTACATTAATTCTTTGGGAAATATTATTTTGGTTTTGGGACCTTTTTGGTTTTAGGCCAATTTCTGGAACAGATTCGGTGACCGGGGGTTCACTGTAGGGATGTACTGGTCAGAGAGCCCGCGTAAGTCCGAGTCGCTGTAATTGAGTGAGTCGCTAAGTGAGGAGGGTGTGTTTAAAAATTATAAGGTCCGCCATCAAAAATCCGTTCATCACTGGGACCTGTAGGTGCCAGTTTACCAAAGTCGCCGAATTAACAGAGTGGTTAGTTAAAAACACTTAATAAGTTAACTTACACAAGAAAGTTCATGAAATTGGCAAAATTCAACATTTTGTCTTTGACCCAATTTCAGGTTACTTTTGCCGTTGAAACCAATAAAAATTCATACTTTTTCTGTAATATATCTTCCATTTATCAAATGTGACCAAAAAATGATAACACACCCTTTAAAAACCACCAAAAATATACTCTAAGCGCCCGCTAATGGCTAAGAAATGAACTCCGTTATTATGGTCTGATTTTTTTCTTTTTTGGTAGCGTTAAGAAGCATCTTTCCATCATCATTGCCCAAGTTTCAATAGTTGCCAAAAACAACTGATTAAAATATTTACAAAAATCTATATGGCAAGGCCAACCCAGATATGGAAATAAGCACTTTGACTTTTTTGGGTTTATCTCGGTTCTTATACGGGGAAACCCCCGACATTAAAATGGCATTTGACTTTTCGTAATCTGACAATCGATGCATTTACGAAAAAAATTTCGCTCGACATTCGATGGAAAACCCAAATTGATACGATTCATACAAGACGTGTCCACTTTGTGGCTGAACTGCACCGTGTGAGCCAGTGTTTACAAGCAGCCAGTGTCCGCATCAAGATAATAAAGTACATTCCATATTATCCATATTATCACTGTTTTTGGTGCTTGTTTCTCCCAAAATAAGTAACCATGGGCCCAAAAGCTTCTAGTGCCAACCCTTCGAAAAAAAAAAGGTTTGCAAATGACTATTGAAATGAAGAAGAGATAATTGCAAGTACGAAAGTGGAGGGGCATGTGTGGGGAGTGCATGTGATTTGGTAAAGAAATTGCTGCAATGTGGTGATGTGAGTGAATTTAGGCCAGCAAGGTTGGTTTGAAAGATTTAAAAAAATCATAGTGGCTACACAGGTGGTAAGGCATGGTAAGGCTGCAGTTCAAGCCAAATGGAAGGGGATTCCCTTCTAAACACTAACACCATCTACACTCTCCCTCCTCCTTCCATAAATTTCACACCAGATCTTTTTAAAGGTAGTGTCAATTATTTATTGTTTTAAACTTTGTTTTTTAAATTATTCTTTTGCTTAATTTAAAATATTTCAGTGGTAAAATTTTTTTTTTCCCATCTTTTGGGTGTTTGCACGGATTAATTTGTTTTCCATTTTTCTTACGGGAAAAAATTAATTCGATTTCGTTTTTCGACATTCGATGGCTCTCAGGAATGGATTATATCGAATGTCGGGGGTTCACTTACATACGCTGCTATGTGTGATAATCTATGTAACTGTATTTGTGTATATGAGAACTTACTTATTTCATTCTCTAAACTGAGTACAAGAAACTGCCATTCCCCTATTTCAATACAAATTTTGGGGTCGAAATTCCCAATTTGGCCAATTTCACACAAATTTAAAAAAAAGATGAAAATTTAAAAAATAGGGTCAAAAATTTGAACAATGAGCATTCCTGGCACTAAATTAACATTTCTCTGTTCATTAGTCATGAATCCAGGCCCTTCTTATATTACTCTTGCTTACCATTTGGAATTCTTTTTAAACCAAAAATAGAAGATTTCTGTTATGCAGGACTTGCATTACTGTAATAAATTGTATATAAGGGACAATCCATTCGTGACTGCGTATTGGAATTTGAACTGGCAGGCGCACACTTGTTTACTCTTGAACATCCCAAGAATCAAACATTTCCTCTACTTTGAGCTCAATTTCAAGTTCGTACTTTTTGTCATGAAAGAAATCAAAATCATGTGTGTTTCTGTAATATATCTTTCCTTTCTATCAAATGTGATAAAAAAAAAAAGGAGAATAAATACCATACGAAAATATGCAGCTAAGGGGCAGCTAATGGGCGAGAAGTGAACTCTGTTATTTATAGTCCGATTTCTTTCATTTCTGGTGTACATTAACCCTTTCAGGGTCCCCAGGCCCTCTCCGAGACTTGTTCTCAGGGTCCCCAAATTAAAAAAAAAAAAAAATTTTCTTATGAAAAGATAAGAGAATCTTTTCCCGATCATAATGACACCAAAAGTATGAATTTGATGGAAAACTTACGGAATTATGCTCTCGTGAAGTTAGCGGTCTCAACACTGTTTACGCATCGGCGATTTTGCCCACTTTGAGCCCTATTTTCGGCCAATTCCAGTGTACTAGTCGACAAAAATCATAACATTTTTGCTAGAACTCCATTTTTTCTATCGAATGAGTACAAGAAACCACCCATTTACCAATTTCAAAAATATCCAATAAAGTGGTCAGAATTTAACAATTTTGCCATTTCACAAAAAATTTCAAAAGATGCCAATTTCCGAATTGGGTCCAGAATAAACAAGAAAGACATTCCCGGCGCTTAAAATATCAAGTTCTCTGTTCGTTAGTCACATCCCCCGGCCCCTCTTATATTTTTTTAGCTTTCCCCTTTGAATTTTTATTTTCAAAAATAGAAGATTTACTGTTATGCAGACTGCTGCATTAGTGTAGAAATGGTTTTAATTAATTCAGCGTAATTGCGAAAGAAAATTAGACTCCCAGTTGACGTGTATTGGACGATTGGCAAAGATTTGTTTACTTTTGAAATTTGATAAAAATCGAACATTTCTGCTACTTTGCGCTCAATTTCAAAGGGACTTTTTATTGCAAAACCAGTCAAAATCATCTCAATTTTTGTAATATGTCTTCCATTCTATAAATGAGACAAGAAAAGTAGAATACAACAATAAATACCATACGAAAATACAATGCAAAGTCGCTGTTTTATTCCCAAAAAACACGGTCAAAGTTTTTTTTTCTCATTACGCACTGTATGCTGCAGGATTTTTTTATACTGCGCACACTGACCACATAGACCCATTCTTTCATATGTAGGCTACCAGCTTTCTCTCACTAGATTTGAGGGCGCTAGAATTTAGGCATACTATACGTCAAAAAACCCCGGGGCGTAAGCGTACTAGTATGGCCGAAACCCCCAGAGGGTTAAGACTATAAATATTTTAAGGTAAGTAATGAGTGAACAGTACATGTATATGCATTTTATCACACTGGAATGCTTAAACATAACAGAATAGTATGTGTGGGTTGGAATGGCCCCGGTATGGTAGCCCGGGCTGACTACCATACTACCACACTTCGATTTTTTTACAGTAAATACAGTGGACTCCCGCCTTACCCAACGCAATTTGGGTTTCATTAAAATCCTCCATACAAAGCATTTGAACGCAAAAATTTTGCCCTTTCCCCACGATAAAAAACTCGCCCTTTTGTGATTCGTCCGGGACACGTCCCATGTGTGTCCTCAGCGCCAGTATTTACAAGGCCAGCCAGTGTGGTCGCATTACGCATACATTCGGTACATTTACATTATCCCAGTGTTTTTAGTGCTTGTAACTGCAAAAAAAAGTCACCATGGACCCCAAGAAAGCTTTTTAGTGCCATCCCTGTGGTAAAAAGGGCAAGAATTAGTATGGAATTGAAAAAGAGATTAAGGTAATGTGCGCAGAGTGGGTTGAAACTGCAAACCTTTACGGATGAAAATCACCCAGACACAGCTATGCAAGCTGTGTTGGCAACCTGTACAATGGCAATGTTATGGCCATTTTAGGAAAGTCTTAAAGGAACGGGAGGTACAGAGCTCTATGGACAGATTTGTTGTGCGACAGAGGTCCAGTGACTCTCAAGCTGGTCCTAGTGGCATTAAAAGAAGAAAGGGAAGTAATCCCAGAAAAGGACTTGCTACCTCAAGTCCCAATGGGAAAGGGGATTCCCTTCTAAACAATAACTTCCACAATCTCCCCTCCTCCCATCCCATCAATCATCACCAGATCTTCAATAAAGGTAAGTGTCATGTATATTCTATTCTTAGTAGAGTAGTAATTGTGCATGTCTTCTTCAGTTTGTGTGTATTAACCCTTTGACTGTCAAAAAGCCCAATCCTGAAGTGTCTCCTGGTGACGCAAAATATTTGAAAAAAAAAAAATTATTTTTTCTTTATGAAAATGTTAAGATTATTTTTCTGATTGTTTTAGTCCAAAAAAAAAAAAATTCCCATCAGTACTTACCCAGATAAAGAGGCATGAAGTTTGCAAAAAAAATGAGCCGTGTATGGCAACAGTTGACTGCACCGGTAAACTTTGGTTACTTGTACAGTGGACCACCGCTTAACGATCACCCCCCATGCAACCAATTATGTAAGTTTTATTTTTGTAAGCGAGTTTGTACGTGTATGTTTGGGGGTCTGAAATGGACTAATCTACTTCACAATATTCCTTATGGGAACAAATTCGGTCAGTACTGGCACCTGAACAAAACTTCTGGGAAAGAAAAATTTTCATTAACGGGGGTTTCCCCTGTATTTGAAGGTTTGTTTTTTTCACTATTTTTTTTTCACATAACTTTGTGGCCTGTGAGACCAAAGTAAGGTGCAATGTACATATATACACTCGTTGTATACACACAATAAGCACACAAACATAATTATCAATATATTGTTTACAAAACTTGTTTACAAAAACAAATACAAAAAAAATTTTTTTATTACCTAATTGTTTATAATTATATACCCAAAATACAGTCACTGGACATATTCCTAGAAGCTCTGCAGTTTGTGGAACTCTTTGAACATGGTGTCATACACGATGGTATTTTTACACTCCTCACACATAAAACCAGTGTGTGTGTGCATTTTGTGGAGTTTTTTTTTATGTGCAAAGACAAAATACTCCTCTGAGCAGTTTTTTTCAAAGTTTCAGCAGGCAGTTGTGTTATGTAGTTATCGAGGTAAATGGTTGTGGGTCATCATTCCCTTTCCCGCATTCTTTTCCAAATTTCCTGCATTCTTTTCCTACTTTTTGCATTCCTTTCCTACCTTCCTGCATTTCTTTCCTACCTTCCTGCATTTCTTTCCTACCTTCCCGCAATCCCTCCTACCTGCATTCCTTTTTCCCACCTACCTTCCTGCATTCCTTTCCTACCTTTCTTTTCCCACATTCTTCGTCTTTCCTTACTTTTTTCCTTCCTTCATTTGTCTTCCTTCATTCCTTTCCTTCCATTTTTTCCTTCCTTTGGTTTCTATAAAATATATACACATATATAGTCACTAGATTTCTTTCATATAAATGCTATTATCTTCATTTTAGCAAGCTTATTTGTGTGCGAGTGTGTGGCTTAAAATTGTTTTGAGTCAGGAGTCAGCAGCTGTCAAAATGGGAAAATCTCATTATCATCCCCTCCCGCCTGTCAAAACAATGGGTCGGATGCTGCTTCCCCTCCATTCTATTAATTATCTTTCTCCCTCATTCTTTTCAATCTGTCTCTCTTTCTCTCTGTCTGCCTATCTCTGTCTCACAGGTACACATAAATACAAGTAAAATAGTATAAATTAACTAGGTAACCCAAAAATCCAGAAAAGTGCTAAACTCTGCTTGAAGATGTGAGTAAACATGATGACGCAGTCTTGTGGCTCTCTCTGAGACAGAGAGCTAGACGGATAGACAGGGAGCTTGACAGACAGACAAATAGACAGACAGAAATGTTTGTGTACCAGCAAAAAAAAAAAGGGAGGGGGATGGTATCTAATCTTTTATCAGCTGCACCCTCCCCCACCCCCGTTTATGCTCATCAACGCAGCTTTATCAGATGTTATCTCCCCTTATCTTTTTCACTGTCATGGGGTGAAAATGTTTTTCATGCTTCAAGGGAACACGCCACCGCACTGCCGCCGCCCTCGTCATCCTCCTCCTCCCCTTTTCCTCCTACATCATAAAAATTTTATCCCCAAAAATCTCGAAATCATGAAATTGATCTTCACTGACACTTCCATCTGTGTTAGAGCATAACTTGGGAAGAGAAGAGTCACAGATTTGCTGGGGAGTCACATATTTCTTACTGCTAAAAAAGGACGACTGAAATGGCATTCCCACAATGCACCACTGGCTCCCCGATTTTTTTTATATGGTGCATACTGACCATGGAGACCCATTCTCTCACATGTGGGCCTACCAGCTTTCTCCTGCTTGATTTGAACCCGCTAGAATTTATGCGTATAGATACATCAAACACGGTATCTCCTATGACGAATATATACGACCGCGACAGTCAAGGGGTTAAATGTAATAGAATATTGTGGGTAGGTGGGGTTGCCTGGTATGGTAGCCCGGCTGACTACCATACATACCACACTTGATTTCTTACAATAAATACTACTTGTCTCATCCTAGATTAAGACTACAAATATTTTAAGGTAAGTAATGAGTGCACTGTGTGCATTTTACTTTTTTATTGTTTTTTATGCCTAGTTCCATTGCTAACTTAACCTTTTGACTGTTTTGGTCGTATGTATATGTCTTACGAGCCACTGTTTCGGACATATATACATGTATACTCAATAATTCTAGCAGCTTCAAATCAAGCAGGAGAAAGCTGGTAGGCCCACATGTGAGAGAATGGGTCTGTGTGGTCAGTGTGCACCACATAAAAAAATCCTGCAGCACGCAGTGCATAATGAGAAAAAAAAACTGACCGTTTTTTTTTTTTGGATTAAAACGCCGACTTTGAGGTGTATTTTCGTACAGTATTTATCACTGTATTCTCATTTTCATGGTCTCATGTGATAAAATGGAAAACACATTGCAGAAATCGAGATGATTTTGATTAGTTTCACGATTTAAATGACCTTGAAATTGAGCACAAAGTAGCGAAAAATGTTTGATTTTTACCAATGTTCAAGAGTAAGCAAGTCACACCACACGTCCAATACACGTCAACTGGGGAGTCTAATATTCTTTCACTAGTGCACTGATATTTTTTATACCATTTTTACAATAATGCAGTAGTCTGCATACACCTACAATCCAACTTACTACCTGCTCGACATGCGTTCACTCGACTTATGACCGTGCATCTGGCAGCTGGGCTGGGATGGCTGATGCACACTGCTGTACAATATTTGACAATACTCGCAGCAGCAATGCGTCATGCAGGCAGCATCAGTTTGAGTAACTTTGCCCTATCAGCAGCATCATACTGTATTAACTTTACTAAGTGGACAGTAAATTTCACCATGGCCCCTAAGATGAAGTCTGAATCTTGCACTGGAGATTGTGGCAAGAAAGGCTCTTACTCTCAAACTCTCTATTTGTTTTCACTGTTGCAAATAAACCTGTCTGTATCTGTCTGCCTGTATATCTGTGTCTGTCTGTATCTCTGTGTGTCTGTTTATCTGTCTTTCTGTCTACCTGTGTGTCTGTCTTTATGTCTACCTGTGTCTGTCTTTCTGTCTACCTGTGTGTCTGTCTTTTTGTCTACCTGTGTCTTTCTGTCTGCTTGTCTGTCTCAGAGCCGCGCATTAAGAGTGTAACTGGTCTTGACGATGCCATATTAATAATGATAACAACAATAATAGTCACTGAGGCGCAATAAATGTGTATAAAACGTTAATGTAGACATTTTGCTTAATGCATCTATGTTTTTTTTCCAAAATTATATAATAAACATGCTACATAACATATAAACATATAAATTAACAAATATGAGATGTTTTTCTGGTCGGCTTGACAGAGTGAACAAAAACCATTCGTGTCCGGGCTGGTAACAACAACGTTTTTTACATAACTCGCAAATGTTCTACACTCTCATTCTCTCTCTCATTTATTCATTTAATCTTGTTTACTCACCTCTCATTCTACATTAACCCTTTGACTGTTTTCGACGTATAAATACGTCTTACGAGCCAATGTTTCTGACGTATATATACTCAATAATTCTAGCGGCTTCAAATCAAGTGGGAGAAAGCTGGTAGGCCCACATGTGAGAGAATGGGTCTGTGTGGTCAGTGTGCACCACATAAAAAAAATCCTGCAGCACACATTGCGTAATGAGAAAAAAAAAACTCTGATCGTTTTTTTGGAATAAAACGCCGACTTTGATGTGTATTTTCGTATAGTATTTATCGTTGTATTCGCGTTTTCATGGTCTTAGGTGATAAAATGGAAAACATATTACAGAAATAGAGATGATTTTCATCACTTTTACGATGAAAACGACCTTGAAACTGAGCTCAAAGTAGCGGAAATGTTCGATTTTTACCAATTGTTCAAGAGTAAATAAATCACACCACACGTCCAATACACGTCAACTGGGGAGTCTAATATTCTTTCACTAGTGCACTGATATTATTTATACCATTTTAACAATAATGCAGTAGTCTGCATAACAGTAAATTTTGTATTTTTTTGTATGAATAAAAAATCAAAATGAAAAGCAATAATAATATAAGAGGGCCTAGAGATGTGACTAATGAAACAGAGCATATGTTATTTTAGTGCCACGATGTCTACCTTGTTTATTCTGGACCCTATTTTGAAATTGGATCTTTTTTATTTTTGCGTGAAATTGGCCAAATTGCCAATTTCTGACCACCATATTGGGTAGTCCAAATTAGTAAATGGGAGGTTTCTTGTACTCAGCTGATAGATAAAATGGAGTTCTAAAGAAAATAGCTATGAGTTTGGTCAACTGGAACAATGGAATTGGCTGAAAATAGGGCTCAAAGTCGGCGAAATCGCTGATACGCATATGTCGCCGAGACCGCTAACTTCGCGGGAGCATAATTCCACGAGTTTTCGACCAAATTTCGAACTTTTGGTGTCATTACCATCGGGAAAAGATTCTCTATCATTTCATAAGAAAAAATAATTTTTTTTTTTTTCAAAAACTGAGCGACATAGAATGACAGTTTCAGAGAGGGGCCTGAAACAGTCAAAGGGTTAAGACTAAAGATATTTTAAGTAATGAGTGGACACAATCATTATATTATAGTTTAATAATATTTTTATTATTAGTACATATGTATTATTGTAATAATTATTATTATTATTATTATTATTAACTTGGGGCACTGGAGCACAGGTCCACTGTATAGCACTTTGTCTGGATTTTTTGGGTTATCCTAGGTAATTTATACTATGTATGATTATTTACGTGTACCTGTGAGAGGGAGAGAGAGAGAGCCACATTCAGTCAGCCAACCACCCACCCGGCCAGCCAGCCAGCCGGATACGTATTACACGTTCCAGAGTTGTTTCTCTTTACTTTGGGTATAGGTTATACTATATTCTGGCAGGATGACACTACCAGTAGTATTCTCCCATTCCACCGTGTCGGCAATACATAAAGATAACAGTAACATATGATACTGTATGCGATGCAAAATTTACAATACAGTTCACTACCATGTATACATTATATACAGTACATAAATAATTAAAATATAACAGAAGTAAATTATGGTAAAAAGAATGAAATAATGACTGTACATTACATTACAGTATTATGTAGGTAGTTTACATAGGAAACGTCTGACATTATGCCCTACCCAGTATGTCGGCAATTTTCAAAGGTTCGACTTGCGTCCATTTTGACTTACAACCGGTTGGTCGGAACCAAGCTTGGTCGTAAGTCGGATGGTACCTGTAACAGTAATTTTTGTATTTTTTGTATGAATAAAAAATCAAAATAGAAAGCAATAGTAATATAAGAGGGGCCTAGAGATGTAACTGCTAAATAAGCCAACATGGGCCCCAAGAAAGCTTCTAATGCCATGCCTGTGTTAAAAAGGGTGAGAATTACGATGGAAATGAAGAGAGAGATAATTGAAAAATACGAAAATGAAGTGCGTAAGTCCGAGTTGGAAAGGCTATACAACAAACCCCATTCAACCATCAGTACTATCTTGGCAAACAAAGGCAATCAAGGAAGCTGTTGTTGTGAAAGGTGCAAGTATGTTCTCAAAACAGAGACCGCAAATAACTGAAGAGGTAGACTGTTATTGGTATGGATAAACGAAAAACAATTATCATGAGATAGTGTTTCTCAGTCTATAATTTGTGAAAAGGCAAGAGAGCTGCATGATGATCTCATTAAGAAAATGCCTCAAAATAGTGCTGCTGATGATGAATTTAAAACCAACAAAGGCTGGTTTGAGAGATTTAAGAATTGTAGTGGCATACACAGCATGGTGAGGCTGGCAGTTCAGACAAAAAAGCAGCTGAAAAATATGTGAAGGACTTTAACCCTTTGACTGTCGTGGCCGTATATATACGTCTTACGAGGTACCGTGTTTGACGTATATATACTCATAAATTCTAGCGGCTTCAAATCAAGCAGGAGAAAGCTGGTAGGCCTACATGTGAGAGAATGGGTCTGTGTGGTCAGTGTGCCCATATAAAAAAAATCCTGGAGCACGCAGTGCATAATGAGAAAAAAAAACTCCGACCGTTTTTTTTTAATTAAAATGCCGACTTTGTGGTCTATTTTCGTTAGTATTTATGGTTGTATTCTCGTTTTCTTGGTCTCATTTGATAGAATGGAAGACAATTATAGAAATAGAAAATTTTTTGATTGATTTTACTATAAAAAAAACCTGAAATGGAGCTCAAAGTGGGGGAAATGTTTGATTTTTGCCAATGTTAAAAAGTAAGCAAATGATGCCATTTCCAGTAAATGTCCAACAGCCATTCTAATATGCAGTCATGAAGGGGTTGATGTTATTTATAAAATTTTATTACAGTATTGCGTAGTCTGCATAATAGTAAGTCTTCAATTTTTGTTTGAAAAAAAAATTAAAAATAGAAAGCAAGAGTAATATCAGAGGGGCCTGGAAACACGACTGATGAGCAAAGAAAATGTTATTTTAGAGCCAGGAATGTCTGCATTGTTCATTCTGGACCTTATTTTGAAATTGTCATATTTTTTAGTTTTCGTGAAATTGGCCAAATTGCAAATTTCTGACCACATTATTAGGTAGTTGAAATCGGTAAATGGGCAGTTTCTTGTACTCAATCGATAGAAAAAAATGGAGTTCTAAAGAAATAGCTATGAGTTTGGGCGACTGGAACAATGGAATTAGCCAAAAATAGGGCTCAAAGCGGGCGAAACGCCATTTGTAAACGGCGCCGAGGTCGCTAACTTCGCGAGAGCATAATTCCGTCAGTTTTCCATCAAATTTCGTTTTTTTTGGTGTCATTACAATCGGGAAAAGATTCTCTATCATTTCATAAGAAAAAATATTTTTTTTTTTTTTTAAATTTTGCGACACCAGGACGTAAGACGTATATATACGGCCGCGACAGTCAAAGGGTTAAAGTATACACAGAGACTGAAAACTTAAAACTTGAACAAGTGTTTAACCCCTTGGCTGTCGCAACCCCGAATCCTGAGGTGTCTCCTTGTGTCGCAAAATTTAACCCTTTGACTGTTTTTGACGTATAAATACGTCTTACGAGCCAATGTTTCTGACGTATATATACTCAATAATTCTAGCGGCTTCAAATCAAGTGGGAGAAAGCTGGTAGGCCCACATGTGAGAGAATGGGTCTGTGTGGTCAGTGTGCACCACATAAAAAAAATCCTGCAGCACACATTGCGTAATGAGAAAAAAAAAACTCTGATCGTTTTTTTGGAATAAAACGCCGACTTTGAGGTGTATTTTCGTATAGTATTTATCGTTGTATTCGCGTTTTCATGGTCTTAGGTGATAAAATGGAAAACATATTACAGAAAAAAGATGATTTCATTACTTTTTACGAAGAAACCGACTGAAACTAAGCTCAAAGTAGCGAAAATGTTCGTTTTTACCAATGTTGAAGAGTAAAAAAATCACACCCCCACGTCCAATACACGTCAACTAGGGAGTCTAATATTCTTTCACTAGTGCACTGATAAAATTTTTTATACCATTTTTACAATAATGCAGTCGTCTGCATAACAGTAAATTTTGTATTTTTTGTATGAATAAAAAATCAAAATAGAAAGCAAAAATAATATAAGAGGGGCCTAGAGATGTGACTAATGAACAGAGCATATGTTATTTTTGTGCCAAGAATGTCTACCTTGTTTATTCTGGACCCTATTTTGAAACTGGCATCTTTTTTATTTTGCGTGAAATTGGGCCCAAAATTTCCAATTTCTACCACCATATTGGGTAGTCCAAATTAGTAATGGGAGGTTTTTTGTCTCAGCTGATAGAAAAGGAGTCTAGGAAAACTAGTTTTGGTCAACTGGAACAAGGAATTGCTGAAATAGGCTCAAGTCGCGAAATCGCCGATACGCATTGTCGCCGAGCCGCTACTCGCGGACCATAATCCACAAGTTTTTCGACCAAATTTCGAACTTTTGGGTCATAACATCGGAAAGATTCTCTACTTTCATAAGAAAAATAATTTTTTTTTTTCAAAATTGGGCGAATAGAATGACAGTTTCAGGAAAAGGGCCGAAACAGCAAAGGGTTAAAAAAAAAAAAAAAAAAATCTATGAAATGAAAAGAAACTTTTCCGGTGTTACCCAACAAAAAATGAAATTTGATTGAAACTGACGGAATTACCCTCTCACAAATTTAGTGCGTGTCGATATTACAAATTGGCGATTTTGAGCCCTATTTTCAGCTAATCATGTCAAAGTCGACAAAAAAAATAGCATTCCTTAGAATCATTTTTTTCTATCGACTGAGTAAAAGAAACTGCCCATTTACCGATTTCAACTACCCAATAACATGATCAAAAATTTGCAAATTTTGGCCAATTTCATGAAAATTAAAAACAGACATTTCAAATAGGGTCCAGAAAACAATGCGACTTTCCCTGCTAAAATACATTTTCTTTGTTCATCAGTCACTTCTCCAGGCCCCCCTGATATTATCTTGCTTTCTATTTTGAATTTTTATTCAAACAAAAAATAGAAGAAATTTTCTGTTATCAGACTACTGCAACCATTGTATATTTGTATAAATATGTCAAACCATTCATGACTGCATATTAGAATGCTACTTGGATATTATTGGAAAATGACTCATTTGTTTACTTTGAACACTGGAAAAATCAAGTATTTCCCACCTTTGAGCTCCATTTCAAAGGGTTTTTTTTATAGTAAAAGCAATCAAAATCACCCCTATTTCTATAATATGTTCTCTATTTTATCAATGAGACCCAAGAAAACGAGAATACAACCATAAATATTATACGAAAATAGTCCACAAAGTCGGCATTTTAATTAAAAAAATGGTAGGAGTTTTTTTTTTCTCATTATGCACTGCGTGCTCCAGGATTTCTTTTTTATGGTGCACACTGACCATTCTCTCACATGTGGGCCTCCCAGCTTTCTCCTGCTTGATTTGAAGCTGCTAGAATTTATGAGTATATACAGGTCTCCCTCAACATTCGCGAGGGTTAGGGGATCAAGAGCCTCGCGAATGTTGAAAAACCGTGATTGTTTGGTCCCCAATATTTTGTAGGGAAATATATTACAATACGCTTCCTTAACTTTTGAAACCATGAACAATCATAAAATACATGAAAACGTCATAAATTGTACTAAATATATACATGTTATGCTTTAATAACGTATGTTTTTAATAACATGTATTTTAATAACATGAAAGTTATTAAATCCCACGGGACTCCCCCACTGCCTCCACCACTTTCTCCACTACTGCGAGCCCCTATTTCCCCTCCCCCCGAGCCCCGCAACTGGCAGCCAGCCCTCCCACCACTCAGTGTGGTGAGTGTTTTTTTTTTGTTCATTATTTGCTATTAAACTACAGAATAAATATGTAAACCCATTCATGACTGCATATTGGAAGGGCTATTAGGAAAGGTATTAGAGGGTGACATCATGGGGTTTACTCTTGAAAACAGCAAAGAATGAACATTTCTGCTATTGCTAATAATAACAATAGAAATTTAAAAATAATAATAATAATAATAATAATAATAATAATAATAAAAAATACGATATAATTGAAGAAGGAAATTGTACAAAAATACGAGGGAGTGGTTGCACATCGTCAGTGTGACTTTGTTTATGCTGTAGTGAACATAAGTCTCCCTGCTTTTCCCAAACATTTCACAATAATTCAGCGGTTGAGGCTGTGGTATTTAATAACATATGTTAAAAATAATAATAGTACATGTTTATTATTAATAACATGTATTATTATTAACATGTATGTATTTAATAACATATGTTATAAATAACAATAGTACATATTATTAATAACATGTTTTTATTATTAACATGTATGTTATTAAATACCATTGCCTCAATCACTGCCTCTACCACTCCAGTCACACTCAATCTACAAGCACCAAACACAATGAATTATTGTGAAATGTTTGGAAGAGCAGGGAGACTAATGTTCACTCCAGCATAAACAAAGTCACACTGACGATGTGTCAACCACTCCCTCGTATTTTTGTACAATTTCCTTCTTCAATTATATCATATTTATATTATTATTATTATTATTATTATTATTATTATTACTACTATTGTTATTATTAGCTATAGCATTATTATTATTATCAAAAAGAAGCGCTAAGCCACAAGGACTATACAGATTAGCTATAGCAGAAATGTTTAATTCTTTGCTGTGTTCAAGAGTAAACACATGATGTCACCGTCTAATACCTTTCCTAATAGCCATTCCAATATGCAGTCATGAATGGGTTTACGTTATTTTTTCTGTAGTTTAATAGCAAATAAAGAACAAACAAAACACTCACCACACTGAGTGGTGGGACGGCTGGCTGCCAGTTGCGGGGGTCGGAGGGAGGGTAGTAGGGACTCGCAGGTGGCCAGAAACTTAAATATGATTTGGTGGCTGGGAATTTGGTGGCTGGGAATTTGGTGGCTGAGAATTTGGCGGTTGGGAATTTGGTGGCTGGGAATTTGGCGGTTGGGAATTCGCGAATGTGTGAAGCCCGTGAAAGTTGAAAACGTGAATGTTGAGGGACACCTGTATACGTTAAACACGGTACCTCGTAAGACGTATATATACGGCCGAAACAGTCAAAGGGTTAAAGCAAAGTTCAAAATGCTCCACTTTCAAAATAGGGTCCAGAATAAACAATGCAAGCATTCCTGGCACTAAACTAACATTTCCTCTGTTCATTAGTTACATTTTCAGACTTTACAAATGAATTCCATTTTGATTTTTTATTCACATAATGAATTATTATTCAAACCAAAAAATAGAAGATTTACTGTTATGCAATACTGTAATAATTGTATAAATAATATCACCACATTTGTGTACATAAATCAGACCCACCAGCTGGTGTGTATTAGACGTGTGATGTCATTTGTTTACTCTTGAACATCAGCAAAAAATTAACATTTTTGCTATTTTGAGCTCAGTTTCAAGCCATTTTCAGTACTAAAACCAATCAAAAGCATCTCTAGTTCTGTAATATATCTTCCATTCTATCAAATGAGACCAAGAAATCGCAAATACAACTATAAAAAGCATACGAAAAAACACTGCAAAGTCACTGTTTTAACCGAAAATCACAGTCTCAGTTTTTTCTCTCATTATGTACTGTGTGCTGCAGGATTTTTTTATATGGTGCACACATACCACATAGATGTATTCTCTCATATCTAGGCCCAAATTTACCGCTCACAGCTTATCAGAGTAAGCTGAGCTCATGGTGTAGATCTACGGTTTGGACCCTCAACGTAAAGCCGTAGACCTATGGCATGGACCTTGAAAGGGTTAAAATTAAATAAGATTTCCCTTGAGCAACTTATCCTTCACAAAGCTTTATTATTACAGTATATTCCAGAGGAAGCACTAAACCTGTAAGAGGCCATGAAGCACCTGATTTAAGGAAGAGGAGGGCAGCTCCAATTCCTTGATTGGTTGTTTACTTGAGTATATTATAATTATACGTATTATATTACTGTATAGGAGAAACTTTTAGAGAGGGTGTGGTAGGTAAGTTTGGGGTGCCAGGTGTAAATGATAATGGGAGCCCTTTGATTGAACTTTGTATAGAAAGGGGTTTAGTTATAGGTAATACATATTTTAAGAAAAAGAGGATAAATAAGTATACACGATATGATGTAGGGCGAAATGACAGTAGTTTGTTGGATTATGTATTGGTAGAAAAAAGACTGTTGAGTAGACTTCAGGATGTACATGTTTATCGAGGGGCCACAGATATATCAGATAACTTTCTAGTTGAGCTAAACTGAGAGTAAAAGGTAGATGGGTACAAGGGGGAAAAGGGTTAGTTCAGGGAAGAGAGAGGTGAAGGTTTAAAAACCTAAAAGAGGAGGCAGTTAGGGTAAGTTTATAACAGCTATTGGATTTTTATGGGCAAATGAGAGCATGGGCAAGGGGTCGAGGGGAAATGGGGTGGGTTTTTAAAAATTTTGTGTTAGGGGTGTTCAGCAAAAAGTTTGTGGGTTTAAACGGGGAAAGTGGGATGCAGGGGGGAAGAGGAGCGATTGGGGGAAATTGATGATGTAAAGAGGTAGTAAGGGAGAAAAAGTTAGAATTGAAAAGTTTTACAAATTTGAATTTGATCCCAAGGGGGGAAGAGTATATGGGGGAAAAAGAGAGGGGTTTAAGAGAGTGGTGAAGCAATGTAAAAAGAGACCCAAATGAGAAAAAGTGGGTGAGCTGTTATCAACAAATTTTTTTGGGAAATAAAAAAAAAATTTTTTGGAGTGAGATTAAAAAGTTAAGGAACCCTAGAAAAACAAATGGATTTGTCAGTTAAAAATAGGAGAGGGGTTTTTAAAATGGAGAGTTAGAGGTTTTGGGGAAGATGGCGGGAATATTTTGGGGAAATTGTTTTAAATGTTGATAAGTTAGGGAAGCTGGGGTTTTTGTGTATAGGGAAGGGGGGGAATAACATTTTTTTGGAGTGGGGAAAGAGCCGTTGTGGGGTGGGGGGGGAATTTTCGTGAGGCAGTGGGTAAAAATTAAAAGGGGGGTAAGGAAAGCCGGGTTGAGGGGGATAAAGATAAAAATGTTAAAAGCAGGGGGGATTTATTTTTGGGAGGGGTTTGGTTTCCCAATTTAAATTTAATAAAGTTTGGAAGGGGGGTAAGGTACCTGGGGGATTGGCAGAGAGCATGAATATTTCCCTTTGTAAAAAGGGAAAAAAGGGGATAAAAGGGGGAGTGAAAAAAATTTTAGGGGATAAGTTGTTAAAGTTTCCCGGGAAAAATTTGTAGGGTTTGATTTTAAAATTTAAAAAGAATTAAAAAGTGGGGAGGAAAAGAATAGGATAGCAGATGAAAAGGGGGCTTTGGGAAAAGGGGGTAGGGGTGTGTGGCCCGGGTTTGTTTACAGTAAAAACATATAAGTGAAAAATTTTTTAGATAAGGTTAAAGAGGTCTTTGGGGCATTTATGGTTTTGGAAAAAAGGGCTTACAGGGTGGTTAAGGGGGCAATGTGGCAGTTGTTGAAAGTTTTTTGGGTTTGTAGGGGGTAGGTTACAAAAGCAGGGGAAGATTTTTTAAACGGGATAGTGGGGCTCAATTTTGAGTATGTAGAAAAAGGGGAATTTTTTCCCCAGAAAAATTTGGCCTTAGACAAGGGGGTTTTGATGCCCACCTGGTTTTTTTTTTTATTTTTATGAGGGGGGGTTGAAAGGAAGAAAAATGCGGGGGTTTCTTGGCAAGGGGCTTTGGGGGTTAAAAGAAAAAGAATCACACACAGGGGGGAGTTGTCACGTGCTTTTTGTGATGACACTGTGCTTTTTGGGAGATTCAAAAGAGAAGTTTTGCAGAGATTTGGGGGATGAATTTGGGAGGGTGTTTCAAAAAAAGAAAATTAAAAGGGGGAATACAGGAAAGGTTAAAGGTTATGAGGATAAAAAAAAGATTAGGTGAAGAAAAATTGAATTCAGATTGGGGGGGGAGAGTATGGAGGAGGTGAAGTATTTTGATATTTGGGAGTTTGGGCGGGGTCAGCGGATGGGTCTTTGAAAGATGAGGTGAATCATAGAAATTTATGAGGGAAAAAAAAGTGAGTGGTGCCAAATTAGGGGTTGTGGAGACAAGGGAAATTTGTCTTGGAGGCAAAGAGGGGAATGTTGAGAGTATAGTTTTAAACCCAAAGCTCTTATATTTGGGGTGTGAAGCATGGGTGATGGGAAAGTTGCGCGAGGAGAAGGTGGAGGCAGTGGAGATGTCAAAGTCTAAAGGGGAATGTTGGTGGGAAATTTAAAGCAGGGAATTCGTTGTTTGGAAGGTTTTTGGGGGAGGTGCGGGATTACCCAAAAAGTTGTTCCCCGAGGGCCCGAGGGGGGGGTTGTTGGGGGTGGTTCGGACATGTAGAGAGAATGGAGCGAAACAGAAAAAACTTCAAGAGTGTATCAGGGTTTTTGTGGAAGGAAGGCGGGGGAGGGGTTGGGGCCCAGGAAGGGTTTTGGGGGGAGGGGGGTAAAGGGGTTTTGTGGGGGAGGGGCTTGGGCTTCCCGCAGGCATGCGGGGAAAAGGGGTTTGATGGGGTGGGAAAGGAGGAAAAAATGGGGTTTTTTAAAATTGGGGTGGTTTTTTGGAGTGTTTAGCAAAAGGGGGAAAAAAATTTTGAAGGGTTTTAGGGGGAAAACCCGGGAGGCCCGGGTTGAGTCCCGGAGATGGGGAAATACAGTTTCCTGCACTTGAAGGAGGGGGGTTTTTGTTTTTCCCGTTTAAAAAAAATGTAGTGTAAAAACCCTTCTGGCAAGGGCAGTGATGGAGTGAAGGGTGGTGAAAGTTTTTTTTTCGGGCAACCCCGCCTTTTGGGGGGAAACGGCCCCGTGTGATAATAAAAAAATTAAAAAAAAATAATTTTTTATTATAAGTCCCAAAAATATTTTAACCCCGAAATTTTGGGTTAAGATAAGATTTTTTTTAAAAATTTTTTTTTTAAAAAGGTTAGCTACCCAGGAAAACCCCGCCCCAAAATCCCCGTTAATCAGGGACTTTTTTTCGGGTTTTTTTTCCAACGGGGGAAACCCTTAATTTCTTCCCCCTTTCATGCCCACAAGTTAACAAAAACCTAAATTTTATTTTTATAGGTGAAAATAGGTGGTGGGAAAAATGCTTGCATTTTGGGCCCGTGCCCCGGGAGGCCAAACCCTTTGGGCCCCTTGTGTGAGCTGAGGGAAATACCAAGTCACAAAACACCCAAAAAATTTTTCAGAGGTTCGTATATTATTCGGGTACTATATACATCTCAGGGTATACAGTAGGGCCCCACCTTACGGCATTCCGCCAATACAGCAATTTCAAATTATGACCAAAATTTGCTATACAGTGAGCGGTCTTTCAAATACGGAGCACCCCACCCGGCTTGTCTACATTCTCCGTGACATCAACTCTATTATGTCTGGAAATTTTCCATAATTTCAAGTGTCTTAAAGTTATTGCATATTTTATGTGTACTCTGATAATTATACTTATGTCTACCTATACCTAAATATACTTACATACTGTGCTGGCATGCAGGTACACATTAAAATTATTAAGTCTCTCTCTACTCGATGCCATAAAATCTCTTGGGCGCATTAAATGTCGTATATTACGTTAGTATAGACATTTCCATTAACCCATCTAAGATATTTTTTTCAAAATTATATAATAAAAACGCTACATAACATATAGACATGATACATACACCCACAGTATAAAAACTGACATAAATATGAGATTCGTTTAACAAGCGTTTAGTAGGAGAGTCGAAGAATTACGTTTTCTCTAGTCAAACACCAGTAACTTAACTAGAAATTTATTCCTTTCATATGTTTTCACTCTATCTATAGCTATTCATGACCTCTGTGGGTTTAGCGCTTCATTTTTATTATGATACAATAACAACTTGTAATGTCAATAATAACTTGTAATAACAATAATTTGTAATAATAATAACTTGTAATAATAATAATTTATAATAATAATTTGTAATAATAATAATTTGTCAGAGCATCATTCCTTCTAAAAATTACATGAGAATGGAAGTGTTGGTCTTTAACGGTATATTTTGTATGTTTTTATGGTTATATTCTCATTTTTTTTGGTCTCATTTGATAGAATGAAAGATATATTACAGAAATAATGATTTTGATTGCTTTCATGATGAAAAGTACCTTGAAACTGCGCTCACAGTAGCGAAAATGTTCTACTCTTTAGCGAAGCTCAAGAGTAAACAAATGACGTCACCGTCCAATACCTGTCTGCCTGCCAGTCCAGTACGCAGTCAAGAATGGGTTGACATTATTTATACATTACAATAATGCAGTAGTCTGTATAACAGTAAATCTTCTATTTTTTTGTGAATAAAAATTCCAAATGAAAAGCAAGAGTAATATAAGATGGGCATGTAGCCGTGACTAATTAACAGAGAAAATGTTATTTTAGTGCCAGGAATGTCCGCATTGTTTATTCTGGAACCTATTTTGAAACTGGCATCTGTTGAAATTTGTGTGAAATCGGCCAAACTGCCAATTTCTCACCACTTTATTGGGTAGTTGAAATAAGTGAACGGGCGGTTTCTTGTACTCAGTTGACAGACTAGAATTATTATTATAATTATAATCAAGGGGGGAAGCGCTAAACCCGGAGAATTATACAGCGCCTGGGGGGGGGGGGGATGTGGAAGGCATTCAGGCTTAACTCGGGGAACTGGAGCACAGATCCAATTCCCTAAATCAAGAGCCCCTCACCAACATCAAGGAACCTTCCTTGAGGGGAACAGACTAGAAGTAAATAAGTTTATTCAGGTATACACAAATACAGTTACGTAGATTATCATACATAGCAGTGTATGTATAGAGAACCTAGGATAACCCAGAAAAGTCAGACAAAGTGACTTATTTCCAGTACTTGGCTTGGGCTTGCCATATATGTTTTTTGGTAAATTTTTTTTTTTCTCGGTTGTTTGTTGGGCTATCTCATTGAAACTTGGGCAATGTATGATGGAAAGATGCTTCTTAACGTACAACAAAATTAAAAAAGACGGACGGTAAATAAGGGAGCTCACTTCTCAGCCATTAGCCGCCTCTTTGCAGTATATTTTCGTATGGTTTTTATGGTTGTATTCTCATTTTCTGGGACTCATTTGATAGAATGGAAGATATATTACAGAAATAGACATGATTTTGATTGCTTTCATGACGAAAAGTACCTTGAAATTGAGCTCAAAGTAGCGGAAATGTTCAATTTTTGCCGATGTTCAATGAACTTTGTGTAAGTCAAGTTAGTTAATTTTATTAAGTGTATTCTAACCTAACCACTCTGTAATCCAGCAAACTCAGTAATCCGGCACACTACAGGTCCCAATGATGCCGGATTTGTGATGGAGGACCTGTACTTATGATTAAAAATAATTGCCACTCAGGGCCCCTTTTCCTTATGGATAATGCTCCTGCTCATCCTCCAAGCCTGGAAAACGAGTTACTGGAAAAGTTCAGCTTTACAACTGTGAAGTTCCTGCCTCCTAACACCACTCCTCACATCCAGCCCATGGACCAGCAGGTCATTTCTAACTATAGAACATAAGAAAGAAGGAACACCGCAGCAGGCCTACTGGCCCAAGTGAGGCAGGTCCAAGTCTCCTACCAGCTTGAGGCAATGGCCCAACCTAATCAGGTCGGGTCACATTCACTTAAGGAAGAAGCACAGCATAAGACTTAATAGCACTAGCTAGTCAGGTCCATCTCACACCCACCCACACCCACTCATGTATATATCTAGCCTATTTTTAAAACTACACATTTTAGCTTCTATAACAGTACTCGGGAGTTTGTTCCACTCATTCACAACTCTATTACCAAACCAGTTCTTTCCTATATCCTTCCTGAATCTGAATTTCTTCCAACTTAAAACCATTGCTGCAAGTCCTGTCTAAGCTAGATATTTTTAGCACACTGTTTACATCCCCCTTATTTATTGCTGTTTCCCATTTACTAGTACCATCCAACTAACAGCCGAGCTTGGTTCCAACCAGCTGGTCATAAGTCAAAATGGACACAAGTCGAACCTTAGAAAATTGCCGACATACTGGAAAGGGCATAATGTCAAACCTTTGCTATATAAAGTACCTACGTAGTATCGTGTGCTACTTTTTACTAAATATTTTACTTTCATCTTCTGGTCGAGAGTAAGAGCCTTTCTTGCCTTCTTGCCACAAGCTCCAGTGCAAAATTCAGACTTCCTCTTAGGGGCCTTGGTGAAATTTACTGTTTAGGTACATATATGTATACAGTATAGTATAGTTAATACAGTATGATGCTGCTGATAGGACAGGGTACCTCAAAGTGATGCTGCCTGAGTGATGCGAGACCTCTCCCGAGATGGCACATTGCCAAGAGTAGCAGTCAACTGTCGTACGGCATATGCATCAGCCTGCCCAGCCCTGCTGCCAGACAAATGGTCTTAAGTATGAGTGGTCGTATGTCGAGCAGGTCTTAAGTTGGATGGTACTAGTATACACCTCAATTATATCCCCCCCTAATTCCACACCTTTCTAGAGAGTGAAGATTCAGGGCCCTCAGTCTATACTCATAGGAAAGATTTCTGATACATGGGATCAACTTTGTCATCCTCCTTTGTAAGTTTTATAGTGCATTTCTATCCATTCTGTAATACAGTGACCAAAAATGTGCAGCATAATTCATATGAGACCTAGCAAGGATATACAGGGTTAAAAAACAACCTGAGGACTCCCATTATTTATGCTTCTTGATATGAAGCCAAGGATTCTGTTCGCTTTACTGCAATCACTTATGCACTGTTGTCTTGGTTTTAGATCACTGCTAACCAGAACTCCCAAATCCTTTTTGCAATCAGTAACATTAACCCTTTCCGTGTCGGTCCTGTAGTATTATGGCTTGAGAGCCAGTGTCAGTCCCATAATACTACGCCAAAATTCTAGCGTCTTCAAATCTAGCGGGAGAAAGCTGGTACACATCCATGTGAGAGAATGGGTCTGCGTGTTAAGTGTGAGCAGTATGAAAAAAATTGGGGCAGTGCACTGTGGGAGTGCTAAATCAGTACGCCTTGGCCGCCAAGCCTAGCGGTAAGGAATACCCCACTCTCCAGCAAATTGGGACTCTTCCTTTCCCAAGTGATAGTTCTAACACAGATTGAAGTGTCAGTGAAGATGAATCTCATGGTTCTGAGGAGTTTGTGACAGAAAGTAATGCCCAGGATACCAGAAATAGCGCTGAAAACCCAGACGATTATCAACCTTCCACCAAAAAAGGTCAGACTTATTTCCATGTGGGTGGTTGGGAAGACAATGTGGGTAGTGGGTTTGTATAAACAGGTTTTGTCAACTACATAATGATAACAATGTTTGTGCAATTATTGTGCTGCATCCGAGTGGATATATATACATTATGCACTATATCGGTCTCACAGGCCACAAAAATTGCTTAAAAAAATAAAATACGTATTAAAAAATAAAAGAAAAAAGTAGAATAAAAGTAAAAATAATATACCAAGTGAGCGACAGCCACTGATGTTTCCGTAAGCGGTTCACTTTCTTCCAACTTCATACCTCTATATCTTCGTAAGTATTGATCGCAAAATCATTCTTTTGTCTTATAATACTCAGAAAAATATTCTTTAAGATTTTGGTAAGAAAAACTAAATTTTTTTTTTCGAATATTTTTTGACAGTGAGTTAAGGATCTGGGGTCTCAACACTGAAAGAGTTAAGATCTACATTATTTAGTTTATATGTGGCATGGTTATTTTCCTGCCCAATGTTTAGAACTTTGCATCTGTCTAAATTAAACTGCATCTGCCACATCTCTGACCACTGCATCAGTCTATTCAAATCTTCCTGGAGTGCTCTAATGGCCTTGTCAGAATGAATTCATCAGCCTATTTTGGTGTCATCAGCAAACTTCCTTATATCGCTATTTATTCCCTCATCTATGTTTTTTATATAGATTGTGAACAAGGAGCCCAACATTGACCTCTGCGGAACACCGCTCGTGACGCTTCCCCACTCTGATTTCTCCCCATTTATGCAAACTCTGCTGCCTATCTGTCAACCACGCCTCTATCCAGGAAAAAATTTCTCCTCCTATTCCATGTGCCTTAATTTTCCTCAATAGTCTCTGATGCAGGACTCTATCAAAAGCCTTACTGAAGACCATATACACAACACATTTATGACCATGATCTACCTTTTCATATACCTTAGTGAAAAAAGTTAATAAATTTGTAAGGCAGGAACACCCTTTTGTAAAACCATGCTGAGATTCATTGATTAATTTATGCTTTTCAAGATGGCTACAAATTGCCTCAGCAATTATTGATCCCATAAATTTTCCCAATATGGAGGTTAAGCTTATTGGTCTATAGTTTGAAGCTAAGGACCTGTCACCTGCTTTGAAAATAAGCACCACATTTACCATTTTCCACTTATTTGGCAATATGCCAGTTTGTAGTAATATGTTGAAAAGATTAGCCAAAGTATTGTTATTGATTAGCCAAAGGTTTGCTAAGCTCCTCTATAAATTCCTTTAGAACCCTAGGGTACAGTTCATCAGGGCCCAGGGATCTGTTAGGTTTTAATTTATCTATCTGTCTAAGGACCATGTCATTTGTGACCCTAATCATGCATAGTTTACTATCATCCTGTTCTACCTAATTTATTATTTCTGGAATATTGCTAGTAACTTCCTGTGTAAAAACTAAAAGGAAGTAAACCATACCCCCGGCCGGGATTGAACCCGCGGTCATAGAGTCTCAAAACTCCAGCCCGTCGCGCTAGCCACTAGTTAAAAGGAAGTAAGTGTTAAAAATACCACACATTTCCTTATTACTGTCAGCGAGCCGACCTGAGTAAGTTTTGATAGGGCCTATCTTGTCCCTAATCTATCTTCGGTATACCTGAAAGAATCCTTTTGGGTTAGTCTTCGATTCCCTTGCAACTTTAGCCTCATAATCTCTCTTTGCTTTCCTTATTCTCTTTAACTGAATATACTGATTTCTGAACTGTCCCTCTCCTCTTTTGATTTGCCTATACAGTGGTCCCCCGCTTTTCGGAGTTCCCGGCAATTGTAAATTTCGCCAATCATAGGGGTATTTTCGTATAAACATGGACTCGCTTTTCATAGGTTGACTCACGAGTCGTAGTTCGTCTGGGACGCGTACCCACGGCGTGAGCCGGGGCGGCAGCCAGTCTGGCATTGTTTACCAGTGAGCGAAGGTCCCCTCACGTGCTCCAGCGAAATATTTCATAATATTCCATTTATTTTAGTGCTTGCAAGTACTAAATAAGCTACCATGGCTCCAAAGAAAGCTCCTAGTGCCAAGCCTGTGGTAAAGAAGGTGAGAAATACAATTGAATTTTAAAGAAAACCATCATTGAACAATATGAAAGTGATACAAGTGTGGCCGAACTGTCCAGGATGTATAAGAAACCCTACACAACCTTATGTTCCATAGTGGCCAAAGAAAAAGGAAGTAAAGGGAAACGCTTTTGTTGCAAAGGGAGTAACTATGCTGACAAAAATGAGATCACCAGTACTGGAAGGGTTGAGAATTTTATTATGGTGTGGATAAATGAGAAAAAATTAGCAGGAGATACTCTTATGACTTCGATTATTTGTGAAAAGGCTAGGCAGTTGCACAACGATCTTGGTAAAGAAATTGCCTGCAAATAGGGGTGATGTGAGTAAATTTTAAGGCCAGCAAAGGCGGGTTTGAGAGATTTAAGAACCGTTACTGGCATACAGCGTGGTAAGGCATGGTGAGGCTGCCAGTTCGGACCACATGGCGGCTGAAAAATATGTGCATGAATTCCAGGAGTACATAGAGGCTGAAGGACTGAACCTGAACAAGTGTTCAATTGTGACGAAACAGGCCCCCTTCTGGAAAAAAAATCCCAAAAGAGGACCTTCATTACACAGGAAAAGGCAATGCCAGGACACAAGCCTATGAAAGACAGGCTGACGCTAATGTCTGTGCTGATGCTAGTGGGGATTTCAAAGTGAAGCCATTACTAGTGTACCATTCTGAAAATACAGAGTGTTCAGGAAAAACAATGTTATGAAGAGTAAATTGTTGTGTTTTTTGGAAAACTAATAGTAAGGCATGGGTCACGAGGGAAAATTTTCGTCGAGTTTGGTTCAATGAAGTGTTTGGCCCCAGTGTGAAGGAGTATCTCCTGGAAAAGAAATTGGATCTTTAAGTGCTGCTTAGTAATGACAATGCAAACCCGCTCATCCCAAAACTGGATGACCTAATTTTCGAGGAGTTTGGGTTCATCACAGTAAAGTTCTTGCCCCAAATACCACTCCTCTCCTCCAACCCCTGGACCCGCAGGTTATTGCAAACTTTAAAAACTCTACACAAAGCAATGTTTCACAGGTGCTTGACTGTGACCACAGACACTCACTTGACCCTAAGGGAATTTTGGAGAGAACACTTCAGCATCCTCCATTGCATAATCCTTATAGGTCTGGCTTGGGAGGGAGTGACTACCAGGACTTTGAACTCTGCCTGGGGGAAAAATTGTGGCCAGATTGTGCGACAAGAGGGATTTTGAAGGATTTGGGGCGGACACTAATGAGCCTATGTCTGTTGTAAAATCAATTGTGGCACTGGGGAGTTCCCTGGGGTTGGATGTGAGTTTGGAGGGTGTGGAAGAATTGGTGGAAGACCACAATGAAGAGCTCACCACTGAGGAGCTGCAAGAGCTCAGCAGGAGAGCAACACATCGCAGCTCAGGAATCTTGCTGCAGAGGAAAGAGAGATGGAAAAAGGTGCCTTCTTCAGAAATTAAAGAGATTTTTACTTTGTGGGGCAAAATGGAAAGCTTTATGGAGAAACATCCCCTAACAAGGTTGTTGCAAGCCCGGTTGGCAACATTTTACAGTGACAAAATCTTGGGCCATTTTAGGGAAGTGTGTAAAGAGACGCCAGAAACAGAGCTCTCTCCACAGTTATTTTGCGAGACAGGACTCCAGTGACTCTCAAGGTGGTCCTAGTGGCATTAAGAAACAGAGAAGAGAAGCAACCCCAGAAAAGCAAATGGTACCTGAGGTGTTGATGGAAGGGGATTCCCCTTCCAAACTATAAACAATCCACTCTCTCCTCCTCCTCCAGTCTCCCATACACTAAGAAGAATCTCCAATAAAGGTAAGTGTTATGCTGTTAATGTTTCATTCATCATTTCCCATTGTATTGTTTATGTACTACATGTATATTTCATGTAGTACATAAACAATACTTCTGGGTGTCAGGAATGGATTAATTGTACATTATTTCTTATGGGGAAAATTGATTTGTAAATCGTAAATTTCGTTTATAGTAACGGCTCCAGGAACGCATTAATTACGAAAAACGAGGGACCACTGTATATGCCTCTCTTTTGACCAGTGAGATGTTTTAATCTACTGTTTATCCATTTACGATCATTTTTGTTTGATCTGATTTCCCTATTCAGAACATAACCTGTCTGTGCAGCTAGAACTATGCTCTGGAAAATGTCATATCAGCAACCATCACCACCTACCTGACCCATAGTAAAGTCATTCCAGTTCAGCTCACCCAGGTAATTTTGCAGTCCTATGAAATCAGCCAAGCAGAAGTCAGGAACAGAGACTTGATTGCCATTATTAGGGTAATTCCATGATATATGTGTATTAAAACTGAGTGATTCGTGATCACTTTCCCCAAGCTCATCATTAACCTCAAGATTATTAATTAGTGATTCCTTGCTGGTAAGTACCAACTCAAGCAGGTTATTTCCTCTAGCTGGTTCTGTCACAAACTTTTAAAAAACAATCCTGAATCGTATCAAGAAAGTTGCTTGACTCAATTTCCTGTCAAACTGCTTCAGTCAATTTGTCTAAAGTTAAAATCTCCCATTAGTACAACATTTTCCAAGTGTACTGCACTCCTTATCAAGGTTTGGGGCCCTGGGAATCATACCCAAGATTAGTTTTTCACAGCCCTCAAGAAGCTGGATAACCTGGAGAGAGTTCCAGGGTTCAACGTCCCCACGGCCCGATCTGTGACCAGGCCTCATGGTGCATCAGGGCCTGATCAACCAGGCTGTTACTACTGGCCGAACACAATCCAATGTACAAGCCACAACCCGGCTGGTCAGGTACCGACTTTAGGTGCTTGTCCAGTGCCTGCTTGAAGACAGCCAGGGGTCTATTGGTAATTCCCCTTATGCATGCTGGGAAGCAGTTGAACAGTCTTGGGCCCTTGACACTTATTGTGTTAGTCTCTTAGCGTACTAGTGACACCCCTGCTTTTCATTGGGGGGATGTTGCATCGTCTGCCAAGTCTTTTGCTTTCGTAGTGAGTGATTTTCGTGTGCAAGTTTGGTACTAATCCCCCTAGGATTTTCCAAGTATACATAATCACGTATCTTTTCCGCCTGCGTTCTAGGGAGTACAGGTTTAGGAACTTCAAACATTCCCAATAATTGAGGTGTTTTATCTCCGTTATGCGTGCCGTGAAGGTTCTCTGTACATTTTCTAGGTCAGCAATTTCACCTGCCTTGAAAGGTGCTGTTAGTGTGCAGCAATATTCCAGCCTAGAGGGAACAAGCGACCTGAAGAGTCATCATGGGCTTGGCATCCCTGGTTTTGAAGGTTCTTGTTAACCATCCTGTCGTTTTTCTAGCAGAGGTGATTGATACAATGTTATGGTCCTTGAAGGTGAGATCTTCCGACATGATCACTCCCAGGTCTTTGACATTAGTTTTTCGCTCTATTGTGTGGTTGGAATTTGCTTTATACGCCAATGAAATATTAATTTCCTTACATTTTCCATATCTGAGTAATTGAAATTTCTCATCATAGAACTTCATATTGTTTTCTGCAGCCCATTTAAAGATTTGGTTGAAGTCCGCCTGGAGCCTCGCAGTGTCTTCAATGGAGGACACTGTCATGCAGATTTGGATGTCATCTGCAAAGGAAGACACAGCATTGTGGCTTATATCCCTGTCTATGTCTGATATGAGGATGAGGAACAAGATGGGAGAGAGTACTGTGCCTTAAGGAACAGAGCTATTCACCATAGCCGCCTCAGACTTTACTCTGTTGACTACTACTCTGTGTTCTATCTGTCAGGAAATTAAAGATCCATCTACCAACTTTTCCTGTTATTCCTTTATCACTATTACACCATGGTCACACTTGTCAAAGGCTTTTGCAAAGTCTGTGTATATTATATCTGCATTTTGTCTTCTAGAGCATCCAGGACCTTGTCGTAGTGGTCCAGTAGTTGGGACAGACAGGAGCAACCTGCTCTAAACCCACGCTGCCCTGGGTTGTGTAACTGATGGGTATCTAGATGGGTGGCAATCTTGCTTCTCAGAACCCTTTCAAAGATTTTTATATGGGACATTAGCACTATCAGTCTGTAGTTCTTTGCTATTGCTTTATTGCCCCCTTTGTGGAGTGGGGCTATATCTGTTGTTTTTAGTAACTGTGGGACGGCCCCAGCGTCCATGGTCCCTCTCCACAGGATGTTAAAAGCACATGATAGGGGCTTCTTGCAGTTCTTGATGAACACGGTGTTCCACGAGTCTGGGCCTAGAGCAGAGGGCATGGGCATGTCATTTATCACCTGCTCGAAATCATTTAGATCTTCGACTCGCAGTCTGATTAGCGGCTCGCTAAAAACCGAGTCACATTGGGACTTCAGTAGCTCACTCACTTCCTTGCTGTCATCTGTGTAGGACCCATCTTGTTTAAGTAGGGGACGAATACTGGATGTTGTTCTCGACTTTGATTTGGCATAAGAGAAGAAATACTTTGGGTTTCTTTCAATTTCATTTATGGCTTTTAGTTCTTCTTGCAATTCTTGACTCCTGTAGGATTCCTTTAGCTTTAGTTCGATGTTTGCTATTTCTCTGACCAGTATCTCCCTACGTACTGCAGATAAAATTGGCCTCTTTTAGCCGCTCTGTTATTCTTTGTCTTCGCCTGTAAAGGGAGAGCCTTTCTCTTTCTAGTTTACATCTTCTCCATTTTCTTAAAGGAATATGCCTTGAGCATATTTCGAGTGCCACAGAGTTAATCTGTTCTAGGCATAGGTTGGAGTCTGTGATGCTTAGGCTTTCTTCCCAGTTCACATCATTTAGGACTTGGTTTACTTAGTCCCACTTTATGTTCTTGTTATTGAAGTTGAATTTAGTGAAGGCTCCCTCGTAACTGATCACATTTTGTCGGTCTGGGGCTCCACGCATACAGGTCTGAACCTCTATTAAGTTGTGATCTGAGTACAGTGGACCCTTGGGTAACAGCATTAATCCGTTCCAGAGCGCTTGCCTTCAACCGATTTTGCCATTAGGCAAATTAATTTTCCCTATAAGAAATAATGGAAGTCCAATTACAGTGGACCCTCAGGTAACGATGACATCGGATAGCAATAAAATTGGATAGCAATGCATTTTAGCGTAAAAATATTGGCTCAGCCAACAATGAAAAACCCGGTTAAGGACAATCGTTCCGAACATGTCCGCCTGTCCGTCTGGCCTGAGCATGCCTCAGCTGCCCTGCCTTCAGCTAGTGTGCCATTGTTTGCAAGCCAATGCGGATGGTTCCACACAAACATTCAATACATTTTGTATTATTCCATTGTTTTTAGTGCTTGTAACAGCTAAATAAGCCACCATGGGCCCCAAGAAAGCTTCTAGTGCCAATCCTGTGGTAAAAAGGGCGAGGTGTACTATCAAACTGAAGAAAGAGATAATTGCAAAGTATGAAAGTGGAGTGCGTGCCTCCGAGCTGGCCCAGTTGTATAACAAACCCCAATCAACCATCGCTGCTATCTTGGCCAACAGAGAGGCAATCAAGGAAGCTGTTGTTGCAAAAGGTGCAAGTATGCTTACAAAACAGAGATCGCAAATACTCGAAGATGTGGAGAGACTTTTATTGGTGTGGATCAATGACAAACAATTATCAGGAGACAGTGTTTCACAGTCAATCATATGTGAAAAGGCAAGGCAATTGCATGTGAATCTCATTAACCCTTAAACTGTCCAAGTAGATCTATGTTCACATGCATAGTGCTCCAAAAGTAGATCTACTTTTTTTTTTTACATATTTTCAAATATAAAAAAAAAAAAGTAGATCAAAGTTTGTTTTACACGTTTTCAAATGTAAAAAAAAAAAAGATCTTTTTTTTTTACATGCTTTCAAATGTTGAAAAAACATAGATCTACATTTGGACAGTTTAAGAGTTAAGAAAATGCCTGGATCTAGTGCTAATGTTAGTGATTTTAAGGCCAGCAAAGGTTAGTTTGGGAGATTTAAGAATTATAGTGGCATACATAGTGTGATAAGGCATAGCGAGGGTGCCAGTTGTGACCAAAAGCAGCTGAAAAATGGGCAGGAATTCAAGGAGTACATAGACACTGAAAAATTAAAACTCCAACAAGTGTTTAATTGTGACGAAACAGGCCTGTTTTGGAAGAAAGTGCCAAACTGGACCTACATTACACAGGAGGAAAAAGCACTGCCAGGACACAAGCCTATGAAAGGCTAACTCTAATGTTTTGTAGTAATGCTAGTGGGGATTGCAGAGTGAAGTCTTTACTCGCGTATCACTCTGAAACTCCCAGAGTGTTCAAGAAACACAGTGTAGTCAAGGCTAATTTGTGTGTGATGTGGAAGGCAAACAGTAAGGCATGGGTCACTGGAGACATTTTTCATGATTGGTTCCATCATGTGTTTGGCCCCCACTGTGAAAAAATACCTCCTGGAAAATAAATTGGACCTCAAGTGCCTCCTGGTATTAAACAATACTCCTGTTCATCCTCCAGACTTGCTAGAGCAAATTGTGGGAGGAGCCGAGTTTCATAAAAGTGAAATTTTTGCCTCCTAACACCACTCCTCTCCTCCAGCCCATGGACCAGCAGGTCATTTCAAATTTCAAAAAACTGTACACCAAAGCAGTGTTTCAAAAGTGCTTTGAAGTGACCTCAGACACTGAACTGACCCTAAGGGAGTTTTGGAAAGATCACTTTAGTATCCTCAGTTGCATAAACCTTATAGGTAAAGCTTGGGAGGGAGTGACTTGTAGGACTTTGAACTCTGCTTGGAGGAAACTGTGGCCACAATGTGTACAAGAGAGGGATTTTGAAGGGTTTGGGGCTAACCCTGAGGAGCCTATACCAGTTGTGGAATCTACTGTGTCATTGGGGAAGTCCATGGGGTTGGAGGTTAGTGGGGAGGATATGGAAGAGTTGGTGGAGGACGACGATGAAGAACTAACCATTGATGAGCTGCAAGAGCATCTGCAACAGCAAAAGAGCACAACTGAGGAAATTGCTTCAGAGGAGAGGAGAGATGGAGGAAGTTGCCTTCTTCAACGGTTAAGGAAATTTGCACAATGTGGACAAAGGTGTAAGCCTTTACGGATGAACATCACCCTGACACAACTATTGCAAGCCATAATGGTGACTTATACAATGACAATGTTGTGGCCCATTTCAGGAAAATCTTAAAGGAATGCCAGAAACAGAGCTCTATGGACAGATTTTTGGTGCAACAGAGGTCCAGTGACTGTCAAGTTATTCCCAGTGGCATTAAAAATAGAAGGGAAGTAACCCTGGAAAAGGACTTGCTACCTAAAGGCCTTATGGAGGGGGATTCCCCTTCCAAACAATAATACACCTCCATCATCTCCACTCCTCCCATCTCATCACTCATCAATAAATGTAAGTGTCAACTATTCTTCATGTAGTATTTATTCTTCATGTATCATTGTTTTCTGGGTAGGAAATTGTATATTTCATGTGGAAAAATTTTTTTTAATACTTTTGGGTGTCTAGAACGGATTAATTTTGTTTTCGTTATTTCTTATGGAGAAAATTAATTCGGCTAACGATAAAATCGGTTATGGGCAAGCTCTCTGGACTGGATTAAAATCGTTACCCGAGGGTACACCGTAATCCGTTTCAGACACCCAAAAGTATTAACAAAAAATATTTTTTTTTAAAGATTAAATACGTATAGATATACATACAGAAAACAATGACAAATAAATATAAAGCACTAATAAAATGGATAAATGAACATTTAACATAACACTTACCTTTATTGACTCTTGCTGGTGTATGGAAGGCAAATAAGAGGCAAGAAGGTGAGTTTATTACGCTTCAATATGATGCTAATATCATCTCTACGGCTTATTTATCTATCAATTCATCTAATATGAAATAATAAACAATATTAATAACATAGACACATGATATATACTCTAGAATGAATAAAATGTCAAAATGCATGTGAGGAATAGGTGGTAGTGGTGGTGTTGGGCTTATCAAGGCCAATGAGAGAGGCCGTACATATTAGTAGTGGTGGAGGCGGCAGCAGAACCCACCACCTCTATTCACACTTAACCCGTAAACAGTCCAAACGTATATATACATTCACTACCCCAGTGCACTGAATATTTTGAAAAATAAAAAAATAATTTTTTAATGAAAATAAAGAGTACATTTTTCTAAGTGTTATAGGATTAAAAAAAAATTAGGGTCAGTACTTACTGAGATATGAGGCTGCAAAGTTGGCACTTAATGCTCACCTCACAGCAACATAGAGTCCTGCCACTTGCAGAAGTGTTGCCGATATACCATTTTTTCTCATTTTTATATTATTTTATATAATTTTTATGTTCTGATACATGTAATTACAATTTATTGTAGTTCTTGTCATTTCATAACCAATCTTTGTTCTGACCCTAATATTAGGCACTGAAATTGTACTCAAATTGTCACCAACACATTGACAGGTGGACATTTACACCTGCCTTGGTCATTTACTATTGTCTAGTAATATATACAAAGTATTTATAGGTCCCAGCAATGTTTTCGATACATGGGAGTATAGAAGAAGGGAGGAGAGGAGGAGGAAGAAGGAAGAAATTCCCTTGAAGCAATGTACAAGACAAGTGTTCAGTGACAAGTATCCGGGAGGGCAGTGATAAGATCAGATATGAGATGACATTTGATGGGCTCCAGCGAGGATGCAGAGATAAGGGATGACATTTGATGAGCTCATATCTCTGATTATTTGTCTGTCTTATTTCTCTGTCTGCTTGTCTCTTTCCATCTCTCTGCTTGTCTCTCTGTCTGTCTCAGAGAGCCACTGTGAACCAACAGGTATTCTTATGCATTATATCTACAAGCACAGTATAGCACTTCGGATTTTTTAGGTTATCCTAGGTAATTTACACTATGTATAATTGTATTTGTGTGTACCTGTGAGAAAGATAGACAGAGACAGATAGACAGAGACAAATAGACAGACAGACAGAGATAGAAATAGACAGAGACAGATAGGCAGACCCTAAACTTGCAGTTAACATCAGTTTCCTCTTAAAAGGGGAGTGTTAGTATGACATTACATCAGTGAATCCTTGGTGTTTGCCACACTGTTTGCTCCAGCTGCTGCTCTGTATAACTGGCGCTCCCACAAGGTACTAAGTGGTCCCAGATTTTTTTTTAATATGGTGCACACCGAGTGTTAAGACCCATTCTATGCTGACCAGGCATCTCAGGCCAATTGTGCCAAATTTGGAGGCAGAAAAAATAAAACGTATATTTACGTTTGGGGCACTAGCGGTAGGAACGTATATACACGTTTGGACCTTTTACGGGTTAAACACTGTGTGTAATTTATAAATAAGAAATATTTACATTTTAATTTATAAATAAGAAACATTTACATTTTATAAATAAGAAATATTTACATTTTAATAAGTTAGTTAGTTTATTTAGATATACACAATACAGTTACGTACATAGACTATCATACATAGCAGCATATGTGTAAAGTACCGAGGATAACCCAAAAAAGTCAGAGTGACTTACGTATTTCCATTTGGGCCCTTTTATATTTACACATTTACTTTTATACTTACGCTTTTATATTTACACTTACCTTAGAGGAGATGTTAGTTTAATTAGTTTGATGGAGGAAATGCTGGCAGAGATTTAGGGCGGTGGAAGATAGCAAGCCGGCGAATGTTCATTGGCCCGAAACACATCCAACAACATTGGAGAGTTACTTTCGTGTCGTTTGTCTATCGCTTATTCGCTTTACTTGCTACACTGTTAATTCTACGCTCTATCGTTGGCTGGCACAATAGCCTTTATCGATACCTGCTGCTTTAGTATCGTACATATCGTAGAATCACTGAATCACTGCAGAAGGCACATTCTTCCCTCTCTCTTCCTCCTCCACTTTGGTACTTTGCTACAAGTTTTTTCTTGAATTCTATTGTGCTTCTTTCCTTCTTTACCACAGGGCTGACACGCGAAGCTTTCTTTGGGCCCATGGTGGCTTATTTAGCAGTTACAAGCACTATGAACGATGGAATAATACAAAATATATCCCATGTACGCGTAGAATCCTACTTCCTAGCTTGTAAACAATGGCACACTGGCTTTACATGGGCTCAGGCCACGTGGACACGTTCGAGATGAATGTCCTTAACCGAGTTCTTGGGCATTAGCCGAGCCAATATTTTGACGCAAGAGCGTGCCGCTATCTGATTTTGGTGTTAGCCGATGCCGCCGTTATCGAGGGTCCACTGTATACAGTGGACCCCCGCATAACGATCACCTCCGAATGCGACCAATTATGTAAATGTATTTATGCAAGTGCATTTGCACGTGTATGTTTGGGGGTCTGAAATGGACTAATCTACTTCACAATATTCCTTATGGGAACAAATTCGGTCAGTACTGGCACCTGAACATACTTCTGGAGCGAAAAAATATCGTTAACCGGGGGTCCACTGTATATTGTTTTTGATATGGTGACATTTCGTATCAGATCATCACTGTTAGTGAAGATGAGGTCCAGTGTATTCTCCAATCTTGTAGGCTCTATTATTTGTTGGTCCAAGGTGAATTTGGTGCAGAGATTTAAAAGCTCGTGTGTGTGTGTTTTCATCTGAGCTGCCTCCTGGTGTTATCTCTGCAACAACATTATTTGCTATATTCCTCCATTTTAGGTGCCTTAAGTTGAAATCCCCCAGAAGCAAGATGTTGGGGCAGGAGCCGGAAGATTTTCCAGACAGTTGTCAATTTTCAAAAGCTGTTCCTGGAATTGTTGGGACATTGCATCTGGAAGCTTGTATACAACTACAATGACCAAATTTTGGTTCTCGATCTTTACTGCTAAAACTTCAACTACATCATTTGAGGAATTTAGTAGTTCTGAGCATATAAGTGACTCTGGTATACAGGCCAAACCCCCCCGCCCCCCATCCCCTTTTGCCTGTTCACTCTGTTGCACCTGTATAGGCTGTAACCCGGGATCCATATTTCATTGTCCAAGTGATCCTTTAAGTGTAACCAAACAGATTCAGTGGCTGACGCTTCTAATTTTATATCTTGTCTAACAACAATTTAAATTGTCTCTGACACATCGCTTCTCCACCACCCTTCCTATTGGCCCTATCAGTGTGGAATAATTTAAAGCCTTGTATGTGGCATTCAGAAGGCATTTCTCTATCTTTCAGATTGAGCCAGGTCTCTGTCATAGCAATAATATCTATGCTTCCTGCACTTGCAATTAATCTTACCTCATCTATCTTATTTCTTACACTCCTGTTATTAGTAAACCTTAAGGGAGCTAGTCTCTTGCTGCCCTCTGCTGTCTTCCTTTGTTAGCTGACCTGATCCACTGTCTTTATTTGTAACTTTATGATGAATAATGTCTTTTAAACATTTACTGTTTTCAACCCAAGTGCTACAACCTGAGTGTTCCCCACACACACCCATACTTCAAGAAACTCTACACCAACGCACTTTTTGAAAGGTGCTTTGAAGTCACTTCAGAAACAAATTTAACCCTCAGGGAGTTCTGAAAGGACCATTTCAATATCCTCATTTGCTTGAGGCTTAATGACAAAGCCTGGGGGTAATGTGTCTTCCAGGACCATGCAGACAGCATAGAAGAAATTGTGGCTTGACTTCTTGGAAGTCAGGGATTTTAAAGGTTTTAAAGATGATCCTGAGCTGCTAGAGGATATCGTGTCCCTGGGTAAGACCTTAGGCCTAGAGGTGACTGAAAATGATGTGGAGGAGTTGGTGGAGGAGCAAAGAACTGAACTCACCACAGAAGAACCTCTAAACCTTCAAAAGGAGCAGAAACAGACTGCAGCAGAGGAGCCATCATCAAAGGAAGAGAAGGGTAAGATTTTTTAACCCCGGAGGGTTAGCCATCCAGGATAACCCAAGAAAGTCAGTGTGTCATCGAGGACTATTTAACTTATTTCCACTGGGGTCCTCAATCTTGTCCCCCAGGATACGACCCACACCAGTCGACTAACACCCAGGTACCTATTTGCTGCTAGGTGAACAGGACAACAGGTGTAAGGAAACGCGTCAAAATGTTTCCACCCACCAGGAATCGAAGCCGGTCCCTCCGTGTGTGAAGCAGGAGCTTCAGCCACCAGGCCAAGGATGATGTACCCACTGCACTTAAGGCAATGTGTGTGCTAAATGGCATAAAGTGCAGGAGTTTACTGAAAAATACCATCCAGACAAAGCAGTGGTCATCAGTCTCTCTTAACATGTACAATGACAGTGTAACTATCTCAATTTAGACAAGTGTTAAAACGGAACCTGAAACAAACCTCACTGGACAGGTTTTCAGCGAGATAAAGAACCAGTGAGCCAGAACAGTGTTAGCGGTGAAGAGAGACAAAGAAGGGAAACATTAGTTCTCCTCTGAGAGGTAAGGGGCAGTTAAATTTTCATTTACTGTACAGTGTTTCAGTTAAATTTTCATTTAGTATTCACTTTTACAGTTTGTCTATGCTGTATAATTTTGCACAGCACAGGGAAATAGATTAATTTTATTTACATTATTCTTATTAGGAAAAATTTCTTTGGTTGTCGTTGATTTTTGCTGCCGAATCGACATCTGGACTGCATTAAACTTGAAAACCGAGGTTCACTGTATTATTAATTAATATTTATATACACACAGATGTGCACCGTTCAGTGTCTATATCCTCCAATTCCTTGAATCAAGAGCCTCTGGCACAAGGAATGCCAGTAATTTCATCAACAGGTTGATCAAGAGAAGTCTCCGATATTTCCCCCCCTCCCACCTCCACCACCACCTCCCCCACCCCCTCCCCACCACCACCCCCTCCCCACCTCCACCACCCCTCCCCACCTCCACCACCACCCTCCCACCCTCCACCTCCACCACCCCTCCCCACCAAGACCCTCAAAATGTTGGTTTATAACAAGACAAAATTCATTTCCTTCATAAATCAATATAATCATAAATTTGAACTAAAACATTAATAAGACGAGGTTTCCGGACCACAATTATATGATGCTGCAATAAGTTTTATTGCAGTGAAGTATGTAGTTTAAGAGGCAGTATATATATATTTATACAATCAACACTTAACTCACACAATGATGGTAAATTATAATTAATCTGACCCTAAGAGTCAGACATTACAACGATCAATAATTATTAGATCAAAGTCTTTAATAAAAACTTGAAATTTACAACGCATCATTTCTTGAACAACCTGTTAAATGTTAGATATATATTACTAGTTGTGGAGGCACAAGGATACAGAATATTCCTCAAAGATATATTTTGTAACCCTGTTACGTTACTTATGGTCCACCACAACCTTCCTCCCTCCACAGTTTGACTTCTTATGTCACAAACATCAAGATCTACGATACCAGCCGGTGAGTATGGATTCTTACCAAGAGTCTTTAATTAAGGATTCCAAGGAATAGAACAGAATTTAAAGAACACACGATCTGCTTCACGTCTCTACCGCCGCCATCATTACCAGGCTCAACACACACACTCGTACTCTTAACTCAATAATATATGTCCATAATAACATATATATATATATAAATATATATATATATATATATATATATATATTATATATATATATATTATATATATATTATATATATATATATATATGTGTAACAATTGCATTAGATTTTACTAAAAAGTTAATAAAAACCAATAAGCTATGACTGATGCAAAAAAAAAAAATTGCTTTTACATAGCATTATTTTATTTTTTCCATAGCTTAAATTATGTTACTTCAATTTATTTCCATTATTATACAATAATTTATTTATTATAATTCAATAACTGGTTAAGGCAAAGATACTTTGATATCTTCTCATAACCTTGAGAGTACCACCAACCTGACACTAGAAATGCGTTCATAAACTCGAACATTTTCTTAAAACATTATCAGAAAAATAATGTTAGGCCTATATAACTTTGACATAAAGTTTTGTAAAGGGCATTTAAAAACCCCGTCAACTAATAAAGGGCAAATTCCAAGTCATTAATGTAAAAAAAAAAAAAAAATTGTGAGTGAATATGTTATATAAAAAATGATCCTGGCTGAAGGAGACTCAAACCTACAAAACCTTGGAAAAAGGGTACGCAGTGCTTTACCAAGCACCCAACAGGACCAATACCTTGGAGTCCAGCTTGCCTAGACTTTGACCAAGGCACCCAGCTTTGGGGAGAAGGTTACAGCATTTCATCCACCCCTGCAGCATCACCCTTTACTAGAGTTTTTAACATGAAGGGAAATTCGCAAGAGCAGGCGAAAAGCTGTAACCCTTCTCCCTGAAAGCTGGCTTTTGGATCAAAGTCTAGCGCAAGCGGGGACTCCAAGGTATTGCCCCATTGTGGGAAATTGGGGAAAGCACTGCGTATTTGTTCCAAGGTTCGTAGTTCGACTCCTTCAGCCAGTCATTTTTATATATATTTCGCCGCTTTGCAAATTTCCCTTCTGTTATATATATTATATAATAAAATTAATAATATAAAAATATATATATATATATATATATAATATATATATAATATAAATATAATATTATATTATAAAAATGTCGTGCCGAATAGTAAAACTGGTCAATTAGCAAGAACTCATTTAAAATTAAGTTTTTTCCGAATTTTTCTTTTACTTTTTAAAAAAATTTTTTTTTTCATTAATGTTATGTAAAAATTAAAAATTTTTTTGCCCCAAAAAAGAATTTTAGAAAATTTTCCCTAATTTTATTAAAACAAGAACAATTTATTTAAGCCTACCCCCAACTAAATTTTTTTTAGATTTTGTTTACAATAAAAAATACTAAACAAACACAATAAATATATTTTTTTTCGTTAGGTTCAAAGTTTTTTGGCAACGCTCATCTTCCCATATGCTGTATGTCCTTTTTGGGCTTAGCGTTCTTTTTGATTATAATAATAAAAAAAATCATCTGCCATAAAACAAGTAAAATTTTGTATGCAATAATTCTCCCCTTGAGTTTACCTGGAGTTTACCGGAAAGGGGTTTTCCGGGGTCAACCCCCCCACCAGGCCTCCTGGTGGATCAGAGCCCTGATCAACCGGTGTTTGCGGGCCTGAAAACGAAAACCCAACGTACGAGCCACAGCCCGGGATCCGGAACTGACTTTGGGGTGCTTGCCCAGTCCCAGCTTGAAGACTGCCGGGGTCTGTTGGTAATCCCCCTTTGTGTGCGGGAGGCAGTTGAACAGTTTTCGGCCCCCGAACTTTTGTATGGTCTCTTAAAAGGCTAGTGACACCCTGCTTTTTCATTGGGGATGTTGCTCTCTGCCAAATCTTTTTCTTTCGTGGAGTGATTCCGTGTGCAAATTCGGTTCTGTCCCTCTGATTTTCCAGGTGTAATAAAAAGTATTCTCCCTCCCGATTCCAGGGGAAAACAGGTTTGGAACCTCAAAGGGTCCCAATAATTGAGGGTTTTATCTCCCTTATCGCGCCGTGAAAGTTCTCTGTACATTTTTAGGTCGGCAATTTCCCCTGCCTTTAAAAGGTGCTGTTAGTGTGGCAAAATTTCCCGCCCAGATAGAACAAGTGCCTGATGGTGTCATCATGGGCTTTCCTCCCAGTTTTTTAAAGGTTCTCATTTCCACCTGTCATTTTTTTAGAGATGCGATTATACAATGTTATGGGGTTTTAAGTGAATCCTCCGACATGATCACTCCCCGGGCCCTTTTACGTTGGGTTTCGCCCCTATTTTTGTGGCCAGAAATTTTTTTGTACTCGATGAAGATTTATTTCCCATTTTTTCCCTCTGAGTAATTGAAATTTTCATCGTTTTAAACCATATTGGGCTTAGCGCTTTTTTTTGATTATAAAATAATAATGCAAACCCACTGAAAGATTTGGTTGATGTCCCCCCGGAGCTTTGCAGTGTCTCAATGGAAGACACTGTCATGAGATTTGGGGGTCATCTGCAAAAGGAAAACCGGTCTGTGGCTGACCCTTGTCTATGCGGGTATGGGTAGGAACAAGATGGGGCGGTACTGACCCCTTTTGGGAAAAGAGTTTTTCCCCTAGCTGCCTCGGGGCTTTACTCTTTTGACGATACCTCGGTTCGTTATGAGGAAATTTTAGTCCACGACCGATTTTCCTGTTTTTCCTTTAGCACGCATTTTGTGCGCTATTACCCATGGTCACACTTTTCGAGGCTTTTGCAAAATCTGAAAATTTAAACTGCATTTTTTTTGTTTTTTCTAGGCTTTGGGCCTTGTTTGTAGTGATCCCAAAATTGAGACAGAAGGGGCGACCTGTTCTAAAAACCCCTGTTGCCCCCGGGTTTTGTAACTGATGGTTTCTAGAGGGGGTGACTTGTTTTTAGGACCCTTTCAAAGTTTTTTATGATAGGGGATGTTAGTGCTATTGGTCTGTAGTTCTTTGCTGTTCTTTCTGCCCCCTTTGTGGGGGGGCTATGTCTTTGTTTTTAGTAACTGGGGGACGCCCCCCGTGTCCTGCTCCCTCTCCATGGGTGGAAAAAGGCTCGTGATGGGGGTTTTCTGCTTTTTGATGAACCGGGTTTCCCATGAGCGGGCCCCTGGGGCAGAGTGCATGGGCATGTCTTTTTATCGACTGTTCGAAGTCATTTGGCTCGGGATAAATCGGATGGGCTTGTGTTAATAAAATTTTGTGGCTCTCTCACAAAAAATTCATTTTGATTTCGACGGAGAGGTAAACTCCGGCGGGGAATTATTGCATACACAAATTTTCACTTGTCTTAGGCAAGATGACGTTGTATTTAAGAAAAGATCGCAAGTTCTCCCTATTCGGCACGACAATAAAAAATTTAAATATATATATTATAATATATTAATATATAATTTTATATATTTAATATTATATAAATATATAATATATTATATCACTTGTAGTTTAATAAAGATATTGTATATATATATATATATAATATAATTTTAAATAATTTTTATATTTATTATTAATATATATATAATATATTCGTCCGAATAGCGAACTTCGATCGGGTTTAAAATAGCAACGTCTCTTGCCATATAGGACAATGAAAATTTGTGTATGCAATAATTTCCCCAAAAATCATTTTGAACCAAACGAAAAATTTAATTTTCACTGTTTTGTTAGATTAAATTATTAAAAAAAATCAAAATTATTTTGTTGGGTTAGGCTAAAATAAATTGATCGTTATAATAAGGTTAGGAAATTTTTCTAAGATTCTTCGGTGCAAAATTAAAATTTTTACTTAACTTTTAATGAAAAAAATATATCTTTAAACGAAAAGAGAAAATTCAGAAAGGACTTAATTTCAAATGAGTTCTTGCTAATTGACCAGTTTTACATATTCGGCACGACTAAAATTTTATGCCCGTGCCAATAGGCAGAACTTGCGATCTTGGTTTAAATAGCAACGCTCATTTTGCCAATAGGACAGGAAAATTTGTGTATGCAAAATTTCGCCAAAATCATTCTGAAGCTAACAAAAAAAATATATTTCACTGTGTTTGTTTAGTTTTAATTTTTGAAAACAAATCTAAAAATATATTTAGGGGTTAGGTTTAAATAAATTGTTCTTTTATAATAAGGTTGGGTAATTTTCTAAATATTTTTGGGAGCAAATTAAAAATTTTTTACATTAACATTAATGAAAAAAATATATTTTAAAAACGATAAGAGAAAATTTTAGAAGGGACTTAATTTTAAATGGTTCTTGCAAATTTGCCTTTTACATATTGGGCACGCATAAAATATATATATTTATTTATATATTTTATAAAATATATTTATATAATTTTAAATTTAAATATATATAATATTTTTTCCCTCAATACAATACAAGGTTACAGTCCTAGATACATCAAAACCCCAGCACTTTCCTGAACACGCTCAAAGCCCTTCAGTTCTTAACTAAAAACATCAGGTCCTTAAGCAAACACTATGATGACCCCCGGGCCTCCTTGAACACTAAAACACCCTTTCCCATTATTCTACTGAGACTGGGTTTAAACAGGACACAATTGTATCTACCCCTACCAGGGTACACAGCAATCCACAACTACAGACCATACCCAAATTTGGGGGTGGTACTGCAATTATTACCTAACCAATACTTTTATTAGCACTAATTGCTTTATGATGAATATGGGGAATACATTTTTGCTAATTTTTCGTAAAAAAAACCAAGATGCCTATAAAAATGGGGGCCCTTTACCGGATACAACCCCACAAATATCCCCAAACTTCAATGAGAATCTAAAGTCACTAATAACAAACAGACAAATGAACAAGCACCACCTTCTCTTAGCTGGAGACTTCAATATCAACCTTGGCCTACCAGATGATCAGACTGTAACTGATTTCATCAACAATATGAACAACACACTTCTCATACCAACAATAACTAAACCAACCAGGCTGACTGAGACAAGTGCAACCGTAACAGACCACATGTGGACCAATATACTAGCCCCCCTTAAATCAGGGATAATCACAGATAGCACTACTGACCACTACCCAACCTTCCTCTTAACAAACATTAGTAAGCCACCACTCGAATACAACAAAGTTTCATTTAGACTCCATGACGAGGCCTCAATAAAGAATTTCACAGCAGACCTAGAGACTGTTGACTGGCCTACAGAATTCTCCAAGGCCAATGGTATTGACGATTGGACAGACATTCTTCTTAACAAAATACTTAGACTTTACAACAAACATTGTCCTATAAAAACTAAACAGATCACGAATAAACGGCTTGGTTGCCCATGGCTAACCAGCAGCATTCTGAAATCCATTGATAAGAAACACCAATATGAAAAACAATATAGACAGGGCTTAATACACAAAGATATTCTTAAGCAATATTCAACAGTTCTCACCAAATTAATAAAGAAAGCCAAACAACTGTACTACTCCAGCAGATTCACTGACACAAGAGGAGATATAAAAAAGACCTGGAAAACACTTTCCCATATTCTGGGGACCCACAAACTGAAAAAAAAACTAGAATATTGTTCTAACTAAACCTCATAAAACACCACTGCATCCCACTGACACAGCTAACAAGATAAACGACTTCTTCTGAAACATAGGATCTAATCTCGCCAGTAAAATCCCACGTACCAATGCCCGTGCTGGGGACTACCAAGATGGGAATTTCCCAAATTCCTTCTATCTTGTACCAACTGAGCCCACGGAAGTCACCGCGATCATAAAGTCACTTAAAAATAACTCGGGGAATCTGTCTCACCCCCCACCATTATTGTACAAGCGAGCGGCCCATGTCCTTTCGCATGCCATTACATTACATTTTAACAAGTCACTAGAAACTAGCACTTTCCGGCACTACTCAAGACAGCAAGGGTTACACCAATACATAAAGGTGGTGACCCTACAGACGTAAACAACTATAGGCCAATATCAAGCTTATCATTGCTATCCAAAATCTTCGAGAAACTCGTGCGCAGGAGACTATATTCATTTATAACGTCACAAAACATACTCAACCCCTGCCAATTTGGATTCAGGAAAAATAAAAGCACTAATGATGCAATTATAAAAATGCTAGACCTCCTTTACACAGCATTGGAAAATTTTTTAGCTTAAGACTATTTACTTTGTTTTATACTTAATTCAAACTATAGATTCACTACAAATCTTATGATTACAAGCATTGATCCTGATACCAACCTCTTATTTAATGACTTAAATGAATCAAACAGTAACTGTAATTACTACACTGCAGAACAATCAAAGGCACTTCTCAGTGCCAACAACAACATAACTATATTTAACTACAATATCAGATCTTTAAGCAAGCATTACGATGACCTCATAGCATTACTAAATTCCTTACATGCCAATAATGTCCATCATTACACTAACTAAAAACCTGGCTAAAGCCTGATAGTACAATGTCTATGCCATTCCTGGTTACACAGCCATACACAACTGTAGGCCTGATCAACAAGGGGGTGGCACAGCCATATACTACTCAGACCAACTAGAATGTATCACTAATACTTGCACAAGGGATGAACATGGGGAATATATAATAGCTAAATTCAAATCAAAGTACCTACAAAAACCCTCTCACTTTGATAAACATCTACAGAGTTCCACAGTCAAACATTAGCCAATTTAGTCAAAATCTAGGAAGTATGATAACTGATGCACGCATGAACAAAGATCACTTACTCCCTCTCAGGTGACTTCAATAAATCTCCTGCAAGACCAGACCCACACGTTACTAAATTTCCACAAACACAATGATAACTGTATGTTTACAAACCAACAGTAACAAAACCTACAAGAGTTACAGAGACTAGTGTTTCCCTACTTAAACCACATCTGGACCAACACCAAAATCCCCTTTAAAATCAGGCATAATTACAGATAATACCACAGACCACTACCCTACTTTCCTCATAACAATCTTGGTAAACTACCCCAAGACACTACTAAAGTCCCCTTCAGACTTCAAAAATACAGCCATTAAAAATTCACAACACAAAGAAAAACTTTGATTGGACACGAGCTAAAAACCCATACAGATATTGACGAATGTATTAAAATTTTCAAAAAAAACCCAATACCTCTATAACAACACCCCCAAAAAAACTAAACGATGCAGCAAAGAGACTGAACAGTCCCTGCTAACACCCAATTCTCAAATCCATAAAACAAAACACCAAATAAAAAACAGACAGAAGGGTCACATAACCAAGCCCCAAAACAAAAACTTACTCGTCAACCCAAACCCCGCCGAAAAGAAGGAAAAAAAATTTGTTATAGAACAGTTTACCCAAACTTACAGGTGATATAAAAAAACCTGGAAAACCCCCTATCAAAATTCTGGGAAAAATAAAAAATTCACGAAATACGAAATAAAATAGCAAAAACGATAAAAACCCCAACTCCCCACCAACGAAAAAGCAAACAACTCAATGTTTTCCTCCACTAAGCAAAAACCTGCCAATAAAACCCCAAGCTCAGATACCCCACCAAATGACACCTCACCGCAACACCCGAACACACTGTTCCTACCTCCGATAACCCATACGAATCTCCCTATTATAAACGCACTAAAAACAAGGAGGAGATTTAAATACCTTCCCCCCCTTTATATCAAAAAGTTCACAATGCTATCACCAATCTTTGCAACATCTTTAACAAATCCATTGAACCTCCACCTTCCTAAAACCAAAAATAGCAAGGGTCACCCCGATCCAAAAAAGGAGAACCAAACAGAGTTATAACTAAGGCCCAAAATCCAACTTTCACCCTCTCTCAAAAATCTTCGAAAATTAATTCATAAACGAATCTACTCCTACCTTATCTCCCAAAAAATACTCAACCCCTCCAAATTTGGATTCACCTAATAAAAATACAATGAGCTATTTTTACACATGCTAGAACATATAACACTCAATAAAGAAAAAAGAAGTCCCCTGGGGATCTCATGACTTTCGTAAACTTTTTATACAGTTGACCATGACTTTCTCCACGTAAAATTTGTCCCCCTAGGTATAAGAGGGCACCCCCAAAACCTCAAGTCTTACCCCAGCAAAAGAAGCCAATAGGACCAAAAGGGGGCAAACCTTCTGCACAACCAAATTCAGTTGGGCCCACAGGGAAAGTTCCTTGGCCCCTTTTCTTTTTCCTATACAAAAATAAACCTTCCAAAGCTTCGCAATTACCAAACCCCACTATTTGCAGATGACACACATACGTCTTCTCCCCACCCGAGCCCAGTCACGCTAGCCAATACTGAAAATACCAATTTACAAAAAATACTACCTGATGGGGACTAACAAACTTACACTAAAATTGACAAAACCTACTTCATTCAGTTTGGAACAGAGCTACAGATTCCCTCTTAAAAAAATGTAAAGGGATCACCTATCACAAAACTAACAGAGGGAAAATTCTTGGGAAACCCACCTTGATAATAGACTAAAATTTTTCATACCATATACATCAAATTCTAAAAAAATTTTCCCAAGACTTAGGCATATACAAAAGATACGGTACTATTTTTCCACAGTCAGCCCCCCTGGCCCTATATCATCTCTATTTCCCCCTATCTCACCTAGGGAAATTTTGTGCATGGGGCTCAACAACAATTAACCATCTCAACCACTATTCCCCAACAAAAGGCTGCAGAGAATAAAACAAATTCTCACTACAGGCCCCCACACCCACCAAATTCAATACACAAACCCTACTCACCATACAAAACAAAACCCTCTTTTTACTGCACCTATTACAACAAGAACACTTTTTAATTAACCCCCCCTCAAACATCTCCTTGCCAACCTCAACAAACCATGACCATAAAAACAAGGCACAGATCACTCTTTGATGTTCCCCGTTCCACTCACACTAGCAAAAACTCAATGCACATAAAAGGCCCAAAAAACTGGAACATTACCTTAAAATAAAAGAAACACAACCTGTTTTATAAATTCAAGTCTCTTCTCAAAGATTACTTTACTCACCCAAAACCAAAAAATACTGAAAAACTGAAAAAAAATTATAATTGTATATCTTAAATTTTCCACAATATACACATAAATTTAAACCTAAAAACCCCAAACTAAATTTATTTTTTTTAAAAAAACACTACCAAACAGAAAAACTACCTAACGAAAGCAACCAAATGACCTGTCTTTGTAATACCACTTGCTTTATAGTTATCTGTTTACATTATAGGTTTTATCAACTGATTTCTCATTTGCTTAGTAGCACGCTGTATAGTCCTTAGTGGCTTAGCGCTTCTTTTTGATTATAATAATAATAATAATCATTGCTTAGTTAATCTTAAAAGTAATTTTAAAGCCAGCCCGTAATGCTATGCATAGTAATAAGTGGCTTTTGGTCATAACTGCTCTTAATCTTCTGTTTTTTTGTACCTCTGTATATGTGTGCACTATTGGAAATAAATAAATAAATAAAAAAAGAAATATCCTCTATCCCGCTCGCCCTCGTGTACTGTCGCGCGCGCACTAGTGTGGGGTGTATGATCCAACTTAATATTTGTAATTTATTACTCATTTACAATTGTGACCAGTGTGGACGTATCCATGGTTCATTACTTTGTAATTTGTTCATGACTGTAACCATGTATAGGAGTGAAGCTGATTCATTAACCTCTGTAACTTGCCCATGATTATTGACACAGATCTACCTGGATTCATTACCTTTGTTAACTAGTTCAGCTATCATAACTTGTCGTGGGTCCAGGTCACTGGACCCATTATGTACCTTTGTAATCTTTTGACTACCGTCCCACAGGATGTGTTTGGGGTGCATAAAGATATTAAACTAAAGTTTGTTGTGTGTGTTGTGAGTGTGTGTGTGTGTGTGTTGTGTGTGTGTGTGTGTGTTAGTGTCTATGTGTGTGTGTGTGGTGGTGTGTGTGATGTGTGTGTGTGTGTGACTCAACAATCAATACTTGCTACACCAATAATCTCATTATCAAGTCTTGTGACCGGTGTTGGAATGTGAATTGCTCATTACTCTAAAAATTTGTTCATGTGACTGAGCCAAAGTATATAACGTAAGTAACCATTCCACAGAATTCATTACCTTTGTACTTGTGATCTCATTAGCCTTTGTACCTAGTTCAGCTATCAAACTTGGGGGCCCAGTCCCTGGACGCCCTTTCTTCGCGTACCTGGAGTTTACTCTGATAGAGAGTTCCGGGTCAACGCCCCCGTGGGCCCGGTCTGAGACCAGGCCTCCGTGGATCAGAGCTGATCAACCAGGCTGTTGCTGCAGGCTGCAAACGCAAACCAACATACGAGCCACAGCCCGGCTGATCCCGGAACTGACTTTAAGGTGCTTTGTCCAGTGCCAGCATGAAGACTGCCAGGGGTCTGTGGTAATCCCCCTATGGTGTGCTGGAGGCAGTTGCACAGTCTCGGCCCCTACACTTATTGTGATGGTCTCTTAACGTGCTAGTGACACCCTGCTTTTCGTTGGGGGTATGGTGCATCGTCTGCCCAAGTCCTTTTGCTTTCCTGTAGTGGTGATTTGTCGTGTGCAAGTTCGGTACTAGTCCCTCTAGTTTTCCAGGTGTATATAATCCTGTATCTCTCCCTCCTGCGTCAGGAATACAGGTTTAGGAACCTCAAGCGCTCCCAATTAATTGAGGTTTTTATCTCCGTTTATGCGCGAGCCGTCTGAAAGTGCTCTGTACATTTTCCTAGGTCGGCAATTCAACCTGCCTTGAAAGGTGCTGTTCAGTGTGCAGCAATACACTCCAGCCTAGATAGAACAAGTGAACCTGAAAGAGTTCCATCCATGGGCTTGGCCTCCCTATTTTTTAAAGGTTCTCATTATCCATCCTGTCATTTTTCTAGAGATCATTAAATACAATTTTATGGCCTTGAAGGGAGATCCCCGACATGATCATCCAGGTTTTTTGACTTTTGGTTTTTCGCTCTTTTTTGGCCAAAAATTTGTTTTGTACTCTGAGAAGATTTAATTTTCCTCATGTTTACCAATCTGATAATTAAATTTCTCATCGTTGAATTTCATATTTTTTTTCTGCCCCCACTAAAATTTGGGTTGATGCTGCCGGAGTTTTGCAGTGTCGCAATGAAGACACGTCATGCAGATCCGGGGTCATCTGAAAAGGAAGACACGGTGCTGGGGCTGACATCCTGCTATGTCGGGATATAAGGATGAGGAACAAGAGGGGAAAAAAGCAAAAAGTACTGTCCCTTGTGGAACAAGTTTTTACCGTAGCTGCCTGGGACTTTACTCTGTTACGACTACTCCGTGTTCTTAGTGAGGAAATTAAGATCCACGCCCGATTTTTTCCTGTTATTCCTTTAGCACCATTTGTGCGCTTTTTACGCCATGGTCACACTTGTCAAAGGGCTTTTGCAAAGTCTGTAAAATATTACCTGCATTCTTTTTGTTTCTAGGGCATTTAGACCTTGCCCCGATGGTCCAATATTGAGACGACGGAGCGACCTGTTCTAAACCCATTTTTGCCCGGTTGTGTAACTGAGGGGTTTCTAGATGCGTGTGATTTTTGCTTCTTAGGACCCTTTCAAAGATTTTTATGAAGGGGATGTTAGTGCTTTTGGGTTTAGTTCTTTGTGTTGCTTTACTCCCCCCTTTTTGTGGAGGGGGGGCTATGTCTGTTGTTTTATAACTGTGGGACGACCCCCGTGTCCATGCCCCTCCCATGGGAGGAAAAAAGGCTCGGATGGGGGCTTTTTGCAGTTCTTGATAACACGATTTCCATATCTGGCCCCGGGGCAGGTGCAGGGCATTCATTTACGCCTGTTCAAAAGCATTTGCGTCAGAAACATCGGGAAAGGGTTGGGGTTAATCAAATTTTGTGGCTCTCTCAAAAAAAAATTCATTTTGATCTTCGACTCTCAGTCCCGGTTAGCGGTTGCTAAAAATTAGTCATATTGGGACTTGAGTACCACTCATTTCCTTTTTGTCTCTGTGTAGGACCCATCTGTTTTAAGTAGGGGCCCCAAAACTGAAAGTTTTACCTCTGTAATCTGTAAATACCCCTTTTTAACTTGTCATGATTTTGACCAACTTACCCGGGGTTCATTACCCTTTTTAAATTGTGAGTTCATTACCTTTGTAAATTGTGAGTTCATTACCTTTGTAAATTGTGAGTTCATTACCTCTGTAACTTGCTCAGCTATCAAAACTTTGGAGTCCAGTCCCTGGACCAATTTGTACCTCTGTAATCTTTTGACTACCGCCCACAGGATGGGTATGGGGTGCATAATAAACATATTAAACTAACTAACCCAGCAGACCACGGCATCCTACTCCACAAACTTGACCACTATGGTAGAAGAGGCCATGCGCTTGCATATTTTAAATCCTACCTTTCAAATTTAGGTATCAGTATGTCACCATTAAAGACAGCCTCATCAATAACGGCCACTTGATACTGAAGTTCCGCGGGGAAGTGTCCTTGGACCCCTGCTCTTCCTCATTTACATTAATGATCTTCCAAACATATCCCAACACCTGAAACCCATTCTCTTTGCTGACGACACGACTTCCCGTCATCTCCCACCCTAATCTTGCCACCCTCAACACCATTGTTAACGAGGAGCTGCTCATAATATCGACTTGGATGACAGCCAATAAACTTACACGTAACACTGGCAAAACCTACTATATTATGCTTGGTAGCAGAGCAGGTGTTGCGCAATTTAAAACATTAAGATCGACACACTCAATTGGCCAGACATAATGAGGGCAAATTCCTTGGCCTATACCTCGACAACAACCTAAATTTCAGCACCCATATCCAACACATAACATAAAAAGCATCCAAAACGGTGGGGATCCTCTCCAAGACATGATACTACGTGCCGCAAACTGCCCTTCTCACACTATACCATTCACTTATATATCCATACCTCACCTATGCTATCTGTGCTTGGGGTTCAACTGCAGCAACACACCTAAAGCCAATAATAACCCAACAAAAAGCCGCAGTAAGAATAATCACTAAATCCCATCCCTGGCAACACACACCCCCTGTTCAGTACATCCACACTTACTACTGTGCAATCTATATCTACAGGACCTTAAATTCCAATATTAACCTTGACCTAAAACCTTCATGATAAAGTTGATATGTTAGCCAAGAAGGAGAATGTAGAATATAACTTTGGTATAACTGTGTCTAGCATTAGGAATAATATTAGGAGAGAAGTAAATAATGAAAATGATTGTTATAGGAATGCAGTTTGAAGCCTGAGTAGATCTATAACCCACTATGATAACATGAACGTAGATAAGTATGTTTATGGAGCAACTTGTAATGTGAACAGACTGATGTTGTAGTGGCCAGGCTTAGGCTTGGTTACAAGTACTTCTGGCAGTTTGGGAGACACACAGATGATGATCAAACTAAATGTAAATTATGTGATCAGGCATATGGTCACTGTCCTGAACACTATGTGCTTAATTGTCCACTTATTGAGGAATACAGAGACAGACAGTATAATAACCTATGCGACATGTCAAGATATCTTATTAATGAAAATAAGATACCAGATATACTAAGCAAATTTCCTAAATTTGCTTGTAACAGATAAGTGAGCTATAGATATGTAGATATAAATCCATATGTATTCCTGTTAACCCTTTGGGGCCTAGTTCCTAGGCCTTTTGTGTTTCCATATGCTCTTGCGCTACCGTCCACAGGATGGATATGGGGTGCACAATAAACTAGCCACTTCGGTGGCAAAATCTAAAATGTAATCCTAAAACGCTTTCTTGATAGTTATGACAGGATCCACAGGCATAACACCAGACACAAACATCTCTATGACATTCCCCGTGTTCGACTAAACCTTAACAAAAATTCAATGTATTTCAAAGGACCTAAATTCTGGAACACCCTACCTGAAAACTCTAGAACTGCAGACACATTCCTCACTTTCAAAACTACAGTTAGAAAACATCTTATCTCCCTGATACACCCCGACAACTAACTACATGATAACCACCTGGTGGTTCACAATTACCAACTCACTCACCCACTGACTATAAACCAGAAATACTAATCTTAATCTTAAAATAATAAATCCTAACTAGTCATAAGTTTGCCATGATACTCCAATATAGACACTTTGTATTGTGCCAAAACAAAAGCATTCACATTGCTAAACTCACAAATTATGATGGAGTCACTTAGCCTTAATACCATAATCTGTAAGGATTTAATGTTAAGAATTAATCTAAGTCTGCCCGAAATGTCTAGCCATGCTAGGTGTCCTAGTGGCCCCCTCTGTAATTAGTATTTTATAGCATGTAAACCACACAATACCCAAAACCTGTAAACCCCACATTGTAACCCTTATAAAGAATAAACTTTATACCCCTATCTCACCTATGGAATTTGTGCATGGGGCTCAACAACAAGTAACCATCTCAGACCACTAATTACCCAACAAAAGGCTGCAGTTAGAATGATAACAAATTCTCACTACAGGCAGCACACTCCACCAATATTCAATACACTCAACCTACTCACCATACAAAACATCCATACTTATTACTGCACCTATTACATACATAGAACACTCAACTCTGATATTAACCCTCCCTCAAACATCTCCTTGCCAACCTCAACAGAACACATGACCATAACACAAGGCAAGATCACTCTTTGATATTTCCCCGTGTCCCTCTCACCCGCTAAAGCAAAACTCAATGCACATAAAAGGCCCTAAAATCTGGAATTCATTTTCCTGTTAATATAAAAGAAACACTACCTGTTTATAAATTCAAGTCTCTTCTCAAAGATCACTTACTCACCCAAAAACCAAATAAATACTGAATAACTGAACCTTATAAATTGTATATCTTAAATGTTTCTCACAATTATATCACATAAATGTTAAACCTAAAACCCAATCTAACTTTATTATTTTTAAATTCACTACCTAACAAATACTCCATTCTACTGAATTTACAACAATGCATGCAACCATATGACCCGTCTTTGTAATACTCACTTGTGCTTTATAGTAATCAGTTTACATTAATGTTTTTCACTGATTTCATCATTGCTTAGTTAATCTTAAGTTAATTTTAAGCCAGCCCGTAATGCTATGCATAGTATAAGTGGCTTTGGCATGCTGCTCTTATCTGTATTTTTTTTTTTGTACCTCTGTAAATGTGCTCAAAATTATAATAAATAAATAAATAAATAAATTGAAAAAGACTGCCATTCCCATTAGCCCCCTTGGGGCGGGGATGGCAGACCAGAGAGGCCTAGCTTGTGGCTAGGCCTGGGGACAGTTGATCCCAAAGATGAGGGGGTACTTGTGCCTCCTCCCCTGGGAGACTTGGGTCTCAGACACTCCCAAGACAGGGAGCCAAGGCCCGGGCCACCACTTGAAAAAGGCCTGGGCCGGGAGAATACCGGCGAATCTTTAATAATAATAATAAGTAGTCTGTAAGCCAATAATGTTAAGTCGGCTCATAATGCCTGAGCATAATAGAGGCTCTCTTTGTATTGCAACTCACTATTGTAAATACAAAATCCCAATGTATATTTTCAAAGACAAATAAAAAAATAAAAAAAAATAAATTAATT
>NC_069401.1:86585542-86602962 GCF_026875155.1 Cherax quadricarinatus | reverse complement strand
AATAATAATAATAAATATGATATAATTGAAGAAGGAAAATTGTACAAAAATACGAGGGAGTGGTTGACACATCGTCAGTGTGACTTTGTTTATGCTGGAGTGAACATTAGTCTCCCTGCTCTTCCAAACATTTCACAATAATTCATTGTGTTTGGTGCTTGTAGATTGAGTGTGACTGGAGTGGTAGAGGCAGTGATTGAGGCAATGGTATTTAATAACATACATGTTAATAATAATACATGTTATTAATAATATGTACTATTGTTATTTATAACATATGTTATTAAATACATACATGTTAATAATAATACATGTTATTAATAATAACATGTACTATTATTATTTATAACATATGTTATTAAATACCACTGCCTCAACCACTGAATTATTGTGAAATGTTTGGAAGAGCAGGGAGACTTATGTTCACTACAGCATAAACAAAGTCACTCTGACGATGTGTCAACCACTCCCTCGTATTTTTGTACAATTTCCTTCTTCAATTATATCGTATTTATTATTATTATTATTATTATTATTATTATTATTATTATTATTATTACTATTGTTATTATTAGCAATAGCAGAAATGTTCGATTCTTTGCTGTTTTCAAGAGTAAACACATGATGTCACCGTCTAATACCTTTCCTAATAGCCATTCCAATATGCAGTCATGAATGGGTTTACATTATTTATTCTGTAGTTTAATAGCAAATAATGAACAAACAAAACACTCACCACACTGAGTGGTGGGAGGGCTGGCTGCCAGTTGCGGGGGTCGGAGGGAGGGTAGTAGGGACTCGCAGTAGTGGAGAAAGTGGTGGAGGCAGTGGTGGAGTCTGTGGTATTTAACCCTTTCAGGGTCCGTCCCGTAGATCTACGGCTTTACATTCAGGGTCCAAACCGTAGATCTACGCCATGAGCTCAGCTCACTCTGATAAACTGTGAGTGGTACATTTGGGCCTAGATATGAGAGAATACATCTATGTGGTATGTGTGCACCGCATAAAACAGATCCTGCAGCACACTGTGTATAATGAGAGAAAAAAAATGAAATCATGATTTTTCGATTAAAACAGCAACTTTGCAGTGTTTTTTCGTATGTTTTTTATAGTTGTATTTGCGATTTCTTGGTCTCATTTGATAGAATGGAAGACATATTACAGAAATAGAGATGATTTTGATTGTTTTAGCACTGGAAATGGCTTGAAACTGAGCTCAAAGTAGCAGAAATGTTAAATTTTTGCCGATATTCAAGAGTAAACAAACGACCTCACACGTCTAATACACGTCAGCTGGTGGGTCTAATATACATTCACAAATATGGTGATGATATTTATACAATTATTACAGTATTGCATAACAGTAAATCTTCTATTTTTTGGTGTGAATAAAAATTCATTATGTGAATAAAAAATCAAAATGGAATTTATTTGTAAAGCCTCAAAACATAACTAATGAACAGAGGAAATGTTAGTTTAGTGCCAGGAATGCCTACATTGTTCATTCTGGACCCTATTTTGAAATTGGAATATTTTGAACTTTGTGTTAAATTGGCCAAATTAACAATTTCCGATCACTTTATTTTGTAGTTGAAACAGTTGACTTGGCGATTTCTTGTGCTCAATCGATAGAATAGAAGTAATACTAGTGAAATAGCTAAGAATTTGGTTGATTGGAATAATGTAATTGGCCTAAAATGGGAGTCAAAGTCGGCAAAATCGCCGATTCGTAAATATCGCTGACACATCAAAATTCGCGAGAGCATAATTTCGTCAATTTTCCACCAAATTTCATACTTTTTGTTTTATTACCTTCACAAAAAGATTCTCTACGATTTCATAAGAAAAAATAACAAATTTTTTTTTTTTAAATTCTTGGACACTGGTGCGTGACTCCAGATTTGGGCCTTGGACCCTGAAAGGGTTAATAACATACATGTTATTAAAATACATGTTATTAACCCTTTGAGGGTCGACAGGCCCTCTCCGAAACTCGTTCTCAGGGTCGGCCAAATTTAAAAAAAAAAAAAATTATTTTCTCTTATGAAAAGATAGAGAATCTTTTCCGGATCATAAAGACACCAAAAGTTTGAAATTTGATAGAAAACTTACGGAATTATGCTCTCGCAAAGTTAGCGGTCTCGGCGATATTTACGCATCGGCGATTTTGCCCACTTTGAGCCCCATTTTCGGCCAATTTCACTGTACTAGTCGACAAAAAACATGAATATTTCGCTAGAACTCCATTTTTTCTATCGAATGGGTGCAAGAAACCACCCATTTATAAATTCAACTATCCAGTACAGTGGTCAGAATTTAGCAATTTTGCCAATTTCACACAAATTTCAAAAGATGCCAATTTCCGAATAGGGTCCAGAATAAACAAGAAAGACATTCCTGGCACTAAAATGACATTTCCTCTAGTCATTAGTCACGTCTCAAGGGCCCTCTTATATCCTTTTGCTTTCCACTTTGAATTTTTATTCTCACAAAAAATATAAGATTTACTGTTATGCAGACTACTGCATTAGTGTAAAAAATGGTATAAATATTATTGGTGCACTTGTAAAAGAATATTAGACTCACCAGTTGACGTGTATTGCACGCTTGGCACGATTTGTTTACTTTTGAAGTTTGGTAAAAATCGAACATTTCTGCTACTTTGAGCTCAATTTCAAGGCACCTTTCATTGTAAAACCAGTCAAAATCATCTCAATTTCTGTAATATGTCTTCCATTCTATAAAATGAGACCAAGAAAACTAGAATACAACAATAAATACCATACGAAAATACACTGCAAAGTCGCTGATTTATTAAAAAAAAATGGTCAAAGTTTTTTTTTTCTCATTATGCACTGTGTGCTGCAGGATTTTTTTTAGACTGTGCACACTGACCACATAGACCCATTCTTTCACATGAAGGCCTACCAGCTTTCTCCCACTAGATTTGAGGCCGCTAGAATTTATGAGTACTAGTACGTCAAAAACCCCTACGCGTAAAACGTACTAGTACGACCAAAACCCTCAAAGGGTTAAATAACATACGTTATTAAAGCATAACATGTATATATTTAGTACAATTTATGACGTTTTCATGTATTTTATGATTGTTCATGGTTCAACAAGTTAAGGAAGCAGTATTGTAATATATTTCCCTACAATATATTGGGGCACCAAACATTCACGGTTTTTCAACATTCGCGAGGCTCTTGATCCCCTAACCCTCGCGAATGTTGAGGGAGACCTGTATATACTCATAAATTCTAGCAGCTTCAAATCAAGCAGGAGAAAGCTGGTAGGCCCACATGTGAGAGAATGGGTCTGTGTGGTCAGTGTGCACCATATAAAAGAAATCCTGGAGGACGCAGTGCATAATGAGAAAAAAAAAAACTCCTACCATTTTTTTTTAATTAAAATGCCGACTTTGTGGACTATTTTCGTATAATATTTATGGTTGTATTCTCGTTTTCTTGGTCTCATTTGATAAAATAGAGAACATATTGTAGAAATAGAGGTGATTTTGATTGCTTTTACTATAAAAAGAACCTTGAAATAGAGCTCAAAGTAGTGGAAATACTTGATTTTTGCCAGTGTTCAAAAGTAAACAAATGATGTCATTTTCCAATAAATATCCAAGTAGCCATTCTAATATGCAGTCATGAATGGGTTGACATTATTTATACAATTATTACAATGTTGCAGTAGTCTGCATAACAGTAAATCTTCTATTTTTTGTTTGAATAAAAATTCAAAATAGAAAGCAAGAGTAATATCAGGGGGGCCTGGAGAAGTGACTGATGAACAAAGAAAATGTTACTTTAGAGCCAGGAAAGTCTGCATTGTTCATTCTGGACCCTATTTTGAAATTGTCATGTTTTTTAATTTTCGTGAAATTGGCCAAATTGCAAATTTTTGATCATGTTATTGGGTAGTTGAAATCGGTAAATGGGCAGTTTCTTTTACTCAGTCGATAGAAAAAAATGGAGTTCTAAGGAAATAGCTATGTGTTTGGTCGACTGGAACAATGGAATTAGCTGAAAATAGGGCTCAAAATCGCCAATTCGTAAATATCGACGAGGTCACTAACTTTGTGAGAGCGTAATTCCGTCAGTTTTCAATCAAATTTCATTCTTTTGGTGTCGGTACAACCGGGAAAAGATTCTCTTATCATTTCATAAGATTTTTTTTTTTTTTTTTTTTTTAAATTTTGCGACACAAGGAGACACCTCAGGATTCGGGGTTGCGACAGCCAAGGGGTTAAACACTTGTTCAAGTTTTAAGTTTTCAGTCTCTGTGTATACTTTAAAGTCCTTCACATATTTTTCAGCTGCTTTTTTGTCTGAACTGCCAGCCTCACCATGCTGTGTATGCCACTACAATTCTTAAATCTCTCAAACCAGCCTTTGTTGGGTTTTAAATTCATCACAGCAGCACTTTTTTTGGGGTTTTTCAAGATCTCTGAAACTCTTTCCCTTTTTCAAAAATTATAGACTGAAAAAACCCTATCTCATGATAATTGTTTTTTCTTTTATCCATCCCAATAACATCTCCTCTTCATTTAATTTGCGGTCTCTGTTTTGAGAACTACTTGCCCCTTTTCACAAAAAACAGCTTCCTTGATTCCCTTTGTTTGCCAAGAAGTACTGATGGTTGAATGGGGTTTGTTGTATACCCTTTTTTCCCAAAAACCGGGATTTTCGCACTCCATTTTCGTATTTTTAAATTATCTCTCCTTCATTTCCATCGTAATTCTCCCCCTTTTTTTAACACAGGCAGGGCATTAGAACTTTCTTGGGGCCCATGTTGGCTTATTTAGCATTCACTCTAGGCCCCTCTTTAATTACTTTTTTGCTTTCTATTTTGATTTTTATTCATACAAAAAATAAAAAAAATTATGTTACATACCACCCCGACTTACGCCCCAAAGTTTGGTTCCGACAACCGGTTGTAAGTCAAAAGGGAGAAATCAAACCCTTTTTGAAAATTGCCCGACTACTGGGTGGGGGCATAATTCAGACTTTTTTCCCTATGAAAAACTACCTACAAAATACGAAATGTAAGTAAATCATTATTTCATTTTTTTTTACCAAAAATTTACTTCTGTTAATTTTAATTATTTATGTACTGAAAATATAATTAACAGGTTAAAACTGTTTGTAAATTTTTGGCATCGCATAAGTATCATATGTTACTGTTATTTTTTATGTATTCCCGACAGGGGTGGAATGGGAGAATAATTGGGTAGTGTCATCCCTCCAAATATAGTATAACCTATACCCAAAGTAAAGGAAAAAATTGGAACGTGTAATACTACCGGCGGTGGCGGGCCGGGGGGGGGGGGGGGGGGTGGGTGGTTGGCTGACTGAAGTGGCCCCTCTCTCCCTCCCCCTCACAGGTACACGTAAATAATCATACAAATATAAATTCCTAGGATAACCCAAAAAAATCCAGACAAAGTGCTATACAGTGGACCTGTGCTCCAGTGCCCCCAAGTTAATAATAATAATAATAAATAATAAAATATTATTACTTTTAACATATGTACTATAATAAAAAATATTATTAAACTATAATATAATGATTGGTCCACTCATTACTTAAAATATTTTTATCTTAATGTAGAATAAGAGGTGGTAAACAAGATTTAAATGAATAAATGAAGAGGAATGAGAGTGTAGAACATTTGGAGTTAGTAAAAAAAAACGTTGGTTACCAGCCCGGGACACGAAGGGTTTTTTTGTTCACTCTGTAAAGCCGACCGAAAAACATCTCTATTTGTTAATTTATATGTTTATATTTATGTACATGTTTATTATATTTTTTTTGGAAAAAAAAAAAAACATAATTTGCATTAAGCAAAATGTTACTTTAAAACGTTTTATACACATTTATTGCGCCTCTTGACTTTTATTGTTGTTTTTTTAATTAATATGGCATCGTAAGACCAAATTTTCACTTTTAAATGCGCGGCTCTGAACGAAAACAGACAAAAAAGACACAGGAGACAGAGAAAACCGGGTGACAAAAAGACGACACACAGGTAGACAAAAAGACAGACCAGGTAGACATAAAGACAGACACACGGGTAACAGAAAGACAGATAAACAGACACACGGGAATACAGACAGACACAGATAACAGGCAAACAGATACAGACAGGTTTATGTGAAACATAAAAAACAAATAGAGATTTTTGAGATAAGAGCCTTTTTCTTTAATCTCCATGCAAGTTCAGACTTCATTTTAAAGGGGCCATGGTGAAATTTACTGCCCCACTTATAAATTTAATACAGTTGTGCTGTTTGATAGGGCAAAGTTATCAAACTGATGCTGCCTGCATGACGCTTGCTGCGCGAGTATTGTCAAATTTTTTGACAGCATTGCATCACCCATCCCAGCCCAGTGCCAGATGCAGGGGTCATAAGTCGAGTGGAACCATGTGAGCGGTAGTAATTTGGGATTGTGGGTGAGCAGATACTGCATTTTTTAAAAAAATGGAAATAAAAAATATCAGTGACTAGTGAAAAAATTTTAGACCCCCCAGTTGACGTGTATTGGACGTGTGGGTGATTTGCTTACTCTGAACTTTGGTAAAAAATCAAACTTTTTTTTCGCTATTTTTTGGCTCAATTTAAGGTCGTTAAATCGTGAAAAACAAAAATCATCTCGATTTCTGCAAGTGTTTTCCATTTTATACATGAACCATGAAAACGAGAATTTAAACAGGATAAAAACTGTCAAAATACACCTCAAAGTCGGCGTTTTAATCCCCAAAAAAAGAAAACAGTCTTTTTTTTTTTTTTTTCATTATGCACTGCGTGCGGGGATTTTTTTTGGTGCACACTGACCACAAAAGCCCCTTTCTCACTTTGGGGGGGCCACCACTTTCTCCTCCTTATTTGAAGCTGCTGGGAATTATTATATCATTAAAGTCCGAAACGGGGCTGAAAGACTATACATACGACCAAAACAGTCAAAAGGTTAATTGGGAATGGAACTAGGCTTTAAAAAACAAGAAAAAAGAAAATGCCCCCAAAGTGCACTCATTACTTCCCTTAAAATATTTGTAGTCTTAATCTGGGATGAGAAAAAGTATATTTTTTTTTAAAGAAATCAAGGTGGTATGTAGGTAGTCAGCCGGGCTACCTCCCGGAAAACCCCCCCCTACCCAAATATTCTATTACTTTTTAACCCCTTGACTGTCGGGTCGATAATTCGTAAGGAGTACCGTTTTTGACGTACTTACGCATAAATTTCTAGGGGTTAAATCAAGAGGAGAAAGCTGGTAGGCCCACATTGAGAAAAATGGGTCTCCATGGTCAGTATGCCCCATATAAAAAAATGGGGGGGACCAGTGGTGCTTTGGGGGGGAATCCATTTTTCAGTCGCCCTTTTTTTTTAGCAGTAAAAAATATTTACTCCCCAGCAAATCTGTGACTCTTCTCTTCCAAGTTATGCTCTAACACAGATGGAAGTGTCATGAAGATCAATTTCATGTTTCGGGGTTTCGCCCAAAAGCAATGGAGGAGGGGGGGGGGAGGGGGAAGGGGGAGGAGGAAGAAGGAAGGAAGGAAAGAAGGAGGAGAGGAAAGGGAAGGGGGGGAAGGAAGGAAGGAAGGGGAGGGAGGGGGGGAAAAAAAGGGGAAGGGGAGGAGGGGGGGAGGAAGGGGGAGGAAGGGGAAGGAAGAGGAGGGGAGGAGGAGGGGGGAAAAAAGGGGAGGAGGAGGAGGAAGGAAAGAGGAGGAGGAGGGGGGAAAAGGAAGGGGGGGAAAGGGGGAAGGGGGGGAGGAGGAGGGAGGAGGAGGGAGGGGGAGGAGGAGGAGGAGGGGGGGAGGAAAAGGGGGAAGGAGGGGGGGGAAGAAAGAAGGAGGAGGAAGAAGGGGGAAAAATAATAAAATACGAAATAATAATAATTTTAATAATATTTCCTTGAAGCATGAAAACAGTTCACCCCATGACAAGAAAAATGGGGGGAGATAACATCTGATAAGAGCTGACCTTTGATGAGTGTAAAGAGGGTGGAGAGGGGGTGCAGCTGATAAGAAAAATTAAATGACCTCCCCCCTCTTTTTTTTTGCTGTTACACAAACTTTTCTGTCTGTCTATTTGTGTCTCCCAAGCTCCCTGTCTATCCGTTACTCTGTCTCAGAGAGGCACAAACTTTTTCATCTAACGTTTACTCACACCCTCAAAAAGAGTATAGCATTTGTCTGGATTTTTTGGGTTATCCCAGGGGAAATTACACTATGTATACTTGTATTTATGTTACCTGTGAGACAAGATAGGCAGACGAGAGAAAGAGAGAGACAATTGAAAGAGATAGAAAGAGGGAGAAATTTAATTTAGATAGAATGGAGGGGAAGCAGCATTCGACCCCCTTGTTTTGACAGGCGGGGGGGGGGGATGAGTAATGAGATATGTCATTTGACAGCTGCTGACTCCTGATCAAAAAATTTTAAGCCACACACTCGCACATAAGATAAGCTTGCTGAATGAAGATAATATTTATGAAATATCTAGTGACTATATATTTGTATATATATTATAAAACCAGAAAGAAGGAAGAATGGGGCGGAATGAAGGAAGGACAATGAAAGGAAGGAAAAAGTAAAAGGGAAAAACGAAGGAATTAGGAAGGAAGGGGGAAAGGAATCAGGGAAAGGGAGTAGGAAAAGGATTAGGAAGGTAGGGAGGAAAGGGGGGTGAGGGAAAGGGAGGAAAGAAATGCAGGAAGGTAGGGAAAAGGAATGCAGGGAAAATAGGAAAAGAATGCAGGAAGGTAGGAAAAGGAATGGGAAGGAATGATACACACAACCATTTACCTAGGGAAACTACATAACACAACTGCCTGCAAAAAAATTTTAAGAAACTGCTCGGAGGAGGTATTTTGTCTTTTCACATAAAAAAAATTTCCCCAAAAAAAGCACCACACTGGTTTTTTGTGTGAGGAGTGTAAAAACCATCGTGATGACACCATGTTTTTAAAGAGTTCCACAAGCTGCAGAGCTTCAGGAAATGCCAGTGGGCTGATATTTTTAAATATTTATAGAACAATAGTAATAAAAACTTTTTTAATTTTTTTGTTTTTGTAAAAAAAGTTTTTTTAAAAATATATTGTAATTATGTTTGTGTGTTTTGTGTTTGTTAAAACGAGTTAATATGTACATTGCACCTTATTTGGGCTCACAGGCCACATAAGTTATGTGAAAAAATGAAATAGTGAAAAAAAAAAAAAAACAAACTTTTTTAAAAACAATAAACCAAAGTTTTACTGGGTAGCGGGAGGCGCCGCTGTTTTCCATATTGGTTTTTTCCTGCAAACTTCATGCCTCTATATCTGGGTAAAATACTGATGGGGAAAATTTTTTTTTTTGGCTAAAACAATCGAAAAAAAAAATAAAAATTTTCATAAGAAAAAATAATTTTTTTGTTTTTTGCGACACCAGGAGACACTTCAGGTTGGGCCTTTCGACAGCAAAGGGTTAAGCATCCCAGAGTGATAAATGCATGTACGTTCACTCATTACTTACCTTAAAATTTTGTGGTCTTAACTGGGGGGAGATAATAGTACAGTGGACCCCCCCTTACGATTTAATCCTTCCTGAGAGCTCATATAAACTGAAATTTCGTTAGCCGAATTAATTTTCCCCATAAGAAATAATAGAAAACAAAAATTTTCCGTTCCTGAACCCCAAGTACAGGAAGGCCCCCCCTTAACGGGGGGGGTTAGGGTTTCCCGGGTACCGCCGTAAAGCGAAATCGCCGTAAAATGGAACACCCCTTTTTTTTTTCCCCTTATAAATGCATACAAAAATAGATAAAAGGGGTTTACATAACATATATTAAGTTAGCAATAGGGAACCAGGGATCAAAAAACAATAAAAAGGGAAAAAAACACACATAGTGGCACTATTACTTACCTTAAAATATTTTTAGCTTAACTAGGTGAGACAAGTATATTTATTTTTAAGAAATCAAGTTGGATGTATTGTAAAACCCACCAGGCCACCCCACCCACACATACATTCTATGATATTTAAACATCCCAGAGCGAAAAATGTATATACAGTTCACTCATTACTTACCTAAAAATTTGTAGTCTTAAAGTAGGGCAGGGGTAAGTAAATGGGTAAAAAACGAATAAAAGAGGGGAGAAAGAATGATACATAAGGGGGGAGGGGCAGTTTTTGAAACAAACCCGGGGAAGGTAAGTTTTGGGGAAACAAACGAAAAGTACACGTCTGGTTTGTGTACAATTTTCATTTTGTACAGGTTTCTCTACATTGTACGGTAGAATTTAAAAAAGAAAACACTCCCATTCTCATGAAAAATCATTTTTTTAGAAGAAATGAAACTCTAGTGAAGCAATGGGGAAAAAAGTCACACTACTTTTTTGGGTTATCCTAGGTTTCTACACGTAAGTTGTTATGTATGATAATCTAGTAACGTATTTGTGTATACCGAATAAATTTTACACATAAACGAAAGGAAAATTTTTTTACGTTACCCCCAGTAACCATTTACTCTTATGTTTGAAATTAAGAGAAAATGTTATTTTTTGCCGTCACTTGTACAAATTTGTGGGTCCCCATCTTATTTTTGTTTATTTATTTTTTTTGTGGGGGGGTATTTATCATCTTTTTATGTTATTAAAAAATAGACATTTAATGAGACTCAGTATTTTTTATTATCACCACTTGTGCAAGTCGTCTGCTCACATCTCACATTTGTTTATTTATTCTATGTGGGGGGGGTATTTTTCTTTTTTATATGTTTTTGCATCGTTTTATTAATAATTTTTAAAAAAAATCTGGATGGATTAATGAAAATGTGATATTAACGTAATATACACTTTTAAATGACTCGATTAGTAAATTTATTTAGGTACAGGTAACATAAAATATAATTATCAAGTATATATAAAAAATGAAATAACTTTAAAAACATTTGAAATTTTGGAGTTTCCAGACAAAATGGAGAGACTTAGTGCTTACTGAGCTCATGGAGAATGTAAACAAACAGGGTGGGGCACGGTGACCGTATTAGAAAGTCAGGTGGGGGGAGCCGTATAGTGAGTTTTGGTCATAATTTGAAATGTCCGTATTAGCGGAACGCCGTAAAGCGGAACGCCGTAAAGCGGGGCCCTCCTGTATTAAAAAAAAATTTTTTTACTACATGAAATATTAATTTTAACCCCTTGACTGCCGTGGTCATATATGTCATAGGAGGTACCGTGTTTGACGTATCTATACGCATAAATTCTAGCGGCTTTAAATCAAGCAGGAGAAAGCTGGTAGGCCCACATGTGGGAGAATGGGTCTCCATGGTCAGTGTGCACCATATAAAAAAAATCGGGGAGCCAGTGGTGCATTGTGGGAATACCATTTCAGTCGTCCTTTTTTAGCGGTAATAAATATGTGACCCCAGCAAATCTGGGACTCTTCTCTTCCCAAGTGATGCTCTAACACAGATGGAAGTGTCAGTAAAGATCAATTTCATGATTTCGAGGAGTTTGGGATTAAAAGTTATGATGTAGGAGGAAGAGGAGGAGGAGGATGACGATGGCGGCGGCAGCGGCGAAGGCGTGTTCCCTTGAAGCATGAAAAACAGTTCACCCCATGACAGTGACAAGATAAGGGGAGATAACATCTGATAAGAGCTGACGTTTGATGAGCATAAACGAGGGTGGGGGAGGGTGCAGCTGATAAAAGATTAGATGACCATCCCCCTCCCTTTGTTTTTGCTGGTACACAAACATTTCTGTCTATTTGTCTGTCTGTCAAGCTCTCTGTCTATCCGTCTAGCTCTCTGTCTCAGAGAGAGCCACAAGACTGCGTCATCATGTTTACTCACATCTTCAAGCAGAGTTTAGCACTTTGTCTGGATTTTTTGGGTTATCCTAGGTAATTTATACTATGTATACTTGTATTTGTGTACCTGTGAGACAGAGATAGGCAGACAGAGAGAAAGAGAGACAGATTGAAAGAGAATGAGGGAGAAAGATAATTAGATAGAATGGAGGGGAAGCAGCATCCGACCCCATTGTTTTGACAGGCGGGAGGGGGAGTGAGTAATGAGATATGTCATTTTGACAGCTGCTGACTCCTGACTCAAAACAATTTTAAGCCACACACTCGCACACAAGATAAGCTTGCTGAATGAAGATAATAGCAGTTATATGAAAGTATCTAGTGACTATATATGTGTATATATATTATAGAAACCAGAAGGAAGGAAGAATGGAAGGCAGGAATGAAGGAAGGACAAGATGAAAGGAAGGAAAAAAGTAAGGAAAGACGAAGGAATGTAGGAAGAAAGGTAGGAAAGGAATGCAGGAAGGCAGGTAGGAAAGGATTGCAGGAAGGTAGGAAAGAAATGCAGGAAGGTAGGAAAGGAATGCAGGAAAGTAGGAAAAGAATGCAGGAAGGTAGGAAAGGAATGCAGGAAGGAATGATGACACACAACCATTTACCTAGGATAACTACATAACACAACTGCCTGCTAAAACTTTGAAGAAAACTGCTTAGAGGAGGTATTTTGTCTTTGCACATAAAAAAAAACTTCCACAAAAATGCACACACACACTGGTTTTATGTGTGAGGAGTGTAAAACACCATCGTGTATGACACCATGTTTCAAAGAGTTCCACAAGCTGCAGAGCTTCTAGGAATATGTCCAGTGACTGTATATTGGTATATATATTATAGAACAATAGTAATAAAAACTTTTTTGAATTGTTTGTTTTTGTAAACAAGTTTTGTAAACAATATATTGATAATTATGTTTGTGTGCTTATTGTGTTGTATACAACGAGTGTATATATGTACATTGCACCTTACTTTGGTCTCACAGGCCACATAAGTTATGTGAAAAAATAAAATAGTGAAAAAAACAAACCTTCAAATACAGTGGACCCCCGGTTAATGATATTTTTTCATTCCAGAAGTATGTTCAGGTGCCAGTACTGACCGAATTTGTTCCCATAAGGAATATTGTGAAGTAGATTAGTCCATTTCAGACCCCCAAACATACACGTACAAACTCGCTTACATAAATACACTTACATAATTGGTCGCATTGGGAGGTGATCGTTAAGCGGTGGTCCACTGTACAAGTAAACCAAAGTTTACCGGTGCAGTCAACTGTTGCCATACACGGCTCATTTTCTGCAAACTTCATGCCTCTATATCTGGGTAAGTACTGATGGGAATTTTTTTTTTTTTTGGACTAAAACAATCAGAAAAATAATCTTAACATTTTCATAAGAAAAAATAATTTTTTTTTTTTTCGAATATTTTGCATCACCAGGAGACGCTTCAGGATTGGGCCTTTTGACAGTCAAAGGGTTAATACACACAAACTGAAGAAGACGTGCACAATTACTACTCTACTAAGAATAGAATATACATGACACTTACCTTTATTGAAGATCTGGTGATGATTGATGGGATGGAAGGAGGGGAGATTGTGGAAGTTATTGTTTAGAAGGGGAATCCCCTTCCATTAGGACTTGAGGTAGCAAGTCCTTTTCTGGGATTACTTCCCTTCTTCTTTTAATGCTACTAGAACCAGCTTGAGAGTCACTGGACCTCTGTCACACAACAAATCTGTCCATAGAGCTCTGTACCTCCTGTTCCTTTAAGACTTTCCTAAAATGGGCCATAACATTGCCATTGTACAGGTTGCCAACACAGCTTGCAGTAGCTGTGTCTGGGTGATTTTCATCCGTAAAGGTTTGCAGTTCAACCCACTCTGCGCACATTACCTTAATCTCTTTTTTCAATTCCATACTAATTCTTGCCCTTTTTACCACAGGGATGGCACTAGAAGCTTTCTTGGGGTCCATGGTGACTTATTTTGCAGTTACAAGCACTAAAAACACTGGGATAATGTGAAATGTACCGAATGTATGCGTAGATGCGACCACACTGGGTGGCTTGTAAATACTGGCGCTGAGGCCACACATGGGACGTGTCCCGGACGAATCACATAAGGCGAGTTTTTTATCGTGAGGCAAGGCAAAATTTTTGCGTTCAAATGCTTTGTATGGAGGATTTAACATAACGCAGTGCGTTCGTAAGGTGGGAGTCCACTGTATTTACTGTAAGAAATCGAAGTGTGGTATGTATGGTAGTCAGCCGGGCTACCATACCAGGCCATTCCACCCACACATACTATTCTGTTATGTTTAAGCATTCCAGTGTGATAAAATGCATATACATGTACTGTTCACTCATTACTTACCTTAAAATATTTATAGTCTTAACCCTCTGGGGGTTTCAGCCATACTAGTACGGCTTACGCCCCAGGGTTTTTGACGTACTAGTATGCCTAAATTCTAGCGCCCTCAAATCTAGTGAGAGAAAGCTGGTAGGCCTACATATGAAAGAATGGGTCTATGTGGTCAGTGTGCGCAGTATAAAAAAATCCTGCAGCATACAGTGCGTAATGAGAAAAAAAAAACTTTGACCGTGTTTTTTGGAATAAAACAGCGACTTTGCATTGTATTTTCGTATGGTATTTGTTGTATTCTACTTTTCTTGGTCTCATTTTATAGAATGGAAGACATATTACAAAAATTGAAATGATTTTGACTGGTTTTGCAATGAAAAGTACCTTGAAATTGAGCGCAAAGTAGCAGAAATGTTCGATTTTTATCAAAGTTCAAAAGTAAACAAATCATGCCAATCGTCCAATACACGTCAACTGGTGAGTCTAATATTCTTTCACAAGTACGCTGATATTAATTATACCATTTCTACACTAATGCAGCAGTCTGCATAACAGTAAATCTTCTATTTTTTGTAATAAAAATTCAAAGTGGAAAGCTAAAGAAATATAAGAGGGGCCTGGGGATGTGACTAACGAACAGAGAACTTGATATTTTAGCGCCAGGAATGTCTTTCTTGTTTATTCTGGACCCTATTCGGAAATTGGCATCTTTTGAAATTTGTGTGAAATTGGCAAAATTGTTAAATTCTGACCACTTTATTAGATAGTTGAAATTGGTAAATGGGTGGTTTCTTGTACTCATTCGATAGAAAAAATGGAGTTCTAGCAAAATAGTTATGATTTTTGTCGACTAGTACACTGGAATTGGCCGAAAATAGGGCTCAAAGTGGGCAAAATCGCCGATGCGTAAACAGTGTTGAGACCGCTAACTTCACGAGAGCATAATTCCGTAAGTATTCCATCAAATTTCATACTTTTGGTGTCATTATGATCGGGAAAAGATTCTCTATCTTTTCATAAGAAAAAAATTTTTTTTTTTTAATTTGGGGACCCTGAGAACAAGTCTCGGAGAGGGCCTGGGGACCCTGAAAGGGTTAATGTACACCAGAAATGAAAGAAATCGGACTATAAATAACAGAGTTCACTTCTCGCCCATTAGCTGCCCCTTAGCTGCATATTTTCGTATGGTATTTATTCTCCTTTTTTTTTATCACATTTGATAGAAAGGAAGATATATTACAGAAACACACATGATTTTGATTGCTTTCATGACAAAAAGTACGTACCTTGAAATTGAGCTCAAAGTAGAGGAAATGTTTGATTCTTTGGTGATGTTCAAGAGTAAACAAGTGTGCGCCTGCCAGTTCAAATTCCAATACGCAGTCACGAATGGATTGTCATTTATACAATTATTACAGTAATGCAGTAGTCTGCATAACAGTAAATCTTCTATTTTTTGTGTGAATAAGAATTCCAAATGGTAAGCAAGAGTAATATAAGAGGGGCCTGGAATCATGACTAATGAACAGAGAAAATGTTATTTTAGTGCCAGGAATGTCTGCATTGTTCATTCTGGACCCTATTTTGAAATTGGCATCTTTTTTTAAATTTGTGTGAAATTGGCCAAATTGGCAATTTCTGACCACTATTTGGTAGTTGAAATAGGTGAATGGGCAGTTTCTTGTACTCAGTTGAGAGAATAGAAATAAGTAAGTTCATTCAGGTATACACAAATACAGTTACATAGATTATCACACATAGCAGCATATGTACAGTGGACCCCCGACATTCGATATTAATCCATTCCTGAGAGCCATCGAATGTCGAAAATATCGAAAGTCGAATTAATTTTTCCTGTAAGAAATAATGGAAATCAAATTAATCCGTGCAAGACACCCAAAAGTATGAAAAAAGAAATTTTACCACATGAAATATTAAGTTTAATGCAATAGAATAATTACAATAACAATAGATTAATAACAAAATAATTGACACTTACCTTTAATGAAGATCTGGTGATGATTGATGGGATGGGAGGAGGGGAGAGTGTAGATGGTGTTAGTGTTTAGAAGGGGAATCCCCTTCCATTAGGACTTGAACTGGCAGCCTTACCATGCCTTACCACACTGTGTATGCCACTATGATTCTTAAATCTTTCAAACCAACCTTTGCTGGCCTTAAATTCACTCACATCACCACTAGTTGCAGGCAATTTCTTTACCAAATCATCATGCACTCCGACACATGCACTCCACTTTCGTACTTTGCAATTAACTCTTTCTTCATTTCAATAGTCATTAGCACCTTTTTTCTCGAAGGGTTGGCACTAGAAGCTTTCTTGGGGCCCATGGTTACTTATTTTGCAGAAACAAGCACCAAAAACAGTGATAATATGGATAATATGGAATGTACTGAATGTATCCTTAGATGCGTGTACACTGGCTGGCTTGTAAACACTGGCACACACGGGGCAGTTCAGGCCACATGTGGACACGTCTTGTATGAATCGTATCGAATGTCGGGTTTTCCATCGAATGTCGAGGCGAAATTTTTGCGTTAAAATGCATCGATTGTCAGATTTATCGAATGTCGATGCCATTGAATGTCGGGGGTCCACTGTATAGAGAACCGAGGATAACCCAAAAAAAGTCAAAGTGACTTATTTCCAGTATCTGGTTTGGCCTTGCCATATATGATTTTTGGTAAATATTTTTTCTCAGTTGTTTGTTGGGCTATCTTATTGAAACTTGGGCAATGTATGATGGAAAGATGCTTCTTAACGTCTACCAAAAATGAAAAAAATCAGACCATAAATAACGGAGTTCACTTCTCAGCCATTAGCGGCCGCTTAGAGGTATATTTTTGTGTGGTTTTTATGGTTGTGTTATTTTTTTGGTCTCATTTGATAGAATGGAAGATATATTACAGAAATAGATATGATTTTGATTGGTTTCACGGCAAAAAGTACCTTGAAATTGAGGTCAAAGTAGCAGAAATGTTTGAATTTTGCCAATGTTCAGTGAACTTTCTTGTGTAAGTTAACTTTATTAAGTGTATTCTAACCTAACCACTCTGTAATTCGGCAAACTCGTTAATCTGGCACACTACAGGTCCCAGTGATGACGGAGTTGTGATGGCGGACCTGTATAATTTTATACACAGCCTCTCCTCACTTAGCGACTCAAATC
>NC_069401.1:86507464-86585042 GCF_026875155.1 Cherax quadricarinatus | reverse complement strand
GTTTGGGGATAAATTTTTGGGGGTTTTTTGGAGGTATTTTAGTGAGGATTGAGGGAAACCGGTTATTTCATATAGTCGGACTTGAGTCCTGGAAATGGGAAGTACAATGCCTGCACTTTAAAGGAGGGGTTTGGGATATTGGCAGTTTGGAGGGATATGTTGTGTATCTCTATACGTATATGCTTCTAAGCTGTTGTATTCTGAGCACCTCTGCAAAAGCAGTGATAATGTGTGAGTGTGGTGAAAGTGTTGAATGATGATGAAAGTATTTTCTTTTTGGGGATTTTCTTTCTTTTTTTTGGGTCACCCTGCCTCGGTGGGAGACGACCGACTTGTTAAAAAAAAAAAAAAAAAATAATAATAATAATAATAATATCTTTATTTACTACAAGTACATGTACATTGTATACAGGCCTAGCTGACATCAGTAACATGCTACTATATTAGAAAGCCCCTTGTTAGGTCAGTGTCCCAGGATAAGACCCACACCAGTCCACTAAAACCCAGGTACCCATTTACTGATGGGTGAACGTAGACAACAGGTGTAAAGAAACACGCCCAGTGTTTCTACCCTGGCTGGGAATCGAATATTTACCAAAAATCATTGATAGCTAGCCCAAGCTAGGTACTAGAAATAAGCCACTTTGACTTTTTTGGGGTTATCCTAGGTTCTCTACACACATGTTGCTATGTGTGATAATCATTGTAGAGAAAACAGCTTTTTTATTTCAGTTTTATGGTGCAGTATGAGTGTATTTCACAGTTAGCCCTGTGCTATACTCTGTTTTCTCTAATTTAAGTGCCCAAGACAGGGATAGGAGAATGGTACTTGTATCCCATATCCCCTTCATCCATCAAACTGCTCGGTGTTATGCCAAATATTATTTATTCTGGAGTATTTAACATATTTTTGTTATTTATATTGTCTATTATGTCATATTAGATTAATTGTGATAGGAAATAAGTTATAGTGTTGATATTAGCATAATAATAAAGCATATTCCCCAGGATCATGAGACTGAGCTCATGGCAACCGACAATGGCTTCAGAGCCACCTTATCTTTCATGGACAATGTACTGTGTAGGTGCTTTACACAACGAGAAGCATTTCTTTTATTCGTTGGAACCATGGCTAGGGCTAAAAGTAAGCAGGTTATAACAATAAATGGAGAAAAAGAAATTGGAATGACTTATGTAGCAAGTAGTGCCAGCAGGTTGGTGTGGCGACCCTGGAAATTTGAAATTATGCTAGCCAAAATTAGTGCTGAATAACTGATGGAACTGGATGTCTGATTGCTGGATTTGTGATGGTGGACCTGTACTGTATAAACATTTAAAAATATACCAGAAATGTTATAAATGGTGCAAAGGTGAGATTAAAACAATATCAAAGATGGTTGACACAAACCCACTACCATTATAGTATGCTCCTCACTGGCGACAAATTTGCTTACCAATGTGGTCTTAGGAATGGAACTTCATCGTTAAGTGAGGAGAGGCTGTAATGATTTTAGAATTCACTCACTATGCCTGCTAAAAAAATTACCTTGCCTTACAGTACCAAGAAAATAAAATATAAAATGTCTTCACTTATTCTCCATGGGGAAGTGGAACAGAATTTTTCCTCCGTAAGCCATGCATGTTGTAAGAGGCGACTGGCATGCTGGGAGCATAGGGCTAGTATCCTCTTCTCTTGTATACATTACTAAAGTCAAAAAGAGAAACTTTTGTTTTTCTTTTTGGGCCACCCTGCTTCTGCAGGATACAGCCAGTTTGTTGAAAGAAAAAGTCTTCACTTATGAGACGAAATATGGATTTCACAAGTTAGTGTTTACTTTAGTGATTTCTTCGGAATGGGGAGCCAGGTGTGCTGTCATGATGACCAAAATGAAGCCATAAACACTATAGCTGCATTTAGTTATTTTACAGCAAATATTTACATACATTTTCCTTAATCCTTGTCTTCCTAAACTTTCTTCCATTATTTCTAAGTGAGGTTTTCCCTGTCCCATGAAAGTGAGAAATGATGATAAGATGCCTTTTTGTCATCAGGAATGATAAGGAAATTGGAGCCATTGAAGCTGCCCATGATGGCATCATTTGGGATCTGGCATGGCACCCACTTGGCCACATTCTCTGCTCAGGCTCCAATGATCACACTTCAAAATTCTGGACAAGAAATCGGCCTGGTGACAAAATGAGAGACAAGTACAACCTGAACACGTTGCCTGCTGGAGTACTTGCTGATGACTCTATGGATATTGGTAGGCATACAGTTTAGTTTTAATTTCTGTTTGCATAGTCCATAATGTCACAAAACTGTGGACTTTGCTTCTCATCATGCTTTTAGTGTTGGACTTCTTTCACATCATTATCATCCCATTTTCCCCATCTAGTGGGGCACTTCTTTTTATGATAAACTTCTATATTTATTGTGTTGATCACTCTCTGATTATTGCACTATAAACTCTTTCCTCTGGTTGGGATTATTCTATTTTAAATTTAACAACTATAACATAAGCACTAATGCATTATGGCACAGTAAAGTATAATTTTTGCCTCTACTCGTCAACGTAAGTATTTAATACTCTTAGTAGGATATTTCAAGTGGTACATGTATATTTTTCTCATCTTCTTTTTAATAAATAACAAAAAGGCACAATACCATGACTGGAAATGAATGGTATAAAATATTGACACAGTGGGAAAAATAAACACATAAGCAGTATAATGTGATCCTTTATTGACAATGTTTTGCCCACACAGTGGGCTTTATCAAGTCACAAACAGATCTACCTGAGTGAAAGGTATGTGAGTATTTATAGGATGGAGTCAAGTGGAGAATGCTGGGTAGGTTGGATCTGATAAGTACCTGCATGGGACTGGCGGTTGTGTATGTAGTTTGTGGGATAACAGTGAAGAAGTTTCTTGGCAAGGGGTTCATCTATGTTATAGAAGCCATTCTTTTGGTTGAAGTTGTTGGATATACAGATAAGTGATTATTCCAGGATTCTGCAGTATTGAGTGTTTTCTTCTCAGGCAATAAGTCTTGCATTTGTGTAGTTGATTAAATGGTTGTGTGAATTTTGATGTTGAACACAGGCATTCCTTAAATTGTCCGATCTGCCTGCGTACTGGTGTTCTGAAATACATGTTTGGAGGTCTCTGGATGTTTTGCCCATGTATAATTTGCTGCAGTCATTACAGGAGATTATGTATACCCCTGCAGAGCATTGAAGCTTGTCCTGTCTATTACTGGTAATGTCCTTGATGGTGGTGGATGTGGATGTAGATACTTGAAATGAGGTATTGTATGCAGATACTTGGAATGAGGCCCATATTAGGCAGGTCCTTTACAATCCTTCCCAATAACAAAATATTTCCCCAACCCAGTTTTCAGTGCTACCCAAGAAATAAGTTTTGATGATTCTATTTACTCATTATGCAAGTCTCACTCAGATCGAACCCCTCTCACTCATGTATTTATCTTACCTAAATTTGGAACTACCCAATGTTTTAGCTTCAATAACTCTACTAGGCAGACTGTTCCGCTCATCAACTGCCCTATTTCCAAACCAATACTTTCCTCGAAGCTATAAACTAGGTTACTCGAAGCTATAAACTAGGTGAAGTAGAGCTTGATCATACAGAATGTGAAAAAGACTTGGGAGTCATGGTAAGCAGAAATCTAAAGCCAAGACAGCAGTGCCTAAGTGTGCACAACAAGGCTAACAGATTACTTAGATTTATCTCAAGAAGTATAAGTAACAGAGGTCCAAAAGTTATTTTACAGCTCCATACATCACTGGTGAGGTCTCATTTAGATTATGCCGCTCAGTTTTGGTCTCCTTACTATGGGATGGATACAGACTCATTGGAGAACATACAGACAAGAATGACTAAAATGATTTACTGTGTAAGGAGTCTCCTGTATGAAGGTAGACTTAAAGCCTTAAATCTCCACTCTCTGGAGAGACATAGAATGAATGGAGATATCATTCAATTCAATTCAAGTTTATTCTCTATAAGGGTTACAATGTGGGGTTTACAGGTTTTGGGTATTTTGTGGTTTACATATTATAAAATACTAATTACAGAGGGGGCCACTAGGACACCTAGCATGGCTAGGCATTTTGAGCAGACTTAGATTAATTCTTAACATTAAATCCTTACGGATTATAGTATTAAGGCTAAGTGACTACATCATAATTTGTGAGTTTAGCAATGTTAATGCTTTTGTTTTGGCACAATTCAAGGTGTCTATATTTGAGTATCATAGGCAAACTTATGACTAGTTAGGATTTATTATTTTAAGATTAAGATTAGTATTTCTGGGTTTATAGTCAGTGGGTGTGTGAGTGTAATTTTGAACCACCAGGTGGTTATCATGTAGTTAGTTGTCGGGGTGTATCAGGGAGATAAGATGTTTTCTAACTGTAGTTTTGAAAGTGATGAATGTGTCTGCAGTTCTAGGCATAAACAAAGGAGATGTTAATAAAGTACTGAGGGTGTCGAACCAGGTAAGTACCAGGAATAATGGATTCAGGTTGGATAAATTTAGATTTAGAAAGAGCGTAGGTAAGTACTGGTTTCCTAACAGAGTTGTGCATGCGTGGAATAATCTTCCCAGTTGGGTGATCAAGGCTAGGACTTTGGGCAGCTTTAAAGAGAGATTGGACAAATATATGAGTGGGAGGGGCTGGGTTTGGTTTGTGTCATTGGGTACGGGAGTAAATTCTTGGGTAGCTTTGGGTAGAGGTCATTTTGATAAGGACCTGCCTTGTATGGGCCAATAGGCCTTCTGCAGTGTTCCTCCTTTCTTATGTTCTTATGTAAAAGATGTTGGAAACATGTTTGGCAATGGAGTTGGTCGGGAGGACTATGTATCCCCTCTTGGCAGTGTCTTCTCTGGGTGTGTTCAAGATGTTATATGCCCAGCATCTGCAGTTTCTAATGAAGTGACGAGGAAAGTGAAGTTTAGAAAATACTTGTTCAATTAGAGAGCACTCTTCCTCAAGGAACTCATTGCTGCAGATTGTGAGTGCATGCATGAAAAAGCCTATAATTACACCACGTTTAGTTTTGGCGTTGTGGTGAGAGTAGAAGTGAAGAACGTGTTGGTTGGTAGGTTTTCGATAGACTTGTGGGAGCACCAGTTCAGTTGAGTGCCAGCTAGAGCAAAGAGCATGGCAAACACCAGGGATTCATTGATTTCATGTCTTATTAACCCATTAACTCTCCAAATGTAGCTCTACATTCTCTTGCCCAATGCTCTGAATATTATGAAAAAATTATTTTTTTTTTTAAATAAAGAGAAATTTTTTTACATAAAGTAATGTAGAAAAAGAAAGTTTTAGGGTCTGTACTTACGGAGATATAAAGCCGCAAAGTCGGTGCATGTTGCTCACCTGACGGTAACATGAAGCGCTGTCACTTGCAGAAGTGTTGCCGATATGCTTTTTTTCTCATTTTTTTTTAATTTATATAATTTTTATGTTCTGATAATTGCAATTTATAGTAGTTATTTTGATTTTCTAGTCAATCTTTGTTCTGACACTAATATTAGCTACTGAAATAGTACTCAAATAGGCACAAACACAGTGACAGGTGAACATTTTCACCTACCTTAGTCACATACTATTGTCTAAAAATGTATACATAGTATTTATAGGTCCCAGCAATGCTTTGGACATGCGGGAGTAAGACGAGTGTCACTCCACTGCTGACGGTGCAGCAGTGGAGTGACATTTGATTATCGTGCACTACCTTGGCTTTATTTGTTTTCACTGTTACACATAAACATGTCTATCTGTCACTGTGTCTGTGTCTTCCTGTCTATCTGTCTGTCTAGCTCTGTCTCTGTTTATCTCTGTCTCCTCTTTTTTTTCTACCTGTCTTCCTCTCTCTGTCTCGGAGAGTAGCTCAAGAATCAACAGGTATTACTCAACGATGCAGACTCATCACATCTGATTCCTGAACAAGTGAAAATGCTTATTATGCCATATATATACACAGCACAGTATAGCACTTTGTCTGGATTTTTGGGGGATATCCTAGGTAAGCTACACTATGAATAATAACTGTATTCAAATCAAATCAAATCAAAGTTTATTCTCAATAAGGTTTACAATGTGGGGTTTACAGATTTTGGTTATTGTGTGGTTTACATGTAGTAAAATACTAATTACAGAGGGGGCCACTAGAACACCTAGCATGGCTAGGCATTTCGGGCAAACTTAGATTAATTCTTAACCCTAAATTATAACAAATTGTGGAGTAAGTTGACTAAATAACAAGTGACAAATACTAGTTTGTGAGTTTAGCAATGTGAATGCTTTTGTTTTGGCACAATACATAGTTTCTATATTGGAGTATCACAGGCAAACTTATGACTAGTTAGGAATCATTATTTTAAGATTAGGATACGTATTTCTGTGCTTATAGTCAAATGGGTGAGTGAGTGTAAATGTGGACCACCAGGTGGTTTTTATGTAGTTAGTTGATGGGGTGTATCAGGGAGATAAGATGTTTTCTAACAGTAGTTTTGAAGGTGATGAATGTGTCTGCAGTTCTAGAGTTTTCAGGTAGGGTGTTTCAGATTTTAGGGCCTTTGACATACATTGAATTTTTGTAAAGGTTTAGTCGGACACGGGGAATGTCATAGAGATGTTTGTGTCTGGTGTTATGCCTGTGGGTCCTGTCACAACTATCAAGAAAGCATTTTAGGTCAAGGTTAATATTGAAATTTAAGGTCCTGTATATGTAGATTGCACAGTAGTAAGTGTGGATGTTCTGAACAGGGAGTAAGTTTAGATCTATGAAGAGCGGAGGGGGGGGGGGTGTTGCGAGGGATGGGATTTAGTGATTATTCTTATTGCAGTTTTTTGTTGAGTTATTATTGGCTTTAGGTGTATTGCTGCAGTTGATCTCCAAGTACAAATAGCATAGGTGAGGTATGGATAAATGAGTGAATGGTATAGTGTGAGAAGAGCATTTTGCGGCACGTAATATCGTATCTTGGAGAGGGTCCCAACTGTTTTGGATACTTTTTTTGATATGTGTTGGATATGGGTGCTGAAATTCAGGTTGTTGTTGTTGAGGTATAGGCCTAGGAATTTGTCCTCATTATGTCTGGCAATTAGAGTGCTGTCGATCTTAATGTTAAGTTGCGCAGCACCTGCTCTGCTACCAAACATAATGTAGTAGGTTTTGTCAGTGTTAAGTTTAAGTTTATTGGCTGTCATCCTAGTTGATATTTTGAGCAGCTCCTCATTAGCAATGGTGTTGAGGGTGGCAAGATTAGGGTGAGAGATGACAAAAGTCGTGTCGTCAGCAAAGAGAATGGGTTTCAGGTGTTGGGATACGTTTGGAAGATCATTGATGTAAATGAGGAAGAGCAGGGGTCCAAGGACACTTCCCTGCGGAACTCCAGTATCAAGTGGCCGTGTTGATGATGCTGTGTCTTTAATGGTGACATACTGATACCTATTAGTAAGGTAGGATTTGAAATATGCAAGCGGATGGCCTCTTATATTATAATGGTCAAGTTTGTGGGGTAGGATGCCATGGTCTACTGTGTCAAAAGCTTTTCTTAGGTCAATAAAAATTCCTAGCGGATATTCCTTATTTTCCAATGCTGTGTAAAGCAGATCTAGCATTTTTACAATTGCATCATTAGTGATTTTATTTTTCCTGAATCCAAATTGGCAGGGGTTGAGTATGTTTTGTGCCATTATAAATGAATACAGTCTCCTGTGCATGAGTTTCTCGAAGATTTTGGATAGCAATGGTAAGTTTGATATTGGCCTGTAGTTGTTTACATCTGTAGGGTCACCACCTTTATGTATTGGTGTAACCCTTGCTGTCTTGAGTAGTTTCGGGAAGGTGCTAGTTTCTAGTGACTTGTTAAAAAGTAATGAAATAAAATGCGAAAGGACATGGGCTGCTCGCTTGTACAATAATGGTGGGACATGAGACAGGTTCCTTGAGTGTTTTTTAAGTGACTTTATAATCTCAGTGACTTCGGTGGGCTCAGTTGGAACAAGATAGAAGGAATTTGGGAAATTCCCATCTAGATAGTCCCCGGCATGGGCGTTGGTACGTGGGATTTTACTGGCAAGATTAGATCCTATGGTTGAGAAGAAGTCGTTATCTTGTTAGCTGTTTCAGTGGGATGCAGTGGTGTTTCATTAGGTTTAGTTAGGACAATATTCTTGTTTTTTTTTCAGTTTGTGGATGCCCAGAATCTGAGAGAGTGTTTTCCAGGTCTTTTTTATGTCTCCTCTTGTGTCAGTGAATCTGCTGGAGTAGTACAGTTGTTTGGCTTTCTTTATTACTTTGGTGAGAACTGATGAATAGTGTTTAAGAATATCTTTGTGTATTAAGCCCTGTCTATATTGCTTTTCATATTGGTGTTTCTTATCAATGGATTTCAGAATGCTGCTGGTTAGCCATGGGCAACCGAGCCATTTATTCGTGATCTGTTTCGTTTTTATAGGACAATGTTTGTTGTATAGTCTAAGTAATTTGTTAAGAAAAATGTCTGTCCAATCGTCAATACCATTGGCCTTAGAGAATTCTGTAGGCCAGTCAACAGTCTCTAGGTCTGCTGTGAACTTCCTTATTGAGCCTCGTCATGGAGTCTAAATGAAACTTTGTTGTAATCCAGTGGTGGTTTACTAATGTTTGTTAAGAGGAAGATTGGGTAGTGGTCAGTAGTGCTGTCTGTGATTATCCCTGATTTAAGGGAGGCTAGTATATTGGTCCATATGTGGTCTATCATGGTTGCACTTGTCTCAGTGAGCCTGGTTGGTTTAGTTATTGTTGGTATGAGAAGTGTGTTGTTCATATTGTTGATGAAATCAGTTACAGGCTGATCATCTAGTAGGCCAAGGTTGATATTGAAGTCTCCAGCTAAGAGAAGGTGGTGCTTGTTCATTTGTCTGTTAGTTATTAGTGCCTTTAATTTTTCACTGAAATTTGGGATGTTTGTGTGGGGTATCGGTAAATGGCATCGATTGTTATAGGCGTCTTAAGGTTTTTTACAGTAAAATTAGCAAAAATGTATTCCCCATATTCATCACTAAAGCAAGTAGTGCTAATACAAGATAGTTGGTTAGAGTAATAGATTGCAATACCTGTGCCTGTGAGACAGAGATAGACAGAGACAAGGATAGACAGAGACAGAGATAGACAGAGACAAGGATAGACAGAGACAGGGATTGAGAGAGACAAGGATAGACAGAGACAGGGATTGAGAGAGACATGGATAGACATAGATACACGGACAGAGATAGAGACGGCCAAATTCAATCAGCCAACCCGTCACCAGCCATCCACCCACCTAGCCATCCACCCACCCAGCCAGACACTCACCCAGCCAGCGGCCTGCCAAACATGTATTACACATGTTCCCGAATTGTTTCTCTTTACTTAGGGCATAGGTTATTGGACATTCTGATAGGATGACACCACCAGTGGTATTAAAAAACGAAAGGATGTTGCAAAATGTTGGATATTGGTTATTATCAAGGTTTTTTATATTTCCTCAACCACATGTGGCTACATCCATCTCAAAGCCACTAAACTCAGGGTCAGCATCTGGTGTTTGCCATGCTGTTTGCTCTTGCTGGTGCTCAATTGAACTGGTGCTTCCATAAGGTACTAAGTGGACCCAAATTTTTTTTAATACTGCACTGACCAGGCATCTCAAGCCAATAGTACCAAATTTGGAGGCACGAAACATAAAACGTAGATCATTGTTAATGAAGAGCTCGTAAAAACATCAGCCAGGATGACTGCTAATAAACTTACACTTAATACAGTTGTCCCCTGACCTATGATATTAATCCATTCCTGAGAGCCCATTGTAAGACGAAATGATTGTAGGTTGAATTAATTTTCCCCATAAGAAATAAGGAAAATCAAATTAATCCGTGCAAGATAGCCAAAAGTATGAAGAAAAAAATGTTACCACATGAAATATGCATTTTCCTACACACAAAAAGAAGGCTACATACACATTAGTAGAGAAGTACATGCACAATATATATTGTGCATGTACTACTCTACTAAATAAAGAATAAATGACACTTACCTTTATTGAAGATGCAGCAATGGCTGATGAGACACTGTGTCCTGGGAGTGCCTTTTCCTCCTGAGCAATGTAGGTCCTGTTTGGCATTTTCTTCCAGAACAGGCCTTATCACACTGTGTATGCCACTGCGAATTCTTAAATCTCTCAAACCAACCTTTGCTGGCCTTAAATTCACCAATATGAGCACTAGTTCCAGGCATTTTTTCCTGTTCACCTGGGTGTTAGTCGACTGGTGTGGGTCACATCCTGGGAGACAAGATTAAGAACCCCAGTGGAAATAAGTTAGACAGTCCTCGATGACACACTGACTTTTTTGGGTTATCCTGGGTGGCTAACCCTCTGGGGTTAATTGTTTCTAGGTATTCTCGATAAGCCACACCAACAATGGTGCTACAGCAGCAGCAGCAGCTGACGATGCTACAGCAGCAGCTGATGGTGCTAGAGCAGCAGCAGCAGCTGACCGTGGTACGATAGTATTTCGATAATATTTCTCACCCTTTTTACCACAGGGTTGACACTAGAAGCTTTCTTTGGCCTCATGGTGGCTTATTTAGCAGTTAGAAGCACTAAAAACACTGGAATAATACAAAATATCCCTGCCTCGGTGGGAGATGGCTGACTTGTTGAAAAAAAAAAAAAATCCGGCTTGTAAACATTGGCACACTAACTGAAGGTAGGCCAGCTGAGGCACGCTCAGGCGGACAGACGTGTGGACGCATACCGGACGAATGCTGTAGGTTGAGTTTTTCAGTGTATGTCGGGGTCAAATTTTTATGGTGAAAAGCATCGTAGGTTGGTTTTAACGTAGGTTGGGGACATCGTATGTCGGGGGTCCACTGTACTGACAAAACCTTCTATATTATGTTTGGGAACAGAACAGGTGCTGCACAGCTGAACATTATGGTTGACAGCACTCTTATTATAAACATAATGAGGGCAAATTCCTGGGCCTGCGCCTTGACAGCAACCTGAAATTCAACACACATATCCAACACATAAAAAAAAAAATCCAAAATGGTTGGGATCTTCTCCAAGATACGTTACTACATACCACAATCCACCCTACTCACACTATACTATTCACTCATCTATCCCTCCCTCACCTATGCTGTTTGTGCCTGGGGATCAGCAGCAGCAACCCACCTAAAGCCAATAATCACCCAACAAAAAGCCGCAGTAAGAATTGTCACGGAATCCAATACTAGGAAACCCCCCCCCCACTCTTCAAAGGCCTAAACTTACTCACTGTACAGAACATTCACACCTACTACTGTGCAACCTACATTTACAGAACCTTAAACTCTAATAAAAACCCAGAACTAAAACACTTTCTTAATAGTTGTGACAGGACCCATAGACACAATACCAGACACAATAATCTCTATGACATTTCCCGTGTCTGGCTAAATCTCTACAAAAATTCAAATCACATAACAGGGCCTAAAATCTGGAACTCCCTGCCAGAAAACTCTTGAACTGTAGACTCAACCACCATTTTCAAAACTACAGTTAAAAACATCTTATCTCCCTGACATGCCTCATCATCAGCTAACTATATGAAAACCACCTATTCTCTTTTTTGCATTATGCACACATCCAAAACAAATTTGATTTACTCTTGATGTCTGTGATTTCCCCTAATTTACACTTACACTCACCCAAATGACTCTAAACATTAAATTCCTAATATAGCTACTGCCTAATAAACCTTAAGTTAGCCCTAAGTTTGCCTAAGATACTCTCCCAGTATAGGAACAGTAATAGAAACAGTGTATCATGCTAAGACTTAACCATTCTCATTACTAAATTTAGTAATTGTAATATTGTTATAGGTTTTGTACTACCTCATTATTATAAATCTAATTAATCACTTCAGTTACCTAATATGCAATAAGGTACAGTGGTCCCTCGTTTATCGTAATTAATCCATTCCTGGAGGTGTTATTATTATCGAAATCTACGATTTTCGAATCAATTTTCCCCATAAGAAATAATGTAAATACAATTAATCCGTTCCTGACACCCAGAAGTACTAAAGCAAAAAAAAATTTTACATGAAATATAGATGTAGTACATAAACAATACAGTGGGAAATGATGAATGAAACATTAACAGCATAACACTTACCTTTATTGGAGATTCTTCTTAGTGTATTGAAGACTGGAGGAGAGAGATTGGATTATTTACAGTTTGGAAGGGGAATCCCCTTCCATCAACACCTCAGGTACCAATTGCTTTTCTGGGGTTACTTCTCTTCTCTGTTTCTTAATGCCACTAGGACCAGCTTGAGAGTGACTGGAGTCCTGTCTCGCAAAATAACTGTCCAGAGAGCTCTCTTTCTTGCGTCTCTTTAACACTTCCCTAAAATGGGCCAAGACTTTGTCACTGTACATGTTGCCAACATGGCTTGCAACAGCCTTGTCAGGGTGATGTTTCTCCATAAATCTTTCCATCTTACCTTCATTTCAAAAATCTCCTTAATTTCTGAAGAAGGCACCTTCTTCCATCTCTCTTCCTCCTCCTCTGCAGCAAGATTCTGAGCTGCGATCTGTTGCTCTTCCTGCTGAAGCTCTTGCAGCTCCTCAGTGGTGAGCTCTTTGTTGTGGTCTTCCACCAACTCTTCCACATCCTCCAAACTCACATCCAACCCCATGGAACTCCCCAGTGCCACAATAGATTTAACAACAGACATAGGCTCATCAGGGTCAGCCCCAAACCCTTCAAAATCCCTCTAGTCGACACAATCTGGCCACAGTTTTCTCCAAGCAGAGTTCAAAGCCCTGGTAGTCACTCCCTCTCTAGCCGTACCTATAAAGGTTATGCAGTGGAGGATGCTGAAGTGTTCTCTCCAAAAATCTCTTAGGGTCAAGTGAGTGTCTGAGGTCACATTCAAGCGCCTTTGAAACATTGCTTTGGTGTAGAGTTTTTTAAAGCTTGCAATGATTTGTTGGCCCATGGGCTGGAGGAGAGGAGTGGTATTCGGGGGCAAGAACCTTACTGTGATGAACCCAAACTCCTCGAAAATTAGGTCATCCAAGTTTGGAGGATGAGCAGGTACATTGTCCATTACTGGGAGGCACTTGAGATCCAATTTCTTTTCCAGGAGGTAATTCTTCACACTAGGGCCAAACACTTCATTGAACCACTCGACGAAAATTTCCCTCGTGACCCATGCCTTACTATTAGATTTCCAAAACACACACAATTTACTCTTCATAACATTGTTTTTCCTGAATACTCTGGGATTTTCAGAATGGTACACTAGTAACGGCTTCACTTTGAAATCCCCGCTAGCATTAGCAGAGAACATGAGCATCAGCCTGTCTTTCATAGGTTTGTGTCCTAGCAGTGCCTTTTCTTCCTGTGTAATGTAGGTCCTCTTTGGCATTTTCTTCCAAAAGAGGCCTGTTTCGTCACAATGGAACACTTGTTCAGGTTTCAGTCCTTCAGCCTCTATGTACTCCTTGAATTCATGCACATATTTTTCAGCCGCTTTGTGGTCCGAACTGGCAGCCTCACCATGCCTTACCACACTGTGTATGCCACTACTGTTCTTAAATCTCTCAAACCAACCTTTGCTGGCCTTAAATTCACTCACATCACCACTAGTTGCAGGCAATTTCTTTACCAGATCATCATGCAACTGCCTAGCCTTTTCACAAATAATCGGCATCATAATACTATCTCCTGCTAATTGTTTCTCGTTTATCCACACCAATAATAACTTCTCAACCTCTTCGAGTACTGGTGATCTCATTTTAGTCAGCATATTTACCCCCTTTGCAACATCAGCGTCCTTGATTTCCTTTTTCTTGGCCACGATGGAACATATGGTTGTATAGGGTTTGTTATACATCCTGGCCAGTTCGGCCACATGTACGCCACTTTCATATTGTTCAATGATGTTTTTCTTAAATTCAATCGTATTTCTCACCTTCTTTACCAAAGGCTTGGCGCTAGGAGCTTGTTTTGGAGCCATGGTAGCTTATTTAGTACTTGGAAGCACTAAAATGAATGGAATATTATGAAATATTTCGTATGAGCAAGTGAGGGGACTGTCACTCACTAGTAAACATGCCACACTGGCTGGGAAGGGAGGCCGCCTTGACTCAGAGCGTGCGTATGCCTCCCGGACGAACTACTCTTCGCGAGTCAATCTACGATTAGCTAGCCCATGTTACGAAAATATCGCTACGATTTCCAAAAATTACGATTCTCGAGCCCTACGAATATCGAGGGACCACTGCTCTATAGCCTGTGTCAATTTTGAGTAAGAATTAGGGTTAGTCTGCCTGAAATGCCTAGGCATGCTAGAGGCCTTCCTTGTAATTAATATTTTATAATATGTAAACCACATATTGTAAGCTTTTCAAGGAAATAATCATTTTCATTTTCGTCTCTGCCTCTGTGTCTGTCTCTGTCTCACAGGTACACATACATAGTCTAAATTGCCTGAGATAACTCAAAAATTCCACACTAAGTGCTATACAGTGCTTAATGAGGATGACTGGCAAGCTATATGCATTTATACTTGTTCAGGAATCAGATGTGACGACTCTGCATTGTGTGTAATACCTGTAATATCACAGGCAGACAGAAAAATAAGCAGAGACCAAGATAATGAGACAGAGCTAGACAGATTGACAAATAGACAGACAGACAGACAGACAAACAAACAGATAGGCAAACAGATAGACGTGTTTATATGTAACAGTGAAACAAAGCCAAGGTAGTGCACAATCATCAAATGTCACTCCACTGCTGCACTATCAGCAGTGGAGTGACACTCATCTTACACCATGCTTTAAAGAGCTTCATATACACTCCAGCATGTCTAAAACATTGCTGGGACCTATAAATACTTTGTATATGTTTCTAGACAATAGTAGGTGACCAAGGCAAGTGAAAATGTTCACTTGTCAGTGTGTTTGTGACAATTTGAGTACTGTTTCAGTACCTAATATTAGTGGTAGAACAAACATTGGCTATGAAATCACAAGAACTACTACAAATTGTGATTATCAGAACATAAAAATGATATAAATTTAAAAAAAGATGAAAAAAAAGGTATACCGGCAACTCTTCTGCAAGCGTCAGGATTCCATGTTGTCATCAGGTGAGCATCCAGCACCAACTGTGCTGTCTTATGTCTTGGTAAGTACTGACCCCATTTTTTTTTTTGTTATTACACACAGAAAATTGCCCTCTTGAATTTAATTTTTTTTTTTTTTTTTTTTTAATATTTGGAGCACTAGGCGAGAGAACATAGATCTACGTTTGGACAGTTAACAGGTTAAACAGAACTTTTTCAATGTTTATGTCTTTACTACTTCCTTATATAGAAGAACTCTATTGAAGAACACTCTCCCTCTTCCTAGTACAGGAGAATGCTCTTTATCTTCCTTATACAGCAGATTTCTCTCCCTTTACATGTCATTATTTTCTTTTGCATCAGAACTCTCTCCCTGTACTTTTTTTTTTTTTTTTTAACACATCAACTGTTTCCCATCGAGGCAGGTGACTCGAAAAAGAAGTGCTTGCATCATCACTCACATGTTCATCACTGTCTTGCCAGATGCATGCCTACTCTACAGTTCAAAAACTGCATAATATCTCCACCCCTCCTTCAGAGTGCAGACACTGTACTTTCCACCTCCAGGACTCCAGTCTGGCTAACCAGTTTCCCTGAATTCCTTCATGAATGTTACTTTGCTCACACTCCAACAGCACATCAAGTCATAAAAATAATTTGCCTCCACTCACTCCTATCTAACATGCTCATGTACACCTGTTGGAAGTCCAAGTCCCTTGCGCATAAAATCTTCTTTAACCCCTTTCTCCAACCTTTCCTAGGATGACCCAGACCCCGCCTTCCTTCCATTACAGATTTATACTGCCTCCAAGTCATTCTATTTGTTCCATCCTCTCTAAATGTCCAAACCACCTCAACAATCCCTTCTTGGTCCTCTGTATAATGCTTTTAGAAACCCCACACCTCCTAATTTCCAAGCTACAGATTCTCTGCATAATATTCACACCATTCATTGCCCTCAGACATGACATCTCCACTGCCTCCAGCCTTCTCCTTGTTGCAATATTCACCTCCCATGCTTCACACCCATATAAGAGTGTTGGTACTACTATACTCTCGGACATTCCCCTCTTTGCTTCCATGGATAGCATTCTTTGTTTTCACTCACTCCTCAGTGCACTGTTCACCTTTTTTCCTCATCAGTTCTATGGTTCGCCTTGTCTTTCATAGACCCATCTGCTAACAAGTCTGCTCCCAAATATCTGAATGCATTCACTTCCTCCGTACTTCCTCCGGTCTGATATCCAATCTTTCATTACCTAGATTTTTTGTTATCCTCTTTACCTTGCTCTTTTCTATGTTCACTTTTAATTTCCTTCTTTTACATGCCCTCCCAAACTTATCCACCAAGCTCTACAACTTGTCTTCAGATTCTTCCAAAAGCACAGTGCCATCAGCAAAACATAACTGTGACAACTCCCACTTCTCTTTAACAGCTGTGGTGACATCACACACTCCTGTGTAAGACCTACTTTTACTGTGAAATAATCTCCCTTTCTCCTACATACTCTAACCTGAGCCTCACTATCCTCATAAAAACTCTTAACTGATTTTAGTAACCTACCACCTGTTTCCACCCACTTGCTTCCCTGTTCACCCTATCACTCTCTGTACTTGTCTTTTCTTTATACATTATTCACAATTGTCACCCTGTTTGTCTTTAACACAAGGCAAGATTTGTAGTAATATTAGAGTCACAATATGAGGGCACTATATTATAGTAAGAGACACTGTTGTTAGTATTTATCAGTATTACAGATTGCAGTATGTACAGGTGCTCTTGTGTTGCAAAATATCGCTAAGTAAGATTAATGTTTACAGATGATATTCCTATCGGCTCTGGCTTAACCCCTCAAGGAATTATTCCTGGTATGGGTCCTGAAGACAAGGTAGAAGAAGCGGAGTCCACTGGGCCAGAGACTATTCCTGGTCTGGACTTTGACAGTTCTGGATTTGATAGGTAAGCTAAAAAATAATCTACTTCTATAACAAAAAGTCTGAAGAATGGTAGATTGATATCAGATTTGAGGGAGGTAGAATGGAGGAAGTGAATGTATTTAGATATTTCAAAGCAGACATGTCAGCAGATGGGTTTATGTAAGGTGAGGGGAAAAAGTAGTTGGTGTGTTGGGGCATCTGTGCAAAGAATGGGGTTTATAGAAACAAATACGGAACTTACCAAAGTATAATGGTACCAACACTTTTATATGGGTAAGGGGAATGATTTTTGAATGTTGCAGCGAGAAGGAAGCTAAAGACAATAGAGATGTCATATTTGACTGCTATGTGTGGTGTAAATATTATGCAGAGAATTCGGAGTGTGGAATTTAAAGGTGGTGTGGGGTCACCAAGGGTACTATTCTTAGAGCTAAGAAGTGGTTGTTGAGGTGGAAAGGATGATGAAGGGGATGTATAAATCTGGGGTGGAAGGTAAGAGGAGTAAGGGTGATTCCAGGAACAGTTGAAGGGAAGAAGTAGATTAGGCTTTGAATTTTAGAGGCTTGAGTATCCAGCAGGCTTGTTCGAGAGTAAAGATTTGATGAATGGGGTGATAATAAACTGGGGTGGAAGGATAATAGAGTAAGGGTGATTCAGGAAAATAATGTTGAAGGGAGAAGTAGATTAGGCTTGAATTTTAGAGGGTGAGTATCGCAGTCAGGGTTGATTGTAATGTCAGAGATAAACGATTGAAGGTGATGGAGAATGTTACTTTTAATTGACACAATGTATAGAGTGCAACAAAAAAATTATGAGGGGTTCAGGGAAATTGGTTAATCTCCGTTGAATTGGTGAGGTAGAAAGGCAGTGCCTTACATTCTGAAAGACGGGAGTGAAGATCATTGCTAGTCAGAAGGTAAATGAATTGTAATGTAGCCACAACACAGCCTTCAAGGATGATGGTAAATATGTTCTTTACTTTGGCAACTTATCCTTTAGGAAGTAGGTAAGAGGTAAAAAAAAATTTGTTATGTGGAACATGAACTGTGTACATTCTCCAGTAGTTTTGAACAGTTCACTACTTCTAAAATATGAACCATCAGAAGTATGATATGATTTCTTGTTTTCATACGTCTATTAGCAAAGTCCTAATAAATTTTTAAGCTAATGCACGTTCCCCTTTTCAAGTGTTGAGTTATTTCTTTATGAACTATCAAATTTGAGCAATTTTCCTTTACGCATCCAGCAAGACACTCTCCTAATTTTAGTATTCCCATTTGGTGAGAACTTACTAGGCAGGTATGATCATGGCTATCAGTATGTATTGGAGACAGGCTGCGTAATCATCTTCTGATATGGAGTCATACCGATGGTTCAGTGAGCTTTTAGTATATTTTGAATGTTGGTAGACAATAGGTTTAGAGGAGTTGTTCTTTCTAGGATATAATTATTGTTGCTAGTGAGATGCAGGTATCCTTAGGTAGAAGATACATCTATAAGCACTTGTAAAACTTATCATATTTATTTATAATTATCGAATTGGGAATTTTGCACTTATAAATATATTCAGGTTCAAAGGAGGAATACTGCCTCTCATCTAACGACGGTTCCCATTCCGACAGGAACACGTCGGTGAAAATGAAATCACTGCGTAAGTAAGGAGCATCTTTATTAGTGTATTGTTTTAGTGTCAACGTCTTAGATATTGATTTTTTGTGTCAACTTTGCATCATTTTTACATTTTTAGATATATTTTTATTGTTTTAAATGTGTACTGTGTTAGAGGAGGATCTGCTTGCTATAGACTTATCTTGGATGCTGTAATGGTCATGTGATCCTGTCGTAGTCGATGTGTCCTGTGTGGTAAAGATGTGACATTTGCTATGTGAGGAGAGGCTGTATTTAATTTCTTAGATGATTGTTCTTTTTTATAATGAGTATCTGGATATGTAATGCTGTATTTGAAAATTTATTTGATTTTAGGTTTTCTAATGGATAATCCTTTGTTGCTATAGCATGCCTATGATCCTTTCAGGCAGCATGGATTGCCTTGGAGGTCTGGTGAAGATAGAGAATGTGAATACAGTGCGGTGGTGTATGTGACTGTGACTTTCTTCTAGTTACTTGCTTTTGAGCCCTGTCATGTGTTGCTGTAGATGGATGTGATCCTTGTGTTGCTGTAGATGGATGTGATCCTTGTGTTGCTGTAGATGGTGTGATCCTTGTGTGCTGTAGATGGATGTGATCCTTGTGTTGCTGTAGATGGATGTGATCCTTGTGTTGCTGTAGATGGATGTGATCCTTGTGTTGCTGTAGATGGCTGTGATCCTTGTGTTGCTGTAGATGGCTGTGATCCTTGTGTTGAAATAGATGGATGTGATCCTTGTGTTGCTGTAGATGGATGTGATCCTTGTGTTGCTGTAGATGGCTGTGATCCTTGTGTTGCTGTAGATGGATGTGATCCTTGTGTTGCTGTAGATGGATGTGATCCTTGTGTTGCTGTAGATGGATGTGATCCTTGTGTTGCTGTAGATGGCTGTGATCCTTGTGTTGCTGTAGATGGCTGTGATCCTTGTGTTGCTGTAGATGGATGTGATCCTTGTGTTGCTGTAGATGATGTGATCCTTGTGTTGCTGTAGATGGACTGTGATCCTTGTGTTGAAATAGATGGATGTGATCCTTGTGTTGCTGTAGATGGCTGTGATCCTTGTGTTGCTGTAGATGGATGTGATCCTTGTGTTGCTGTAGATGGCTGTGATCCTTGTGTTGCTGTAGATGGTGTGATCCTTTTTGTTGGCTGTAGATGGCTGTGATCCTTGTGTTGCTGTAGATGGTGTGATCCTTTGTTGCTGTAGATGGATGTGATCCTTGTGTTTCTGTAGATGGATGTGATCCTTGTGTTGCTGTAGATGGCTGTGATCCTTGTGCTGCTGTAGATGGCTGTGATCCTTGTGCTGCTGTAGATGGCTGTGATCCTTGTGTTGCTGTAGATGGCTGTGATCCTTGTGTTGCTGTAGATGGATGTGATCCTTGTGTTGCTGTAGATGGATGTGATCCTTGTGTTGCTGTAGATGGCTGTGATCCTTGTGCTGCTGTAGATGGCTGTGATCCTTGTGCTGCTGTAGATGGCTGTGATCCTTGTGTTGCTGTAGATGGCTGTGATCCTTGTGTTGCTGTAGATGGCTGTGATCCTTGTGTTGCTGTAGATGGCTGTGATCCTTGTGTTGCTGTAGATGGATGTGATCCTTGTGTTGCTGTAGATGGATGTGATCCTTGTGTTGCTGTAGATGGCTGTGATCCTTGTGTTGCTGTAGATAGCTGTCATTCTTGTGTTGCTGTAGAAGGCTGTGATCCTTGTGTTACTGTAGATGGATGTGATCCTTGTGTTGCTGTAGATGGCTGTGATCCTTGTGTTGCTGTAGATGTCTGTGATCCTTGTGTTGCTGTAGATGGATGTGATCCTTGTGTTGCTGTAGATGGCTGTGATCCTTGTGCTGCTGTAGATGGATGTGATCCTTGTGCTGCTGTAGATGGATGTGATCCTTGTGTTGCTGTAGATGGATGTGATCCTTGTGCTGCTTAGATGGTGTGATCCTTGTGTTGCTGTAGATGGATGTGATCCTTGTGTTGCTGTAGATGGATGTGATCCTTGTGTTGCTGTAGATGGCTGTGATCCTTGTGTTACTGTAGATGGATGTGATCCTTGTGCTGCTGTAGATGGATGTGATCCTTGTGTTGCTGTAGATGGATGTGATCCTTGTGTTGCTGTAGATGGATGTGATCCTTGTGTTGCTGTAAATGGCTGTGATCCTTGTGTTGATCTGGATGGTTGTGATTCATGTGATGATCTGGATGGTTGTGATTCATGTGATGATCTGGATGGTTGTGATTCATGTGATGATCTGGATGGTTGTGATTCATGTGATGATCTGGATGGTTGTGATTCATGTGATGATCTGGATGGTTGTGATTCTTCTGTTGATGTGGACGGCCATGGTTCTTGTGTTGATGTGGACTCAGAGTTGTCAGTGGTTAATGGTTGTCCTGAAGAACTCATGAACTCTATAATGCTTCTGTGCTGTGTTCCTTGCAGTACTTTCTACAGGTGATAATAAACCATCGTCATCATCTCCAGACCCTGCTTCACACTTATATTTCTAGACATGTCAGGATCATTTTCAGTAAAAAGTCTACTAATCTAGCAGTGTTAACTGCTTATCTTCATTTTGTTTTTCATCATCCTTTTCTTTTATTGTTTTGTCTCCTAAGGAAATTAAGGTCCTCCATCATTTTTTCCGCAGATGCTTTTTCATCATTGTTTTCTAACAGTACATTTATATATTCTTTGTGCATGTCTTGCAAACCCTTGCATGTCACTGTCCTCACCAGAGTCAGATTTCCCTGACCTGGTTACTTACTGAGGAAAAACCAGAGAAACTGTTCACCAGAATACTATAATTTGCTCAGCCTGCATTTATAATGGATTGGGACACTTTCTTCCTGCCACTTTAAGTAGGTAAATGAATTTGCAATGTTAAAGTTACACCAGAGCTCTGGAGCTCGAGTCTCAGAACTGTCTTCCTTTGATAGTGCTAGTTTTTCTATTACTTTGTGTTTGTAGTTGCATGTAGATGTCTGTATTAAAGATGGATGTATGAAAAATGTCATATTAGATGGGAAACACAATCTTGACATTTGGGTTGACAGATTGCAACAGTTGAGGATGATTGTGGAAATTGTCAAAAGTGAGGAGAATCTTGAATGCAAAGTTTTTTGTGATCAGTTACATCTTGACCGCAGCAATAAAATAATGCTCAGCCACTCAATAAGCAGGACCTAATTCACCCATTCTACCTTGTTAGGGTGCCAAATAAGAGGCAGACAGGTTTTGTCCTGGCCTTATAAAGCTTTAGGATTGCACTTTAATTACCTTTTGCATTTCAAGCTTCTCATCTGTCTGCTAGAGAGCACACACTTTTGTGAAGGCTCTCCTTTCCCCCAGAGTTCTATAAAATGAGAAGTAGTTGTGTTGTATTACTGGAGTACTAAACAAGGCCCATTCTTTGTTTCAGTAATTTTTTCTGTCATATTTAGGTGTATTGATTTTTTGTCAGTCTTTTCAGCAAATCACTATCTAGACTAATTATTGCACAAATTCTTATGTTCTTTTTATTGTTTCTGATGATACAAATGGATACTTGCTGAGACTAAATAAGCAGGCCATCTCCATGATAAATCCACAACCTTCAAGCATATCTAAAACCTGTAATTTTCTTAGAGTTAGAGCTTCATGCTTCGTCCTTTCTCTATCTGGGCACATCTAGCATCACTTGTTTTCCTCTTAGGTGCCAGATGATATGGGGTGAAGAAAAGATCCAAAATTGATTGATAAGCACAAGTCACTTCTACATGTGGCACTTCCACAGGGCAGCTGGTAGTTTGGGTGGTTGTGTGGGGTGAGGAATGAGATGGTGTAGTGCCTCCTCTCAAAATAAAAAAAATTGCTCTCCCATAGGCCTAGCAAGGTGGAGGGAAAAAATCTATAGTGCTCTCTACATAAACTTCCTTCCTAAATTAATACTTTCAATTGCTTTCCAGTACTCAATACTAATTTTTTCACCCATTATATGTTTCCATTGTAAACTCTTATTCACACTAAGACAATCTCATGCAGTTTAACTTTGCTCTGATTGATGGTTTATTGTATTTCCTTTATCTTGCCTGAGATATTTTCCTTTCTGACAAATGAGATTATTCATTCATTTTTTTCTGCATTTTTCACTTAGATCTTTTTTACATATTTAAGGTAATTTTCCAGATCTGTTGTATTTTTACTAAGCACTGGTTTAATTAGTCATTCTAGTGTCATGTGAAGGCTTACTCAGCCCTGTAACAACTTCAGTCAGTATTACCAAGGCTGGCTCCTCTTCAGGAAAATTATGAATAGAAAACGAAATAATAATTCACAAAGATAAACACTTTATTATTTATTAAAGCAAACATAAAACAGTGAAACATGAAAGGTATATCCTATTTGAAAGAAAAATGAAAAATGAAATGAAAAAATGACATTTGAACTCAACGCTAATATATATATATATATTGTGATACTGGGGTGTCTGATGTTGGTGACACTGCGTGTTGTTGAAATCGTAGCCGTTGCTGATGATGTGGAGGGGGGGGGGTCGCAGGTGTTGGTGACAACCCACCGGCTCGTTCTTCACAGAGTCTATAGCCGTGAATAGTCAATCCAGATGACAGGAAAGCAGGTTCGTTACCACTGCTATGATGAGGGGTTATGTCCTGAGTCTGCGTACATAACAGGTAGGTAGATCAAACATGGGATGTCTCTGAACGTTAGTCCGTCTCCTTCAATTCTTCTCGTTGGTTGGCAGGTGACCCAATCTGTCATTCCAAGCTGGAAAGAGAGGTTACCCACTGCTTAAGAAATCACTCTCCATGATAAGTACAATACCTAAAAGACGTGGTGATTATTAAAACATTTAAGAGATATCAAGGCTGAAAGGACTAAGTTTATTATTGGTCAAAAGTGAAGCTTCCAACCAATAAGTCCACTAGAATATGAGCAGGCGTGTACTTACAGTTGTGCTGGGAGCTGTGAGTCGAGTGATTACTGTTTGACCGGAGCCCCACACGTCACCTTTCGGGGGGGGGGAGAATGAAGGAAGGGGGGGATAGCAGGAGCTAGACTTACCCTACCTTAACAAGCAGCCAGCAATCAAACTATCACTTTCGGGGTGGGGGAAAAAAGGGGGGGGGGGATAGCGGGAGCTAGACTTCCCCTACCTTAACAAGTAGCCGGCAATCAAACTATTGTTACCATATACTTGCTTGATACTCCTATCTGTTGAACTTTTCCCTCACACTCCCCCATACCAAGACATAGTCAAGGAGTATAAGAAGAATAGGTGAGGAAAAAGTTCTAACACGTGGAAGTCGCGTAAGGCAACAAATCTTCTACTGACTGTCACAGCTTAACCAGTCAGAGAAATAATTGGATGAACCATTGATATACACAATATGGAACTTAAAAGCTTGGAGAGCCAATGTCCACCTCAAGAGGCGACTGTTGGTTCCCTTAAAAGTTTCTAGGTATATCAAAGGTTTGTGATCCGTTTCTAAAATGAATTCTTTTCCCAGTAAATAAAATTTAAGCTTGGAGATACCCCACACAAGGGCCAAACATTCCTTTTCTATGGTGGAGTATCTCATTTCTGCAGGAAGGAAGTTTTAGATTTAATAAATATACAGGAACTAGGAGTGTGTATTTTGTGCAGTAAGCACCTGACACCTATTGCAAGAACTATACTTCTTTGTAACCTGAGAGTACATGCTTGGCCAAAATTTAGTGTGCTTGAGTTTATGCCACGTCTTACGATGGGCCAAGTGTTTGGTCACTGGCAAATCATGAGCCATTTGAAGAACAGTCTCTTGACATGGTTTAGGAGCAACAAGTAAGGAATAATCTGTCACTGAAGAATGAGATTTAAATACAGATTTATGTAAGATACCATTAATATATTCAAACTTATGAGATACGTATCTCCCGTGGATAACTTTGTTGTTAAAAGCTTGATTATGACAATCCCGAATTGAAGGGCAGTTGCGCTGTATATTGACAAAGTCATCCTTGGACATAAAATCTGGGAAAATAAAAGGACTTACGGTGGGAGAAGAGGAGGTAGGAGAAGCCGGGGTTATGGTCTGAGCCCTAGTCAAGACATTGAGAGTGCTGGAGGCAATACCCTTATTTTCACCTGATGAGTGGACAGGTGATCCTGCTACCTCACTATCGAGAGCAGTATCATCTGTTTCCACCCCCAAATGAACAGTACGAGATAATGCAGCTTGCGGTGCGGAATTGTTAAGGGGCTTAAACTTGCAAGGAAGAAGAGCTGGAAAACTTAGATCCACGGGTGGTGACGAAAGATCCGCCTCTGAAGGAAGAACGGCACCTTTAATGTTATCCTCTATTATAGAACAAGTAATTGGGGCTAGTACCGCATTAGTCCAACCGGTGAACCATTTAGTTTTCAAGTAATAACGTATTGTAGGGAAAGTATTTTCACGATCCAAGTAATCTGAAAGAATAGAGGACACACAAGAGGTTTTAAAGTAAGGGAACAGTTTGTCCGAAATTACGATGCACGTACATCCAGTGTCACGTAATATGTCTGAGACTTTTATACCATTAACTGCTCCTGAACAGAAGGGTGCTTGGTTATTACCGTCAACAAAACATCTTCCAACTTTCTCTATTTTCTTGGAAGGACAATCTGGACGTTTATGTCCGATACCACCACACCGATGACATGTTGGTATAATAGATGGTGACTTTTTTTCTACTGTAGGCTTCTTAATCTTTGGTTCAGGTGAACCATTGCCCTTGGGGATTGATCCCTTTAGGCCTTTATAGGAATTGTGAGCCTCAGCATACAAGTCAGCAGCCTCAGCAACTTCCTCAGCTTTAATCAGGTTATGTTCTCTAATGAATGTTCGTATCTGGTGGGGAAGAGCTGTCAGGAACTGGTCAGCAACCATGAAGTCTCTAAGAGATTCATAACTGTGATCAATTCCTGAACTCTCTATCCAAAAGTCGAACAAACGAGTGTTACCTGTAACTGCTGAAAGTTCTGGCCATGCTATAAGGTGGCATACCTGAAATCTTTCCTATAAGAATTTGTGGTTTTTTGATATGCTTTAAGGATTGCCTTCTTCAGTAGGTTATAATTACATATGATATCCTGCGACAAAGTTGCATAGATATTCAAAGCTGTACCAGAAAATAACATTCCTAACCTGGTAGCCCAGGTGTCAGCAGGCCATTCACAGAGGGTAGCGGTATTTTCAAACCTGATAATGTATGAAGTAATGTCTTCACCCTCTGTGAAGGGAGGTAAATTAGGTGTTGGAATATGTGCCCTAGCTGCATGATGTTCAATTACTCTTTCCTCTAATTGTTGTTGTGTAAGAGTTAACTTTTTATTCTCTAATTCAAGGCGAGCTTTTTCGAGCTCGCGATCTTTTTCTCTCTCTCTTAACTCTTGTTCTCTAGCTCTTTCCTCAACTTCTCTATCCTTTGCTCTTTCCTCAAGTTCTCTTAATTTAACTTGTTCCTCACATACTTTAACTTGTTCCTCTCGTACTCTAGCTCTCTCCTCACTATCAAGTCTATCACTCTCCTTTTTGTCTTCTCTTTCTAACTGTCTTTCTTGGATTTCTCTCTCTATTCTTTCTCTCTCCTTTTTCTCTTCTCTTTCAATTCTCTCTCTCTCTCCTTTTCCTCTTCTCTTTCGATTCTCTCTCTCTCTCCTTTGCAATTCTTTCCTGGATTTTAGCACTAATGAAAGATTCTAAATTTTTTCCCGTTATTCCTAACTTACTTCCAGCATTCATCCAAAACTGGTATTCCTCCATACTTGCAAGAATAACTTAAACTACCAGGGGAAAATGAAACTGGTCTCAAAGAAAACAGAGGGTTCAATTTCTGCTCTGCTCAAACTGTAAATAAACCAGAGGGCTTGATCCCTGCTTCAATTAAACAATATGTATTAATGAAAACGAAGGGTTCTATGCCGGCTCCGAGTAAACAGTAAGTAGAATGGGGTCCCTTGACCATCCAATCTTCTCACCAACAAATCAAGAGTGTCCTACGACAGTTCCCTTGATATAATAAAGAGCTCAATGAAACAAATTGTCACTGGAAAATCTCGGGTCCCTAGAGTCTAATCCTCCAAAGTGTTTCAAGCTCACTCAAAAATAGGTGGCAGAATTAACTAGTATTCCTGCCTTGACTTGACTTACAATAAATTGAGACTATAACAATCACCAAATCTTTTAAATACCTGTACTGTAGTCCTACCATAGAGAATGATTACTCATGGCTGGTGGTAAACATCTGTGGCATGCAGCATTGAAGTTCCAATGGTAGATTCGAGATGGAGTTGAATCTTGATTCAGCAGAGTTGATCCTGGCAAGGTGGCCACTTGTGAAGGCTTACTCAGCCCTGTAACAACTTCAGACAGTATTACCAAGGCTGGCTGGCTCCTCAGGAAAATTAATGAATAGAAAAAGAAATAATTCACAAAGATAAACACTTTATTATTTATTAAAGCAAACATAAAACAGTGAAACATGAAAGGTATATCCTATTTGAAAGAAAAATGAAAAATGAAATGAAAAAATGACATTTGAACTCAACGCTAATATATATATATATATATATTGTGATACTGGGGTGTCTGATGTTGGTGACACTGCGTGTTGTTGAAATCGTAGCCGTTGCTGATGATGTGGAGGGGGGGGGTCGCAGGTGTTGGTGACAACCCACCGGCTCGTTCTTCAGAGAGAGTATAGCCGTGAATAGTCAATCCAGATGGCAGGAAAGCAGGTTCGTTACCACTGCTATGATGAGGGGTTATGTCCTGAGTCTGCGTACATAACAGGTAGATAGATCAAACATGGGACGTCTCTGAACGTTAGTCCGTCTCCTTCAATTCTTCTCGTTGGTTGGCAGGTGACCCAATCTGTCATTCCAAGCTGGAAAGAGAGGTTACCCACTGCTTAAGAAATCACTCTCCATGATAAGTACAATACCCAAAAGACGTGGTGATTATTAAAACATTTAAGAGATATCAAGGCTGAAAGGACTAAGTTTATTATTGGTCAAAAGTGAAGCTTCCAACCAATAAGTCCACTAGAATATGAGCAGGCGTGTACTTACAGTAGTGCTGGGAGCTGTGAGTCGAGTGATTACTGTTTGACCGGAGCCCCACACGTCACCTTTTGGGGGGGGGGGATGAAGGAAGGGGGGGATAGCAGGAGCTAGACTTACCCTACCTTAACAAGCAGCCGGCAATCAAACTATCACTTTCGGGGTGGGGGAAAAAGGGGGGGGATAGCGGGAGCTAGACTTCCCCTACCTTAACAAGTAGCCGGCAATCAAACTATTGTTACCACATACTTGCTTGATACTCCTATCTGTTGAACTTTTCCCTCACATGTCATGAGACTCCTCATATGGAGGGTCCTTGATGCCAGTGAAACTCTTGGACCTGAAAGTAATAATAATCAAGTGTGGAGTGCATAAATCTCTTGTGGAAGGTAGAAGGGGTAAGGGTTGTGGTGACGTGTACTTAGCCAGTGGTGACGTGTACTTAGCCAGTGGTGACGTGTACTTAGCCAGTGGTGACGTGTACTTAGCTCAGTGGTGACGTGTACTTAGCTCTGTGAAGACCTGTTTGTATGCTCTCTGTGAATCTGAACCAGGATGCCCTCTCTTGAGCAACTTTACCAACAGCTGAAAGAAGAGCTTAGGGTTGCTAAGCAGGAGATATGGCGATTAACGGAGGAGAACAAGAGGATTCTAAGTAATCCTCCTGTTGTGAGTCCCCAGGTTAAGAGGGGAGCTTGGCCAGTGGCCGGGCAACATGGAACCAAGCTGAGGATCAAGAAGACTGTTGGAGAGGCAGAAACGATGAGGACCCAGAAAACTGCTGTGGAAACTTCCAACCCATTTTCGGCACTACCTGACGAACGTGAGTGTTCTACTGGGAATGTCACAACGAGCACCAAGGAAGTATTGGCTGACGTGAGTGAGACATCCCTGGAAACCCCAATGAAAACCATTGAGAATATCTTGACGAATTCCACAAGTGAAGGTGTAGTGCTACCTAATGAATGTGAGTCGACTACTGGGAACATCACGACAGACGTCGCCAAGGAAGGTAAAAACATTGTTGTTGTTGGGGATAGCCAGATTAGGTACATGGATAGGGCATTCTGCTTGAAGGATAGGAGTAGGAGGCAGAGTGTGTGTTTTCCTGGGGCTGGGATGAAGGATATTGTTAACCGTCTGGATGACATCATGAGAGGTAATGAGAGCAATCCTATTATCTGTCTCAGTGCTGGAGGCAACAATGTTGGCAGACGTAGGAGTGAGGACCTGATTAGCAGGTATAGGTCAGCAATAGAGATAATTAGGAGGAAGGGTGGGAACCCTGTCATATCTGGTATTTTGCGAAGGAGAGTAGTTGGAAATGAATGGTTGTCCAGAGCAATTGGTGTCAATTGCTGGCTGGACAAATACTGTAAGGAAAATGCAGTAACATTCATTGACAACTGGGACCTCTTCTATGGCAGAAATGGCATGTATGCCAGGGATGGGGTTCATGTGTGGGGTGGGAGCACTGGCCAACGCAGTGGAGGGAGCTGTTAGGTCTTTAAACTAGGAATAGTTAGTGGTATGGGTTTTGGCGGGAAAACAGTGAAGTCGCGGTGTAGTAATATGAGTATGTACTAGGAGAACTAGTAATAGGCAAAATGAGGTGGATATTGGAAAGCCAGTGACACTAATTTACAAGAACAGTAATAGGTTTAGTGGAATAACAGGAAGGGTAAAGAGAAAGGAGGGTCCTTAAATATATATTACACAAATAGTCGTAGTGCTAGGAATAAGATGGGTGAATTGAGACTAGTTGCTAGTGCAGGTAACATTGATGTATTTGCCATAACTGAGACGTGGTTTAATTCAAAAAGTCGGGACATGCCTGCGGAATGTCACATTCAGGGTTTTAAATTGTTCCAACCAGATAGAAGTATCGGGAAGAGGGGTGGGGTGGCAGTGTATGTCTGGGATCGCTTGAACTGTTGCATAAAAACGGGTATTAAGTCTGAAGTAACACATACAGAGTCTGTGTGGATAGAATTTTCAGAGGGGCATGAAAAATTTATTTTAGGAGTGATTTACCCTCTCACTCATATATTATCCAATCTAAATTTGAAACTACCCAATGTCCTAGCCTCAATAACCCAACTAGGTAGACTGTTCCACTCATCAACTACCCAATTTCCAAACCAATACTTTCCTATGTCCTTTCTAAATCTAAATTTATCTAATTTAAATCCATTACTGTGGGTTCTTACTTGGAGAGATATCCTCAAGACCTTATTTATATACCCTTTATTTATACCCATCTTCCACTTATACACTTCGATCATGTCTCCCCTCATTCTTCGTCTAACAAGTGAATGTAATTTAAGGGTCTTCAATCTTTCTTCATAAGGAAGATTTCTAATGCTATGTATTAATATAGTCATTCTATGCTGAATGTTTTCTAACGAATTTATGTCCATTCTGTAATATGGAGACCAGAATTGAGCTGCATAATCTTGGTGAGGCCTTACTAATGATGTATAAAGCTGCAGTATAACCTCTGGACTTCTGTTGCTTACACTTCTTGATCTTTCTTTCTTTCAACACACAGGCCGTATCCCACCGAGGCGGGGTGGCCCAAAAGGAAAAACGGAAGTTTCTCCTTTTACATTTAGTAATATATACAGGAGAAGGGGTTACTAGCCCCTTGCTCCCGGCATTTTAGTCGCCTCTTACAACACGCATGGCTTACGGAGGAAGAATTCTGTTCCACTTCCCCATGGAGATAAGAGGAAATAAACAAAGGACAAGAATTAGTAAGAAAACCCAGAGGGGTGTGTATATATATGCTTGTACATGTATGTGTAGTGTGACCTAAGTGTAAGTAGAAGTAGCAAGACGTACCTGAAATCTTGCATGTTTATGAGACAGAAAAACGGACACCAGCAATCCTACCATCATGTAAAACAATTACAGGTTTCCGTTTTACACTCACTTGGCAGGACGGTAGTACCTCCCTGGGCGGTTGCTGTCTACCAACCTACTACCTAGAACACTTCTTGATATAAATCCCAATAATCTATTTGCCTTATTGCGTACACTTAGGCATTGCTGTCTCGGTTTAAGGTTGCTGCTCACCATAACCCCCAAATCCTTTTCGCATTCTATACTGCTAATTTCAACATTATTAAGCTGGTAGGTGCTACGGTTATGAACATTTCCGAGCTTTAGAACTTTACATTTATCTACATTGAACTGCATCTGCCACTTTTCTGACCATGAATTGAGTTTGTCTAAATCCTCCTGAAGCTGTGAGACATCAACGTCTGAATCGATTTTCCTACCTATCTTCGTGTCATCAGCAAATTTGCTTATGACACTAGTAATTCCCTCGTCAAGGTCGTTTATATATATTATAAACAACAATGGGAATAAAACGGATCCCTGCGGAACGCCACTTGTTACAGATCCCCACTCAGATTTAACCCCATTTATACACACTCTCCGCTTCCTACTAGTGAGCCATGACTCGATCCATGACAGCATTTTTCCCCCAATACCATGGGCAGCCAATTTCTTCAACAGTCTCTGATGTGGTACTCTATCAAAAGCCTTACTAAAATCTAAATAAACAATATCGAATTCTTTATCCTGATCAACGGCCTCAAAAACTTTGCTGAAGAAGGTTAATAAATTAGTTAGGCAGGAACGGCCCCTGGTGAAACCATGCTGAGCATCATTAATCAAATTATGCCTATCGAGATGGCTTCTTATATTATCAGCTATAATTGACTAGTAATTTACCTACAATTGAGGTTAGGCTTATTGGGCAGTAATTTGATGGTAACGACTTGTCCCCTGCTTTAAAAATAGGAATTACATTAGCCATCTTCCACATATCAGGCACTACACCTGTTTGAAGAGATAAATTAAAGATATTAGTTAAAGGTTCACAGAGTTCCATTTTACACTCTTTAAGAACCCTTGAAAAAAGTTCATCAGGGCCCGGGGATTTATTTTGCTTTAATTGGTCTATCTGTTTGATAACCATTTCGCTGGTGACTGTGATATTGCATAATTTATCATCTTCAAGCCCACTATAAAAATTAATTACTGGGATATTGTCAGTGTCTTCCTGGCAAGGAGTTTTAAGGACTTGAGGATCCAGCAGGCTTGTGTGAGCTGTTAGATGAAAGTGAACAGAGACAAGTAGTTTCTAATGAAAGTGCTGTTGGAGTGTGAGCAAGGCAACTTTTATTAAGGAATTCAGGGAAACTGATTAGTTGCAGCTGAGTCTTGGAGGTGGAAAAGGCAGTGCCTGCATTCTGAAGGAGGGTGAAGATGTTGCAGTTGGTGCATAATCTGAATTGTAATGTCAGCATACCTCTGGGAAGGCATCTATCGAATGAATTATGATGAGTGTGGATTCTTCTTAGTGTTGCCTTGGCAAGAAACTGCCAATGAGGTAAAGAAAAATGAACAAAAAAAAAAAAGTATCATAGAGACTAGATGTTATGCATCTGGTACTTGTGCACCCTTTGCCATCTACATTCATGAGATAGAATATATGATTGAAAGAGTTAGAACATAAGAATGGAGGAACACTGCAGAAGGCCTACTGGCCCATAAAAGGGCAAGCCCTTATAAAAACACCTCCCCCCAAAGCTACCCAAAAATTTTATGCAAGTCCCCCCAAAACCCAAAACCCCTCTCACTCAGTTTTTACCAACCAAATTTGAAACTACCCAACATTTTAGTTTCAATAATCCACTAGGAAGACTTTTTTCCTGATCAACTCCCCTACCAAACCAGTATTTCCCTATATCCTTTTGAAATCTAAACTTAAAAATGTGAATCCTTTTATTGGGGTTCTCTCGTGAAGAGTACCCCTCAAGCCCTTTATTAATCCCCTTTGTTAACCCCCATTTCCACTTTACACTTCGATCAGTCCCCCCCTTATCTTCGTTTTAAAAGGGAAATTAGTTTAAGAGTCTAAATAGCATCACCCCCATTTATCGTTCGGGTAGCACAGAAGAACCAGGTTTCCTCCTTTCTAAATTTAGCCCACCATACAGAAAAGAGGGTTTTTTACTTACCTGTTAGTTTGATATCTACCTAGCAAAATTTTCACAAAATAAAAGCGGTTGGAATCTCCTTATAATGTTTGTGCTTAAACCCCTAATCTGTCCAAAGTATTAACGTTCTCTCCCCCCATCGTCCAAACAGTGGAACTCGGGTTACAATGCCCCACTATGTTTAAATTTTTTAGGATACGAAAAGTCATGACGATTTTTTTCTTCGGATACGAATAAATTTTTTGGATGGAACTTTCCCTCAAGGGGGTTCCTTGGGGAGGGGTCTTGATCAAGGAAAAGGGTCTGTCTCCCTTCCCCTTTAAATTTAAAAAATATAATAAAAATAATAATTCAGCCCTAAAAACACGCTCTTTGCTGTGCCTGTCTCTTGGAATTCGAAAAGAATTCAGAGATTGGTGGATGAATTTGGTAGGGTTGCAAAAGAAGAAAAATTAAAGGTAAAAACAGGAAAAAGAAGGTTATGGATAACAAAAGTTAGGGGATGAAAAATTTAATATCAGATTGGAGGGAGAGAGTATGGAGGAGGTGAACGTATTCAGATATTTGGGAGTGGACGTGTCAGCGGATGGGTCTATGAAAGATGAGGTGAATCATAGAATTGATGAGGGAAAAAGAGTGAGTGGTGCACTTAGGAGTCTGTGGAGACAAAGAACTTTGTCCTTGGAGGCAAAGAGGGGAATGTATGAGAGTATAGTTTTACCAACGCTCTTATATGGGTGTGAAGCGTGGGTGATGAATGTTGCAGCGAGGAGAAGGCTGGAGGCAGTGGAGATGTCATGTCTGAGGGCAATGTGTGGTGTTGAATATAATGCAGAGAATCGTAGTTTGGAAGTTAGGAGGAGGTGCGGGATTACCAAACTGTGTCCCAGATGGCTGAGGAAGGGTTTGTTGAGGTGGTTCGGAACATGTAGAGAGAATGGAGCGAAACAGAATGACTTCAAGAGTGTATCAGTCTGTAGTGGAAGGAAGGCGGGGGTAGGGGTCGGCCTAGGAAGGTTGGAGGGAGGGGGTAAAGGAGGTTTTGTGTGCGAGGGGCTTGGACTTCAGCAGGCATGCGTGAGCGTGTTTGATAGGAGTGAATGGAGACAAATGGTTTTTAATACTTGACGTGCTGTTGGAGTGTGAGCAAAGTAACATTTATGAAGGGAATTCAGGGAAACCGGCAGGCCGGACTTGAGTCCTGGAGATGGGAAGTACAGTGCCTGCACTCTGAAGGAGGGGTGTTAATGTTGCAGTTTAAAAACTGTAGTGTAAAGCACCCTTCTGGCAAGACAGTGATGGAGTGAATGATGGTGAAAGTTTTTCTTTTTCGGGCCACCCTGCCTTGGTGGGAATCGGCCGGTGTGATAATAAAAAAAAAAAAAAAAAAAAATATTATTAAGAACATGAGAAAGGAGGAACACTATAGCAGGCCTGTTGGCCCATACTAGGCAGGTCCTTTACAATCCATCCCTCTAACAAAACATTTGCCCAACCCAATTTTCAATGCCACCCAAGAAATGAGCTCTGATAACTCTGTCCACTCTCATATGCAAGTCCCTCTCAAATCCAACCCCTCTCACTCATCTATTTATCCAACCTAAATTTGAAACTACCCAAGGTTTTAGCCTCAATAACCCAACTAGGTAGACTGTTCCACTCATCATTTACCCTATTTCCAAACCAGTACTTTCCTTTATCCTTTCTAAATCTAAACTTGTCTAATTTGAATCCATTACTGCGGGTTCTCAGATCACAACATAATTGAGGTTCAGACATGTATGCGCGGAGCCCCAGACCGACATAATGAGATTAGTCACGAGGGAGCATTCACCAAATTCAACTTCAATAACAAAAACATAAAGTGGGACCAAGTAAACCAAGTCCTAACCGATATAAGCTGGGAAGATATACTAAGCAACACAGACCCCAACTTATGCCTAGAACAGATTAACTCGGTGGCACTCGATGTATGCACACGGCTTATTCCTCTAAGAAAAAGGAGGAGTAGATGTAAAATAGAAAGAGACAGGCGCTCCCTTTACAGGCGACGGAAAAGAATAACAGAGCGGCTAAAAGAGGTCAATATATCTGAAATGCGTAGGGAGACACTGGTCAGAGAAATAGCAAGCATCGAACTTAAGCTAAAAGAATTCTTTAGGAGTCAGGAATCGCGGGAAGAACTAAAAGCCATAAATGAAATCGAAAGAAACCCAAAGTATTTCTTCTCCTATGCCAAATCAAAATCGAGAACAACGTCCAGTATTGGGCCCCTACTTAAACAAGATGGGTCCTACACAGATGACAGCAAGGAAATGAGTGAGCTACTCATGTCCCAATATGACTCAGTTTTTAGCAAGCCGCTAACCAGACTGAGAGTCGAAGATCAAAATGAATTTTTTATGAGAGAGCCACAAAATTTGATTAACACAAGCCTATCCGATGTTATCCTGACGCAAATGACTTCAAACAGGCGATAAATGACATGCCCATGCACTCTGCCCCAGGGCCAGACTCATGGAACTCTGTGTTTCATCAAGAACTGCAAGAAGCCCCTATCAACGAGCCTTTTCCATCCTATGGAGAGGGAGCATGGACACGGGGGTCGTCCCACAGTTACTAAAAACAACAGACATAGCTTCCACTCCACAAAGGGGGCAGTAAAGCAACAGCAAAGAACTACAGACCAATAGCACTAACATCCCATATCATAAAAATCTTTGAAAGGGTCCTAAGAAGCAAGATCACCACCCATCTAGAAACCCATCAGTTACACAACCCAGTGCAACATGGGTTTAGAACAGGTCGCTCCTGTCTGTCTCAACTATTGGATCACTACGACAAGGTCCTAAATGCACTAGAAGACAAAAAGAATGCAGATGTAATATATACAGACTTTGCAAAAGCCTTCGACAAGTGTGACCATGGCGTAATAGCGCACAAAATGCGTGCTAAAGGAATAACAGGAAAAGTCGGTCGATGGATCTATAATTTCCTCACTAACAGAACACAGAGAGTAGTCGTCAACAGAGTAAAGTCCGAGACGGCTACGGTGAAAAGCTCTGTTCCACAAGGCACAGTACTCGCTCCCATCTTGTTCCTCATCCTCATATCCGACATAGACAAGGATGTCAGCCACAGCACCGTGTCTTCCTTTGCAGATGACACCCGAATCTGCATGACAGTGTCTTCCATTGCAGACACTGCAAAGCTCCAGGCGGACATCAACCAAATCTTTCAGTGGGCTGCAGAAAACAATATGAAGTTCAACGATGAGAAATTTCAATTACTCAGATATGGTAAACATGAGGAAATTAAATCTTCATCAGAGTACAAAACAAATTCTGGCCACAAAATAGAGCGAAAAACACCAACGTCAAAGACCTGGGAGTGATCATGTCGGAGGATCTCACCTTCAAGGACCATAACATTGTATCAATCGCATCTGCTAGAAAAATGACAGGATGGATAATGAGAACCTTCAAAACTAGGGAGGCCAAGCCCATGATGACACTCTTCAGGTCACTTGTTCTATCTAGGCTGGAATATTGCTGCACACTAACAGCACCTTTCAAGGCAGGTGAAATTGCCGACCTAGAAAATGTACAGAGAACTTTCACGGCGGGCATAACGGAGATAAAAACACCTCAATTACTGGGAGCGCTTGAGGTTCCTAAACCTGTATTCCCTGGAACGCAGGAGGGAGAGATACATGATTATATACACCTGAAAAATCCTAGTGGGACTAGTACCGAACTTGCACACGAAAATCACTCACTACGAAAGCAAAAGACTTGGCAGATGATGCACCATCCCCCCAATGAAAAGCAGGGGTGTCACTAGCACGTTAAGAGACCATACAATAAGTGTCAGGGGCCCGAGACTGTTCAACTGCCTCCCAGCACACATAAGGGGGATTACCAACAGACCCCTGGCAGTCTTCAAGCTGGCACTGGACAAGCACCTAAAGTCAGTTCCTGATCAGCCGGGCTGTGGCTCGTACGTTGGTTTGCGTGCAGCCAGCAGCAACAGCCTGGTTGATCAGGCTCTGATCCACCAGGAGGCCTGGTCACAGACCGGGCCGCGGGGGCGTTGACCCCCGGAACTCTCTCCAGGTAAACTCCAGGTAATACCCATCTTCCACTTATACACTGCGATCATGTCTCCCCTCATTCTTCGTCTAACAAGTGAATGTAATTTAAGGGTCTTCAATCTTTCTTCATAAGGAAGATTTCTAATGCTATGTATTAATTTAGTCATTCTACGCTGAATGTTTTCTAACGAATTTATATCCATTCTGTAATATGGAGACCAGAACTGAGCTGCATAATCTAGGTGAGGCCTTACTAATGATGTATAAAGCTGTAATATAACAACTGAACTTCTGTTGCTTACACTTCTTGATATAAATCTCAGTAATCTGTTTGCCTTATAAAGTATGCTTAGGCATTACTGTCTTTGTTTAACCCTTTCAGGGTCGAGAGGCCCTCTCCTGAACTAATTCTCAGGGTCGAAAATTTTTCAGAAAAAAAAAAATCTTATGAAATGATAGAGAATCTTCCCGATCATAATGGCACCAAAAGTATGAAATTTGATGGAAAACTTATGGAATTATGCTCTCATGAAGTTAGCGATCTTAATGATGTTTACGCAGCAGTGATTTTTACCCTTTTTGAGCCCTATTTCTGGCCAATTCCAGTGTACTAGTCGACAAAAAACATATCTATTTTGCTAGAACTCCATTTTTTCTATCGAATGAGCACAAGAAACCACCCATTTATCAATTTCAACTATTCAATAAAGTGGTCAGAAATTGACAGTTTTGCCAATTTCACACAAATTTCAGAAGATGCCAATTTCCAAATAGGGTCCAGAATAAACAAGACAGACATTCCTGGCACTAAAATAACATTTTCTCTGTTCATTAGTTATGTCCCTAGGCCCCTCTTTCATCTCTTTTGCTTTCCACTTGGAATTTTTATTCTCACAAAAAAATAGAAGATTTACTGTTATGCAGACTACTGCATTAGTGTAGAAATGGTATAAATAATATCAGTGCACTTGTGAAAGAATATTAGACTCACCAGTTGACGTGTATTGGATGCTTGGCATGATTTGTTTACTTTTGAACTTTGGTAAAAATCGAACATTTCTGCTACTTATAGCTCAATTTCAAGGTACTTTTCATTACGAAACCAATCAAAATCATCTCAATTTCTGTAATATGTCTTCCATTCTATAAAATGAGACCAGGAAATCTAAAATACAACCATAAATACCATACGAAAATACACAGCAAAGTCACTGTTTTAAACCAAAAACAAGGTTGGAGTTTTTTTTTTCTCATTATGCACTGGTAGAGGTGAGGTGCAGGCATTTGCTGCCAATGACATCATGGCATTTCAGTGGCATGATAAACGAGATGTCACACTGTTGTCATCAGTTCACTTTAACGAAATGACAAACACTGACAGGCAGAATAGAGAGACCAATGAACCCATTCTAAAACCGGCAGCTGTGATTGATTACACCTTCAGCATGCATTCAGTGGATAAATGTGACATGCAGATTGGGTTTGCTGATTGTGTTTACAAGAGTTATAAGCGGTACATAAAACTCTTTTTCTATCTTCTGGACATTTCCATGCTCAGTGCTTATAATATGTATAAGATGATGACCAGAAACAAACCACCATATGGCAAATTTTGTTTGTCTGTCATCAGACAAGTAGTATTCAAGTACCAAGGAACAACACCTGCAATAGAAAACCCCCCACTAAATTATCAACAACTACCTTCTCGTCTGAAGCATGGTGATCTCTTCCTAATACAACTGCCTGCTATTGCTTTCAAGAAAAAGGCTCAGAAGAGGTGTTATGTCTTTGCACATACCGGAAAACACCCACAACAATGCAGAGACACTTGTTTTATGTATGAGGAGTGTAAAACACCACTGTGTATAATATAACCCGTTTGTTTGGCGTTCTGGTAACGGGGAGTAAATGATAAACTTCTTCGGAGGCTTCTTACTTTATTTGTTAAGTTGTGGTGGGTACACAGGCTTGTGTGTTGTGCCCATGGCCCGGGCAGGGCCATCCCACGAGAGAGAGCTACTAGGCCTACTGTCTTGACTGCTTGAAGAGTGACACCAGAATGAGAGTGTGGCAAGGGCAGACAGGCTGGCGTGCCCACCGAGAGGCCTGGCTACAGAGGGCAACACTTGAGTGGCGCGAAATATGAACTAAGCTGGCAGACAGCATGGGCTGTCTGTGCAGACAGTACAGGCTGTCTACATACGCTCGGCCACCTACCGCGCGTCGTCCCGACGTGACAATACTGGTGGTAAAAGGAACTCCGTCTCTCTCTCATAGGAACAGGGCACAGAACACAAAATAAAAACATATATATACATATGGACATGGAAAAAAAACTTCCTACAGGGAGGGAAGAAAAAAACATGTGGGGTGTGCTAAACATCGTGGTCAAAGGCAGTGAGCGTCGATGGGCATCACTGCACGCCTTCCTGCGTCTGGACAGATACTGCAACAAGGGAGACATCACTGCGGCTGAGCTCTGACGTAACAGGGTATGGTCTCCCCTGGAACGGTGAAGCAGTCATCGTAGGAGTCGCTGCAGGTTTTCACTCAACCTGGGGCACGACATGCTGGTGCCCTCGAGTGAGGCGTCGACAAAACTCGGCAACTGGGCAGGACTTCTGGCAAGCGACTCAGGAGGACACTTCTCGACTGGTACTGTCGCTGGGCTGTCACTGCTGGCGAGCGTGGAGCGAGTTGTGGAGCGAGTCGTGGCAGAGACGACTGGGCGAAACATCTGGGAGTCGTAACATCATACACCAGACTGCAGTGAGCGAGCTAGCAGTCAAAGTGACATCATCTTTGTGCAGGCTGCTCACTGAAGCTTGTGACACGAGGCTGACACAGCGCCTGCCGACAGGGCTAACTGCGGCTTGACGAGTGTCATTCTCTCGGCAGTTGGAGCTACAGCAGAGGTTAGTCTAAGCATCCCCAGACTTGTTTCTCTACATATAACTGCATTCTGAAGGTCTGGAGGTGAAGTGAAACAAATCTCAATGGGAATCGTAGCAGGTACGATTCTGCAGAACATCACGAGCGATGAGCATAAGAACTTTCTGTACAAATGGGGCTCATACGCTCAGAGCTGACTGATAACTGTTAAACGCACTGGTCACATCGGGTGACTTAGCACAGTGGTGCTACTCAGGTCTGGCTGCAGACCTCACTGGACACATGGAAACTTTACACACACCTGCGGTACATGCTGTACATTAACATGTGAGAACACTGAGTGAGAGGAATTAATTAACACATGACATATATCTTCTCTCAATCTTCTCGACAATACTGAAACAATTACAGAGCACTCAATGGTGACATCATGTGATGTCAGGCGTGATGTCACGAGGTGACGTCAGCAGCACTGTGACATCAGCAGACATCTCAAGGTGACGTCAGACAGACATCGTGATGTCATGAAGTCGGGCAGCATCGTGGGTGACGTCGATGTGATGCGGGCAGCAGACCACAGCATGAGGCCTGGGACATCTGGTAACTCACGTGGCTGGTAGATCTACGTGACATTGCCCACGCCCACGTGGCGTCGGGATCCACGTGGCATCGTGATCAACGAGGCATGCTGATCCACGTAGGTTCGAGTGGCCTCGGGCACTCGGATACACAGCTCTGGCAATGAATCACATGAAAAACAGCAGAAAACGCAGCAGAGGGAGTGGGCAGTGGTGAGTGTATGGCTAGGGAGCATCTGGCCATTCCTCCTCCCACCCACAAACACAGGGAAACACACTGGACGCAGAAATCACCACAAAACTCACCTCTGGCTTGCTGAAACAGCTGTACTGAGCTGAACAACAGCAGAACATACAAGTGACGCTAAACACGTGACTTGAGAAACAGCGTGGGACGCTGGATCTTGCTTGTACCTGTGTCTGGATGCTCAAACGTGCGGACACGACATCAGGATAACACGTTGAGAGACGGATGCTTCTTGCATGGGGTGATGAAGCGAAGATGACTTCATTCCTTCCTTCCTCTCTCTGGGCAAACAACTGCTGCAACCACCGCTTCCCACCATTTATAACCCGTTTGTTTGGCGTTCTGGTAGCGGGGAGTAAATGATAAACTTCTTCGGAGGCTTCTTACTTTATTTGTTAAGTTGTGGTGGGTACACAGGCTTGTGTGTTGTGCCCATGGCCCGGGCAGGGCCATCCCATGAGAGAGACCTACTAGGCCTACTGTCTTGACTGCTTGAAGAGTGATGCCAGAGTGAGAGCGTGGCAAGGGCAGACAGGCTGGCGTGCCCACCGAGAGGCCTGGCTACAGAGGGCAACACTTGAGTGGCGCGAAATATGAACTAAGCTGGCAGACAGCATGGGCTGTCTGTGCAGACAGTTCAGGCTGCCTACAATAACACCATGTTTCAAAGAGTTCCACAGGCTGCAAAACTTCTAGAAACATGTCCAGTGACTGTATATGTGTATATAAAATATAGAAAAATAGTAATAAACAACATTTTATATCGTTTGTGTAAACAAGTTTTGTAAACAATGTAGTGACAACAGTGTGCTGTTATTGTGTATTAAATAAAAAGAAAAAACTTTCAAAATAGTGCTCATATTGGTCTCACAGGCCATAAAAGTTACTTGAAAAAATACAAATAAAAAATAATAGAAAAAAGTAGAAGAAAAGCAAATAAGAAAATACCGGGTGACCAGCAGTCAGCGATGATGCCTCATGCGGCTCATTTTCTGTCAACTTCACGCCTCCATATCTTGGTAAGTATTGATGGCAAAAAAAAATTTTTTTAGCCTATAATGTTTAGAAAAAAAAAAACTATCTTTTCATAAGAAAAAATAATTTTTTTTCTTTTTGAAAATTTCTCGACCCTGAGAACGAGTCTGGGAGAGGGCCTTTCGACCCTGAAAGGGCTAGACCAATCAAGGAAAATGTCCCTCGTGACCCATGCTTTAATGTTTGCATTCACATCACACACAGTTTACTCTTGGCGACACTGTTTTCCTTGAACACTGTGGGATTTTCAGAGTGATACACCAGTAATGACTTTACTTTGCACACACTTCACTTTCATAATTTTTAAATGATTTCTTTCTTGAATTCAATCTTGTTCCTCGCTTTCTTTACCAGTGGGCTGGCACTAGCTTTCTTTGGGCCCATGGTGACTTATTTAGCAGTTGCAAGCACAAGAAACAATGGATTATTTTGAAATATATCGTATGAACCCATGGGGTGATGGTCTCTCTCTGATAGACAATTGCACACTGAGTGTGAATGGTATGGGAGACTGGCTTTGTGTGCACGCTGATGGTGGGATGCCAGTCAGATGCATACCAGACGGTCGCTGAATCGCGAGGCCAATCATGAACAGCGAGGCTATATTTTGCTGAAAAAGTTGCCGAAAGTGAGATCTCACTAAAGTTGCGGCCACTGAAAGGCAAGTGTTCACTGTATTAAGTAATGAAATAGTACTCAGATTGTCACAAACACACTGACAGGTGAACATTTACACCTGTTCATCATAAAAAAATTTCCCCGACTTAAGAAAGAACATAAGAAAGAAGGAACACTGCAACAGGCCTACTGACCCATGCAGAGCAGGTCCATGTCCCCCCCCCCAGATTAGACCAATGCCCCCCCCCAGATTAGCCCAATGACCCACCCAGTCTGATCATCTCTACTCAAGGATGGAGCACTGCACCAGACCCAGCAGCACAAGCTAGTCAGGTCCAACTCACACCCACTCATGTATTTATCTAACCTGTTTTTAAAACTACACAACGTTTTAGCCTGAATAACAGTACTCGGGAGTTTGTTTCACTCATCCACAACTCTCTTACCAAACCAGTGCTTTCCTATATCCTTTCTGAATCTGAATTTTTTCCAACTTGAAACCATTGCTGCGAGTCCTGTCTTGGCTGGAAATTTTCAGCATGCTATTTACATCCCCTTTATTTATTCCTGTTTTCCATTTATGCACCTCGATCATATCCTGCCTAATTCTACGCCTTTCGAGAGAGTGCAGATTTAGGGCCCTCAGTCTGTCCTCATAGGGAAGATTTCTGATACATGGGATCATCTTTGTCATCCTCCTCTGTACGTTTTCCAGAGCATTTATATCCATTCTGTAATACGGTGACCAGAACTGAGCAGCATAGTCTAAATGAGGCCTAACCAAGGATATATAGAGTTGAAGAACAACCCGAGGACTTCTATTATTTATACTTCTAGATATGAAGCCAAGAATTCTGTTAGCTTTATTGCGAACACTAATGCACTGTTGTCTTGGTTTTAAATTACTGCTAGCCAGAACTCCTAAATCCTTTTCGCAATCAGTAGTATTAGATCTACATTATTTAGTTTATATGTGGCATGGTTATTTACCTGTCCAACATTTAGAACTTTGCATTTGTCAATATTAAACTGCATCTGCCACTTCTCCGACCATTGCATCAGTCTATTCAAATCATCCTGGAGTGCTCTAGTGTCCTCATTAGAATGAATTGGATGGCCTATTTTGGTGTCATCAGCAAATTTGCTTATGTTGCTATTTATTCCCTCATCTATGTCGTTTATGTAAATTGAGAACAACAATGGGCCCAACACTGACCCCTGAGGAACACCGCTTGTGACATGCCCACATTCTGATTTCTCCCCATTTATGCAAACTCTCTGCTGTCTATTTGTCAGCCATGCCTCTACCCAGGAAAAAATTTCTCCTCCTGTTCCGTGTGCCTTAAGTTTCCTCAATAGACTTGCATCATTATAGGCTAAAAAAATTTTTTTTTGCCATCAATACTTACATCATTCGTCCCGAACGCGGTCTGTCTGGGCAGAACGACTCAGCTCAGCTAGTGCCATTGTTTACAATCCAGGGCGGACGGTTGCATGCATATGTTCAATAAATTTTGTATTATTCCATTGCTTTTAGTGCTTGTAACTACTAAATAAGCCACCATGGGTCCAAATAAGCTTCTAGTGCCAACCCTGTGGTAAAAAGGGGAGAAATACTATCGAAATACTATCGTACCACAGTCACCTGCTGCTGCACCACTGTCAGCTGTTGCTGCACAACCATCAGCTGTTGCTGCACCACTGTCAGCTGTACTTGAAGATGTGGAGAGAGTGTTGTTGGTGTGGCTTAACAAGAAACAATTACCGAGAAACAGTTAACCCCAGAGGATTAGCCACCCAGGATAACCCAAGAAAGTCAGTGCGTCATCGAGGACTGTCTAACTTATTTCCATTGAGGTCCTTAATCTCGTCCCCCAGGTGCAACCCACACGAGTCGACTAACACCAACAGGAAAAAATGCTTGGAACTAGTGCTCATATTGGTGAATTTAAGGCCAGCAAAGGTTGGTTTGAGAGATTAAGAATCGTAGTGGCATACACAGCATGATAAGGCATGATGAAGGTGAAAAATTCCAACCCCAACAAGTGTTTAATTGTGATGAATAAGGCCTGTTCTGGAAGAAAAAGCCAAACAGGACCTATATTACTTAGGAGGAAAAGGCACTCCCAGGACTCAAGCCTATGGAAGACAGGCTAACTTTCATGTTTTCTTGTAATACTAGTGGGGATTGCAAAGTGAAGCCTTTACTCATGTATCACTCTGAAAATCCCAGAGTGTTCAAGAAAAAGTGTCTTATCACTTATTACTACATCTTCAGTTAAGGCAAGTGTCATTTATTCTTCATTTAGTACAGTACATTGTGCATGTATCCTTTTTTTTGTGTGTAGGAAAATGTATATTTCTTGTGGTAAACTTTTTTTTTTCGTACTTTTGCTTGTCTGGAACGGATTAACCCTTTCAGGGTCGGCAGGCCCTCTCCCAAACCTGTTCTCAGGGTCGGTAAATATTTGATAAAAAAAAAATTATTTTTCCTTATGAAAAGATAGTTTTTTCTTAAATTTTATAGGCTAAAAAAGTTTTTATTGCCATCAATACTTACCGAGATATGGAGGCGTGAAGTTGACAGGAATTGAACCGCATATGGCAACATCGCCGACTGCAGGTCACCCGGTAATAGTACACAAATAACCTGCACATAAAAGAGAGAAGCTTACGATGACGTTTCGGTCCGACTTGGACCATTGACAAAGTCTCTTTTATGTGTGGGTTATTTGTGTATCGTTCCAGTCACGGTATTGTGCCTTTTTGTTATTTACCCGGTAATAGTTTTATTTTATTTTTTCTACCTTTTTATTTTTTAATATTTTATTTTTTCAAGTAACTTTTATGGCCTCTGAGACCAATGTAAAGACTATTTGGTATATATTCACTCATTGTATACTACACAATAACAGCACAAACTTTGCTCTCATTATATTGTTTACAAAACATGTTTACACAAACCAACAATAAAAAATTTTGTTTATTACTACAGTGGACTCCCGGTTCAGCGATATTAATCCATTCCTGAGAGCTCATCGTAAACCAAAATTATCGGAAAGGGAATCAATTTTCCCCATAAGAAATAATGGAAAGCAAATTAATCTGTGCAAGACACTCAAAAGTATGAAAAAAAAACTTTTACCACATGAAATATTAAGTTTAATGCAATAGAATAATTACAATAGCAACAATAACAATAAATAACAAAAGAATAATTGACACTTACCTTTAATGAAGATTTGGTGATGATTGATGGGATGGGAGGAGGGGAGAGTGTGGATGGTGTTAGCATTTAGAAGGGGAATCCCCCTCCATTAGGACTTGAGGTAGCAAGTCCTTTTCCGGGGTTACTTCCCTTCTTCTTTTAATGCCACTAGGACCAGGTTGAGAGTCACTGGACTTGTGTCGCACAACATATCTGTCCATAGAGGCCTGTACCTCTCGTTCCTTTATGACTTTCCTAAAGTGGTTCACAACAGTGTCATTGTACATGTTACCAACACGGCTTGCAGTAGCTGTCTGAGGGTGATTTTCATCACAAAAGCTTTGCACTTTAAGCCACATTGCACACATTTCCTTAATCTTTGAAGTAGACAACTTCTTTAATTTCTCTATCCCCTCCTCCAAAGCAGTTTCCTCAGGCGTGGCCTCTTGCTGTTGAAGATGATCTAGCAGCTCATCAGTGGTTAGTTCGTCATTGTCCTCCTCCATCAGCTCTTCCACATCCTCCCCACTAACCTCCAACCCCAAGGACTTCCCCAATGCTACAATGGATTCCTCAACTGGCATAGGCTTCTCAGCTCAGGGTTAGCCTCAAACCCTTCGAAATCCTTTTTGTCCACAGTTTTTTCCAGGCCGAGTTCAAGGTCCTCTTAGTCACTCCCTCCCAAGCCTTACCTATAAGGTTTACACAATTGAGGATATTAAAGTGATCCTTCCAAAACCCCTTTAGAGTCAATAGAGTTTCTGTGGTCATTTCTTTTCAATTAGGTAATTTTTCACATTGGGGGCAAATGCATGGTGTAGCCAGTTATAAAAAAAGTCCCTAGTGACCCATGCCTTACTGTTTGCCTTCCACAGCGCACGCAAATTAACCTTGAGGATATTCTTTTGCCTGAACGCTCTGGGAGTTTCTGAGTGATACACCAATAAAGGCTTCACTTTGCAATCACCACTAGCATTGGCATACATCAACAGAGTAAGCCTGTCTTTCATAGGCTTATGTCCTGGGAGTGCCTTTTCCTCCTGAGTAATGTAGGTCCTGCTTGGTAATTTCTTCCAAAACAGGCCTGTTTCGTCACAATTAAACACTTGTTCAGGTTTCAATCCTTCAGCCTCTATGTACTCCTTGAATTCATGCACATATTTTTCAGCCGCTTTGTGGTCTGAACTGGCAGCCTCACCATGCCTAATCACACTATGTATGCCACTACGATTCTTAAATCTTTCAAACCAACCTTTGCTGGCCTTAAATTCACTCACATCACCACTAGTTGCACGTAATTTTTTTACCAAATCGTCATGCAACTGCCTAGCCTTTTCGCAAATGATCGCTTGAGAGATGCTATCTCCTGCTATCTGTTTTTCATTTATCCACACCAATAACAGTCTCTCAACATTTTCTAACACTTGCGGTTGCTCTTTCGTAATCACAGTTGCACCTTTTGCAAGAACAGCTTCCTTGATTGCCGTTTTCCTGCTCACTATAGTAGAGATGGTTGATTGGGGTTTACTATACAACCTGACCAGCTCCGACACACGCACTCCACTTTCGTAATTTGCAATTATCTCTTCATTTCAACAGTTATTAACACCCTTGGTCTCAAAGGGTTGGCACTAGGAGCTTTTTTTGGGCCCATGGTGACTTATATTGCAGAAACAAGTACCAAAAACACTGATAATATGGATAATATGGAATGTACCGAATGTATCCTTAGATGTGCGCACACTGGCTGGCTTGTAACACTGGCACACACCTGGCAGTTCAGGCCACACATGGACACGTCTCGTACGAACCGCATCGGATACCAGGTTTTGTAACGGGAACCGAGGCAAATTTTCTGCGATATAATGCATCGGTTACCGGATGTATCGGATACCGATAGCATCGCGAACCGGGGGTCCACTGTATTTTTCTATCATATATATATACTCATATAGAGTTACTGGACAGGTTCCTGTAACTACAAGAGGTTCTGAAAACTTGTAGTTGTGTGGGGGTGGACTTGTAAATATGCTGAGTCACCGGTGTGTCGTGTGTCACAATGATGCATCATACCACCACTCACTAACCTCACTGCCTTCCACAACACATCCCTTCCTCCCCACACACCTACCTTCCTTCCTTTCCTTCCTTCATTCCATCCTCTCATCTCTTCCTACCTACCTTCCCTCCTCCTTCCTCTCATCTCTTCCTACCTGTTTTCCCTCCCTCCTTCCTTCCTTCCCTCCCTCCTTCTTTCCCTCCTTCCTTCCTTCCCTCCCTCCTTCCTTCCTTCCCTCTTTCCTTCCTTCCCTCCTTCCTTCTCTCCCTCCTTCCTTCCCTCCCTCCTTCCTTCCCTCCCCCCTTCCTTCCCTCCCTCCTTCCTTCCCTCCTTCCTTCCTTCTGTCCCTCCTTCCTTCTGTCCCTCCCTCCTTCCTTCCCTCCCTCCTTCCATCCCTCCTTCCTTCCTTCCCTCCCTCCTTCCCACCTTCCCTCCCTCCTTCCCATCTTCCTTCCTTCCCTCCTTCCTTCCCTCCTTCCTTCCCACCTTCCTTCCTTCCCACCTTCCTTCCTTCCCTCCTTCCATCCTTCCCTCCTTCCATCCTTCCCTCCTTCCTTCCTTCCTTCCTTCCTTCCTCCTTCCCTCCCTCCTTCCCTCCCTCCTTCCCTCCCTCCTTCCTTCCTTCAAGTAACTTTTCTGGCCTGTGAGACCAATTTAAGGTATATTGAATGTATATTCACTCGTTGTCTGCTACACAATGACTGCACAAACAGTCATTATATTGTTTACAAAACATGTTTATTCAAACCAACAATAAAAAATGTTGTTTATTACTATTTTTCTATCACATATATACACATGTAAAGTCACTGGACACTTCCCAGAACTGCTTTAGCTTCTGTAAAGCTCGTAGTTGTTGTGTGGGGGTGGACTTGTAAATATGCTGAGTCACTGGCCTGAGAAGAGGAGAATGAAGAATGAAGGGAAGGAAATGAAGAAAGAAGGAGAAGGAAGAATGAAGGAGAAGAAGAATGAAGAGAAGGAATGAAGGAAGGAGAATGAAGAAGGAAGAATGAAGGGGAAGAAGAATGAAGGAGAATGATGAATGAAGGTGAAGGAAGAATGAAGGAGAAAGAGAGAGAATGAGAGAGAAAGATAATTAGATAGGATGGAGGGGAAATAAGCATTGACCCTATTGTTTTGACAGGCGGTAGGGGAAGTGAGTAATGTGACAATATGTCATTTTGACAGCTGATCCAAAACAATTATAAGCCACACACTCACACACAAGATAAGCTTGCTGAATGAAGATAATAGCAGTTATATGAAAGTATCCAGTGACTATATATGTGTATATATATTATAGAAACCAGAAGGAAGGAAGAAGGGAAGGCAGGAAGGAAAGAAGGATGAGATGAAAGGAAGGAAGAAAAAAAGTAAGGAAGGAAGGTAGGAAAGGAATGCAGGAAGGTAGGAACAAAGGAATGATGACACATGACCATTTACCTAGGATAACTATGTAACACAACTGCCTGCTAATGCTCACAAAAATGCAGAGACACTCGTTTTATGTGTAAGGAGTGTAAAACACCATTGTGTATGAAACCATGTTTCAAAGAGTTCCACAAGCTGCAGAACTTCTAGGAATATGTTTGGTGACTGTACATTGGTATATACAGTGGACCCCTGCATAACGATCACCTCCGAATGCGACCAATTATGTAAGTGTATTTATGTAAGTGCGTTTGTACGTGTATGTTTGGGGGTCTGAAATGGACTAATCTACTTCACAATATTCCTTATGGGAACAAATTCTGTCAGTACTGGCACCTGAACATACTTCTGGAGTGAAAAAATATCGTTAACCGGGGGTCCACTGTATATTATAAAACAATAGTAATAAACAATTTTTTGTATTGTTTGTTTGTGTAAACAAGTTTTGTAAACAATATATTGATAATTATGTTTGTGCATTTATTGTGTTGTATACAACGAGTGTATATATGTACATTGCACCTTACTTTGGACTCACAGGCCACATAAGTTATGTGAAAAAATAAAATAGTGAAGAAACAAGAAACTTTTGAATACAAGTAAACCAAAGTTTACCAGGTGAGCGGCAGTCACCGCTGTTGCCACATGCGGCTCATTTTCTACCAACTTCACGCCTCTATATCTCGGAAAGTACTGATGGCAAAAATTTTTTTGGACTAAATAAAAAAAATAATCTTAACATTTTCATAAGAAAAATAATTTTTTTTTTTTTCAAATATTTTGTGACATAGAATGACAGTTTCAGAAAGGGGCCTGCGACAGTCAAAGGGTTAAAGGAGGGGTTTGGGATATTAGTAGTTTGGAGGGATATGTTGTGTATCTTTATATGTATATGCTTCTAAACTGTTGTATTTCTGAGTACCTCTGCAAAAAAGAAAATCGACAAATTCACACAGGATTCTGCTTTTGGCTCTCGCCCTGGCAGGTCATAGCAGCTCTCCTTACTTACTCTGTTTCCCTACGATCCCCGTTGGGGAGGGGAACCTTTACCAGAGTCGTCTTCGCCTTGACTTGCACGATGAGCTACGCAAATCGTGTAAAGATCAAGCCAAAAAGTGGTACCGTTCATGATTCAATGAAGCTTGCTCTTGCCACTGTTGTGCAGAAAGCATTGCAAGTGAAATTCAATGCTATTTTGTCACTGAAAGAAGCATTCATTGTTGTATGTCACGATGATGCTGAAGCAGAGAAGTTACTCACCACAGAAGCCACCACTACTCTTACTGCTCAAGGATTTACTGTTACATCCTCTCCTGCCCTCAGGCAAGAAAAATCAGTACATGTATTCCTAAAAAAACTGGACAGGATTCTGACTTCTCAATCAATTGCTGAACTCAAGTCATCCATTGAAACGCAAAATACTTGGGCTACTGTTGATAGCATTACCAAAATCCCGAATGCATCGTCTATGCTCAAGGTCACCTTCACCGACGTGAACATGGCTGCCACTGCTCTGAACGAAGGTCTTGCTGTCTACTACTACTACATCAGTCCCACCTACATAGAAGCAGAGAGATACCACTACATCCAACATTGCTAGAACTGTTATTCATATCATCACACCACCAAGGCATGTCCAGTATAAGACAAGAAGTTCTGCACTACATGTGGTAGTGAGGGACACACCTTCAGTTCCTGCACCGTTGCCGCTCCAACACAACCAGCGTGTTTAAACTGCAAAAGTAATGATCATCATACATTGGCAGCAAAATGTCCTACAAGAAAGGATATTATGAAGAAACAACAAGATGCAACAAAGAAAAAATCTACCAACAACACACCAATGTATGCAGCAATTGCAAAGTTGAAAGCAGACACTACAATATTACTTCAAGCATCTACTCAGCCCGCCTCCACCACCATCACTCCTCCAACATGTGACGTAACGAAGATCCACTATTGTCTACTATACGCTCACGTGCAGAACATGGCTGTACCTGGATCTTTTAACTCTACCATCAACGAGTTATTTGCATTAAATAACATGTTATCATTCACATTTCCAGCATCGCCACCTTCTGAAGAAATTCTCAAATTCACCAAAGACTTAGTCACAACCTTGGATGTAGCAGATCCAACACCACCATCAACTAGTGACGTCACTCCAACAACGTCCAATGAGAAGCCTTAACCGCCACCACTCCTCATTGAAACCGACCAATCAGAAGCCTTGTCACCAGAAACATCTTCCTATTCGTCTACTGAAGATGACAACGAATATTCACTTCCTCCTACAACAATACCTAACAAAAAAGAAAAAACAGCAAAAAAATCATCATCTCACAACTCTCGACATGATAAAGATGAAGATATTAAAAAATATACTTCATGGACTGGAATCAACTTCTACACTAAAGAAAAATATCATCATGAGCTTTATTCTCGCCTCATCGGAAAGACAGTCAAGTTTACCATCGATTCTTCCTGCTCAGCTGGAACTCTTCATACAATTGAACTTTCTACTATTCTAAAGGCCATTGTAGACCAACTAGAAGATTCCAGCCAAAAACACTTGCTGACACGTATAAATTTGCTCCCTCTACAACGTTTTAAACGTCTTGAAAACGGAACTGAATCGTAAAACAACGCCATGACTCTAGGTAAACACCAAACCTCTATGAACTGACCAATCAACGATGAGCTCCTTCCATGTCGCCTGCAGCCACCTATCATCATTCAAGTTGCAGTAATCATCCATCCAGCAAGATGCAGCCAGAACCTGCTGAGTTCCTGTTGCCTTCTACATCGTCTTCGTCAGTATTCCCGAAATACATCTCCATCTACGCCTCCAGTACTTCGGTACCACATGTCCCAAAGTGGTTGGGCCACTTGCCTTGATTCCTCCACTTCCCCCTCCTTCCCATCCTTTTCCAGTTATTTCCATCCTTCCTTATCCTTCTTCCTTCCCATCTTACGACAGCTCTCGTCGTCCTCGATTTGATTTGATTCTGCAAAAACAGTGATTATGTGTGAGTGAGGTGAAAGTATTGAATGATGAAAGTATTTTCTTTTTGGGGATTTTCTTTCTTATTGGGTCACCCTGCCTCAGTGGGTGATGGCTGATCTGTTAAATAATAATAATACGTACAGTGGAACCTCTACTTGCGAGTTTAATCCATTCCATGACCTTGCTCCCAACTGGATTTGCTTGTTTGCAGAGTAAATTTTTCTCATTTAAATTAATTGAAATGCAATTAATCCTTTCCAGTGGAATTCTGTACTTCAATAATTTCTCTAATATCAACTTTACGGCTTATGTATCTATCTCACTTGATCAAATATGACATAATAAACAATATAAATAAGATAGAAACCTTATATATACTCAGAATGAATAAAATATGTAATTCATGTAACGGTATGGACGGTGTCAGCGGTGGACGACAGTTTGTCTGGAAACCAGACAAAATACTTCTTGAATAATTTCGCTAATATCATCTATATGGCTTATTTATCTATCATAGTTCATCTAATATGACATAACAAACAATATAAATAACAATATAAATAAACAAGAATACAACCATAAAAACCATACGAAAATTCCACTAAGGGGTGGCTAATTGCTGAGAAGTGAACTTTATTATTTATGCTCCGATTTCTTTCATTTTTGGTGTACTTTAAGAAGCCTCTTTCCATCATACATTGCCCAAGTTTCAATAAGATAGTTCAACAAACAAATGAGATACAATTCCCTAGATCAAGAGCAAGAGGCCCTCACCAGCGTCAAGGAACTTCCCTTGAGGTCTGCTCGCTAATGGAAATTTTGCTCGCGTATGGAAGCAAAAAATCAACCCATCAACTGCTCATATTTGGAAAGACTTGCACATGGATGTGCTCGCAAGTAGAGGTTCCACTGTAATAATAATAATAATAATAATAAGTTCCCTTGAAGCATATTGTAACACAAGTGTCAGTCCACTGCTGACAGTACAGTGATAAGATAAGTGGTGACATTTGATGAGTGTCCACTGTCCTGGCTTTATTCGTTTTCACTGTTACACATAAACATGTCTGTTTGTCTGTGTCTGTCAAGCTCTCTGTTTATCTGTCTCTGCTTATCTGTCTCTCTGCTTGTCTCTCTGTCTCAGAGAGAGCCACTTGTGAACCAACAGGTATTACACATGACTGTGTCATCACGTCTGGTTTTGGATCAAGTGTAAATACGTATTTGGCAGTCTTGCTTGCACTTTATATCTACAAGCACAGTATAGCACTTTATCTGGATTTTTTGAGATATCCTAGGTAATTTACACTATATATACAGTGGACCCTCAACTAGCGATTGCATCGATTAACGATAAATCTGACTAGCGATTCATTTAAATGCAAAAATTTTGCCTCGACTAGCGCTTAAAAACCCGACCAGCGCTTTTCATTCCGCCTCACTTGTCCCTTGGGTGTCAGTGTTTACAAGCCAGCCAGCCACAGCGGTCGCTTCCAAACATACAACAACTGGAACATTTCATATTATCACAGCCTTTGTAGTGATTGCACCTGCAAAATAAGTCACCATGGGCTCCAAGAAAGCTTCTAGTGCCAACCCTACAGCAAAAAGGGTGAGAATTACTATGGAGATGAAGAAAGAGATCATTGCTAAATATGAAAGTGGAGTGCATGTCTCTGAGCTGGTCAGGTTGTATAATAAACCCCAATCAACCATTGCTGCTATTGTGGGTAAGAAAACGGCTATCAAGGAAGCTGTTCTTGCCAAAGGTGCAGCTGCTGCTGCATCACAGTCAGCTGTTGTTGTTGCTGCACCACCATCAGCTGTATTACTCGAAGATGTGGAGAGAGTGTTGTTGGTGTGGCTTAACGTGAAACAATTACCGAGAAACAATTAACCCCGGAGGGTTAGCCACCCAGGATAACCCAAGAAAGTCAGTGCATCATCGAGGACTGTCTAACTTATTTCCATTGGGGGTCCTTAATCTTGTTCCCCAGGATGCGACCCACAACAGTTGACTAACACCCAGGTGAACAGGAAAAAATGCCTGGAACTAGTGCTCATATTGGTGAGGTTAGTGGGGAGGATGTGGAAGAGTTGGTGGAGGAGGACAATGAAGAACAAACCACTGATGAGCTGCTAGATCATCTTCAACAGTAAGAGGCCACACCTGAGGAAACTGCTTTGGAGGAGAGGAGAGAGAAATTAAAGAAGTTGCCTACTTCAAAGATTAAGGAAATGTGTGCAATGTGGCTTAAAGTGCAAACTTTTTTTGATGAAAATCACCCTCACACAGCTATTGCAAGCCGTGCTGGTGACTATTACACTGACAATGTTGTGAAACACTTTAGGATAAAGGAACAAGAGGTACAGGCCTCTATGGACAGATATGTTGTGCGACAGAAGTCCAGTGACTCTGAAGCTGGTCCTAGTGGCATTAAAAGAACAAGGGAAGTAACCCCAGAAAAAGACTTGCTGCCTCAAGTGCTAATGGCAGGGGATTCCCCTTCTAAACACTAACAAGATCAACGGTCTCCCCTCCTCCCATCCCATCAATCATCACCAGATCTTCAATAAAGGTAAGTGTCATGTAACTGTGCATGTCTTCTTCAGTTTGTGTGTATTAAAATTAATATTTCATGTGGTAAAATTTTTTGTTTTTCAATACTTTGGGGTGTCTTGCACAGATTAATTTGATTTCCATTATTTCTTATGGGGAAAATTAACTTGACTAACGATTATTTTGACTAACGATGAGCTCTCAGGAACGGATTAATATCGCTGGTTGAGGGTCCACTGTATTTGTATTTATGTATACCTGTAAGACAGATAGACAGAGATAGACATAGATACAGACAGACAAGCAGAGATAGAGCCAGCCAGCAGCCGGCCAGGCAGTTGGCCAGTCAGTTGGCCGACCGGCCAGCCACCCAACCAGCCAGCAAACCAGCCAGCCTGCCGAACACGTATTACACTTTCCAGAATTGTTTCAATTTACTTAGGGCATAGGTTATAAGATATTCTGAAAGGGTATTGCACAAATGTTGCACATGGGTTATTATCAAGGTTTTTGATATTTCCCCAACCACTTGTGGCCACATCCACCCCAAAACCATGAAACTCAGGGTCAACATCACTTTCCACTTAAAATGGGAGTGTTACTATTACATGACATCAGTGAATCCCAGGTGTTTGCCACACTGTTTGCTCAAGCAAGCACTCAGTTGAACTGGTGTTCCCACAAGGTACTAAGTGGTCCCAGATTTTTTTAACCCTTAAACGGTCCAAACAGATCGACATTCAAATTCGTAGTGCTACAAAAGTAGATCTACTTTTTTTACATATTTTCAGATGTTGAAAAAACGTATGTATACGTTTGGACCATTTAAGGGTTAATACTGTGCACACCAAGTGTTAAGAACCAGTCTATGCTGACCAGACATCTCAGGCCAATCGTGCCAGATTTGGAGGCATGAAAAATTTGGCACATTTTGAGTGCTAGCGGTAAGAACGTAGATCTACGTGTGGACAGTTAATGGGTTAAATAAACTTTTAATTATTTTATGAGTCAGCAAGGAGAATTGGTCTTTATTTTCTATATATCACTTTTTGTTTATTGTTACTCTAGCTTCTGCACCTTTTTCAAGACATGTAATAATTATATTTTTCTGCAACAGACTAGCTGGGTGGTGACTGACAGTGCAGCCTTGTTCAGCTTGCCAGCCAACATTGAGGGAGAAATGGTGTACACAGATGATGGGGATGAGCTGCCTCCAGGCTCTGTTCCACTTAACACCATTAAGGCAAACTCTATTCTCTATTGTGGTTTTCTAATACCACTTGGTAAGTAATTTGCTTGTTTCAGAAGGATATATATATATATATATATATATATATATATATATATATATATATATATATATATATATATATATATATATATATATATATATATATATATATTATATATATATATATAATATATATATATATATATATATATATATTATATATATATATATATATATATATATAATATATATATATATATATATATATATATATATATATATATATATATATATATATATATATATATATATATATATATATATATATATATATATATATATATATATATATTATATATATATATATATATATATATATATATATATATATATATATATATATATATATATATATATATATATATATATATATATATATATATATATATTTATTTATTTATTTATTTATATTTATTTAGCTCCCTAATAGAGCTAAATGGTTCAGATATTTTGTGTCTTATGCCCAAAAATGTAGATATACACCATTTTCTTGGAAAATTAAATAGCTTAGCCCATTCTATAAACTTTACTGTTGAGTTTGAAGAAAATAACTCATTGCCTTTTCTAGATGTTTTAATTATTAAGGTAATAATGAATTCAAATTTAAAATTTACAGAAAACCCCGCATAACGATTACCTCCAAATGTGACCAATTATGTAAGTGTATTTATGTAAGTGCGTTTGTACGTGTATGTTTGGCAGTCTGAAATGGACTAATCTACTTCACAATATTCCTTATGTTAACAAATTCGGTCAGTACTGGCACCTGAACATACTTCTGGAGTGAAAAAATATCGTTAACCGGGGGTCCACTGTATATATATATATATGTATATATATATATATATATATATATATATATATATATATAATATATATATATATATATATATACAATGTATATATATGTATATATATATATGTGTATATATATATACAGTGGACCCCCGGTTAACGATATTTTTTCACTCCAGAAGTATGTTCAGGTGCCAGTACTGACCGAATTTGTTAACATAAGGAATATTGTGAAGTAGATTAGTCCATTTCAGACCCCCAAACATACACGTACAAACGCACTTACATAAATACACTTTGTAAAGTAAAAGGACACAAGTGCAACTAATGTGACAATTAGTTGCACTTTACATATTGTCGGTAATTCTACCAACTTTATTACAATAAATACACTTACATAATTGGTCGCGTTCGGAGGTAATCGTTATGCGGGGGTCCACTGTATATATATATGTCGTGCCGAATATGTAAAACTGGTCAGTTAGCAAGAACTCATTAAAAATTAAGTCCTTTCTGAAATTTTCTCTTATATTTCTCTTATATGTTTAACCCTTTCAGGGTCCAAGGCCCAAATCTGGAGTCACGCACCAGTGTCCAAGAATTTAAAAAAAAAAAATTTGTTATTTTTTCTTATGAAATTGTAGAGAATCTTTTTGTGAAGGTAATAAAACAAAAAGTACGAAATTTGGTGAAAATTGACGAAATTATGCTCTCGCGAATTTTGATGTGTCAGCGATATTTACGAATCGGCGATTTTGCTGACTTTGACTCCCATTTTAGGCCAATTACATTATTCCAATCAACCAAATTCTTAGCTATTTCACTAGTATTACTTCTATTCTATCGACTGAGCACAAGAAATTGCCAAGTCAACTGTTTCAACTACAAAATAAAGTGATCGGAAATTGTTAATTTGGCCAATTTAACACAAAGTTCAAAATATTCCAATTTCAAAATAGGGTCCAGAATAAACAATGTAGGCATTCCTGGCACTAAACTAACATTTCCTCTGTTCATTAGTTATATTTTGAGGCTTTACAAATAAATTCCATTTTGATTTTTTATTCACATAATGAATTTTTATTCACACCAAAAAATAGAAGATTTACTGTTATGCAATACTGTAATAATTGTATAAATATCATCACCATATTTGTGAATGTATATTAGACCCACCAGCTGACGTGTATTAGACGTGTGAGGTCGTTTGTTTACTCTTGAATATCGGCAAAAATTTAACATTTCCGCTACTTTGAGCTCAGTTTCAAGCCATTTCCAGTGCTAAAAACCAATCAAAATCATCTCTATTTCTGTAATATGTCTTCCATTCTATCAAATGAGACCAAGAAATCGCAAATACAACTATAAAAAACATGCGAAAAAACACTGCAAAGTTGCTGTTTTAATCGAAAAATCATGATTTCAGTTTTTTTCTCTCATTATACACAGTGTGTTGCAGGATCTGTTTTATGTGGTGCACACATACCACATAGATGTATTCTCTCATATCTAGGCCCAAATGTACCACTCACAGTTTATCAGTGAGAGCTGAGCTCATGGGGTAGATCTACGGTTTGGACACTCACTGTAAAGCCGTAGATCTACGGGACGGACCCTGAAAGGGTTAAAGATACATTTTTTTCATCAATGTTAATGTAAAAATTTATAATTTTGGACCAAAAGAATCTTAGAAAACTTACCTAACCTTATTATAACAAGTGTAATTTATTTTAGCCTAACCCAACTAAATATATTTTAAATACGTTTACAATAATTTAGTAATAAACAAACACAATGAAATATATTTTTTTCGTTAGGTTCAGAATGATTTTGGCGAAATTATTGCATACACAAATTTTCACTTGTCCTATATGGCAAGATGAGCGTTGCTATTTAAGCCATGATCGCAAGTTCTGCCTATTCGGCAAAAACAAACAAACACACACACACACACACACACACACACACACACACACACACACACACACACCACACACACACACACACACACACACACACACACACACACACACACACACACACACACACACACACACACACACACACACACACACACACACACACACACACACACACATATTTTTTTTTTTTTTTTTCAACAAACCGGCCGTATCCCACCAAAGCAGAGTGGCCCAAAAAGAAAAACGAAAGTTTCTTTTTTAAATTTAGTAATTTATACGGGAGAAGGGGTTACTAGTCCCTTGCTCCTGGCATTTTAGTCGCCTCTTACAACACGCATGGCTTACGGAGGAAGAATTCTATTCCACTTCCCCATGGAGATAAGAGGAAATAAACAAGAACAAGAACTAGAAAGAAAATAGAAGAAAACCCAGATGGGTGTGTATATATATGCTTGTACATGTATGTGTAGTGTGACCTAAGGGCAAGTAGAAGTAGCAAGACGTACCTGAAATCTTGCATGTTTATGAGACAGAAAAAAGGACACCAGCAATCCTACCATCATGTAAAACAATTACAGGTTTTCGTTGTACACTCACTTGGCAGGACGGTAGTACCTCCCTGGGTGGTTGCTGTCTACCAACCTACTACCTAGGATAACAGTATTACAGTTTGTAAATTTAGTAATGGGAATGGTTAAGTCATGGCATGATACACTGTTTCTGTTAAAGTCCTATACTGGGAGAGTATTTTAAGCACAATATCATCAGTAAAAAGTAACTGTGTTAACTCCCATTTTGTATTTTTCTCCATAATTTAATACCACCTCTCTCCCCAGCTATAAATATGTTAAACTACCATGGTGACATTACACATCCCTGTCTAAGACCTACTTTTACTTTTACACACCCTAACCTGAGCCTCACTATCCTCATAAAAACTCTTTTCAGCATTTAGTTACGACATATTCTGTTTACTTGTCACATTGCTCCCTTATCCACTCTGTCATATGCCTTTTGTAAATCCATAAAAAAAACAACTACTACTACTGCTGCTGCTGCTGCTGCTGCTGCCGCTGCCGCCGCCGCCGCAAGCGGAAATTATCATTTTCTTGCAGTTTTGGTGATGATAGTGAAAGTGATATAAGAGACAATGTGATTGATTTTATGCTCATAGAGGATTCTTCGGGTGACAGTGATGTATATTATTCCCCAGTGAAATGTACTTTTAGGTGTCATCGTCTACGTTCAGGCAGTGTGCCATATGCAGTCCTCAAGGGTCGTGGGAGGTCATGATCAAAAACCCCGTCCGCTGACAGTGATGCTGATCATGAAGGAGAATATGCGGGGATGGAGGAGGAGGAGGAGGTGGCGGTGGTGGGTGGCATGGTGCCTGGGCCACATGGCATAGTGGACAGGCAGACAAAGGACAACCCGGCACCCCCTCAACCAAGTGCTGCCTCCACTTCCGTCCCTCCTCCTGCTCCCCCATACCCCATACCACAGGTCCACTCTGCACCATCTGACCATGAGTGGAACTGGACAGAAAGTACATTCATGCCTCATCCTTTTGATTTTAATGCCAATGAAAGTGGCATCCTCCCAGAATGTCCCATCATGAATGAATCTACAGAGGTAGGCTATGTATTTCCAATTACAGTGGACCCTCACCTAATGATATTAATTGGTACTCGAGAACGAATATCGTTAGACGAGTTTTTTAGCGTATACTTTGGGTGACTTGATTGTCACCCAGATGAACAATTACTACTGCTATATAATGGACAACACAGAGGTTGCAGAATCATCATGCTGTGCAATTGGAAAGATACAACTATGACTGAAATGTATTTATTCCTTGGCACTATCATGCTTATGCCTCATATGTATAAGCACAATATAGCACGGTACTGGTCCACAAACTACTTCGTCAGTACTCCTGTCTTCCGTGACCTCCTTCCCTCCAACAGATTCACTCTGTTGCTACGTATATTGCACTTCTCAGATAGGAATAGGCCCAACATAAATAACCTATACAAAATCTGGGAAGTGTTTATGCATATGAAGCAGAAATTCAATGCCTACTTTTATTCCTTCAAGAACGCTGTTGTCGATGAGTCCATGATTCTGTTCAAGGGACAACTGTCATTCAAACAGTATGTACCGGGCAAACTTTTGGTATTAAACTTTTTGTTATGTGACTCTGAGAGTGGTGTTGTATTGGATGTCATTGCCTAAACCGGGAGAAACACACTCGATGGTGACAGCCTGATGTTGGGCATTTCCGGTGATGTTGTTTGTAAGATGATGGCCCCATACCTTGGTAAGGGTCATACATTGTACACAGACAAGTGGTATACAAGCCCTGTGCTTGCTGATTTCCTACATGTGAACAGTACCAATGTATGTGGAATAGTGAAAAGAACTAGAAAACATATGCCAAGGTTCAGTGGAGGCAGTGTTGAAGGTGCAGTGCAAGCATTTCATGCCATTGACATCATGGCACTGATGTGGCATGACAGATGGAATGTGACATTGCTGTCAACCATCCACAGAGTGAACAAGGACACCAATGAACACATTGTAAAGCCAGCTGCTGTCGTCGACTAGTTGACAAGTGTGACATGATGATAGGGTTCATTGACTATGTGCATAGGAGTTGCAAATGGTACATGAAAGTGTTTTTCACCTTGTAGACATTGCAATGCTCAGTGCCTTCAATGTGTATGAAATAAAGACTGGAAAATGGCTCCATTATGCAGAATTCACCCTGAGTGTCATAAAGCAGATAGTTAAAATGTATAGTACCACATCTTTTCCTACCCCTCAACAGTGACCTGTCCCCCAACCACAACCAGTGGGGGAAGTGCCAGATCAAATCCTCGTCACTGTCACTACCTGATGCAGATACCGTATACCCGAAAAAAGAAGTGTTGTGTGTGCTAACACCACAAAATGACCCCAACAGCGAAAGGACATATGATTCGTGTGTCAGCAATGTGGAGTGGCACTTTGTATAAATCCATGCTTCATAGAGTATCATACAATCCTGGAGTTCTAGACACATAACTGGGACATGTATATGTTTGTATATGTTTGTAGATAAAGGAAAGGGGGACAAAAGAGATTAAAAATTATAGGGGAATTAGTTTACTGAGTATACAAAGTAAAGTGTATGGTAGGGTTATTATTGAAAGAATTAGAGGTAAGACAGAGAGCAGGATTGCAGATGAACAAGGATGCTATAGAATGGGTAGGGGATGTGTAGATTAAATGCTTAAATTGAAGCATTTATGTGATCATCATTTAGATAAAGGTAGGGAAGCTTTCATTGCATTTATGAATTTAGAAAAGGCATATGATAGGGTGGATAAGGGAGCAATGTGACAGATGTTGCAAGTGTATAGCATAGGTAGTAAGTTACTAAATGCTGTAAAGAGTTTTTATGAGGATAATGAGGTTCAGGTTAAAGTGTATAGGAGAGAGGGAGACTACTTCCCATTAAAAGTAAGTCTTAGACAGGGATGTGTAATGTCACCATGTTTGTTTAACATATTTATAGATTGAGTTGTAAAAGAAGTAATGCTAGGGTGTTGGGGAGAGGGGTAGGATTAAATTATGGGGAATCAAATACAAAATGGGAGTTGACAGTTACTTTTTGCTGATGATACTGTGCTTTTGTGAGTTCTAAAGACAACTTGCGAAGGTTAGTGGATGAATTTTCAAAGGTGTGTAAAAGTAGAAAGATGAAAGTAAACATAGATAAGAGTAAGGTGATGAAGGTATCAAGTGATTTAGATAAAAAGAAATTGGATATCACGTTGGAGGGACGGTGTATGGAAGAAGTGAATGTTTTCAGATATTCGGGAGTTGACTTGTCAGTGGATGGGTTTATGAAGGATGAGGTTAACCATAGAACTGATGAAAGGAAAAAGATGAGTGGTACATTGAGGTATCTGTGGAGAGAAAAAAATTTATCCTTAGAGATAAAGAAGGGAATGTACGAGAGTATAGTAATACCAACACTCTTATATGGGTGTGAAGCATGAGTTGTAAATGCTGCAGCACTAGGCAGATGGAGGCAGTGGAGATGTTTTGTTTAAGGGCAATGTTTGGTGTAAATTTTAGGCAGAGAATTCGCGTGTGGAAATTAGGAAGTGGTGTGGAGTTACTAAATTAGCGAGAGGGTTGAAGAGGGGTTGTTGAGGTGGTTTGATCATTTAAAAAGAATGGAACAAATTAGAATGACCTGGAGAACATATAAATCTGTAGGGGGAAGGAAGGCGGGGTAGGGGTTGTCCTCGAAAAGTTGGAGGGAGGGGGTAAAGGAGGTTTTGTAGGCAGGGCTTGGACTTCCAGCAAGCGTGCATGAGTGGTGTTAGGAGTGAATGGAGACGAATGGTTTTTGGGACCTGACGAGCTGTTGGGGTGTGAGCAGGAAAATATATTTTGTGAAGGGATTCAGGGAAACAGTTAGCCAGACTTGAGTCCTGGAAATGGGAAGTATAGTGCATGCACTTTAAAGGAGGGAGTTTGGATATTGGCAGTTTGAACGGACATCTAAACTGTCGTATCTGAGTGCCTCTGCAAAGACAGTGATTATGTACAGTATGAGTGATGGTGAAAGTGTTTTCTTTCTTTTTGGTCACCATGCCTTGGTTGGAAATGACTGACGTGTTAAAAAAAAAAGAATATGATTCAGCTAGGTGTACAAAATCACCTATCAGTGTGTACATGTGTGTTTGTGACAGTATGATTAATAATTTCATACATTTACTTGTGTCTAAACAATTGGCTATGAAATCAAAAGATCTACTATAATACATAATTGTCATACCATAAAAACTGAGAAAATTAAAAAAACAATCGAAAAAAAAATATTGCAATATTTCTGCAAGCGGCAGTGCTCCATGTTGCCATCAGGTGAATGTCAAGAGCCAACTTTACGACCTTATATCTCATTAAGTACTGACCCTAAAAATTTTTTTATCGTACTACATACAGAAAAATGACCTCATTTATTTTTTTATTTTTTCAAAATATTCAGAGCGCTAGCGAGGAGAACATGATCTGTGTTTGGAAAGTTAATGGGTTAACCCTTTGACTGTTTTGGTTGTATATATACTGTGCTCTTGGGAGATTCTGAAGAGAAGTTGCAGAGATTGGTGGATGAATTTGGTAGGGTGTGCAAAAGAAGAAAATTAAAGGTGAATACAGGAAAGAGTAAGGTTATGAGGATAACAAAAAGATTAGGTGATGAAAGATTGAATATCAGATTGGAGGGAGAGAGTATGGAGGAGGTGAACGTATTCAGATATTTGGGAGTGGACGTGTCAGTGGATGGGTCTATGAAAGATGAGGTGAATCATAAAATTGATGAGGGAAAAAGAGTGAGTGGTGCACTTAGGAGTCTGTGGAGACAAAGACTTTGTCCTTGGAGGCAAAGAGGGGAATGTATGAGAGTATAGTTTTACCAACGCTCTTATATGGGTGTGAAGCGTGGGTGATGAATGTTGCAGCGAGGAGAAGGCTGGAGGCAGTGGAGATGTCATGTCTGAGGGCAATGTGTGGTGTGAATATAATGCAGAGAATTCGTAGTTTGGAAGTTAGGAGGAGGTGCGGGATTACCAAAAACTGTTGTCCAGAGGCTGAGGAAGGGTTGTTGAGGTGGTTCGGACATGTAGAGAGAATGGAGCGAAAACGAATGACTTCAAGAGTGTATCAGTCTGTAGTGGAAGGAAGGCGGGGGTAGGGGTCGGCCTAGGAAGGGTTGGAGGGAGGGGGTAAAGGAGGTTTTGTGTGCGAGGGGCTTGGACTTCCAGCAGGCATGCGTGAGCGTGTTTGATAGGAGTGATGGAGACAAATGGTTTTTTAATACTTGACGTGCTGTTGGAGTGTGAGCAAAGTAACATTTATGAAGGGATTCAGGGAAACCGGCAGGCCGGACTTGAGTCCTGGAGATGGGAAGTACAGTGCCTGCACTCTGAAGGAGGGGTGTTAATGTTGCAGTTTAAAAACTGTAGTGTAAAGCACCCTTCTGGCAAGACAGTGATGGAGTGAATGATGGTGAAAGTTTTTCTTTTTCGGGCCACCCTGCCTTGGTGGGAATCGGCCGGTGTGATAATAAAAAAAAAAAAAAATATACGTCTTATGAGCCATCGTGTTTGATGTATATATACTCATAAATTCTAGCAGCTTCAGATCAAGCAGGAGAAAGCTGGTAGGCCCACATGTGAGAGAATGGGTCTGTGTGGTCAGTGTGCAGCATATAAAAAAAATCCTGCAGCATGTAGTGCATAATGAGAAAAAAAAATCCGACCGTTTTTTTGGATTAAAATGCCGACCTTGTAGTCTATTTTCGTATAGTATTTATGGTTGTATTCTCGTTTTCTTGGTCTCATTTGATAGAATGGAAAACATATTATAGAAATAGAGGTGATTTTGATTGGTTTTACTATGAAAAGAACCTTGAAATGGAGCTCAATATAGGGGAATTGTTTGATTTTTGCCAATGTTCAAAAGTAAACAAATGATGTCTTTGTTTAATAAATGTCTAGCTTGCCATTCTAATATAAGAACATAAAACATAAGAACGAAGGAACACTGCAGCAGGCTTACTGGCCCATGCGAGGCAGGTCCAAGTCTCCTACGGCCTTAAGCCAATGCACCCAACCCAGTCAGGTCAGGTCACATTGACTTAAGGGAGGAACACACGGCAACCGACCTGGTAGCACAAGCTAATCGGGTCCAACTCACACCCACCCACACCCACTCATGTATTTATCCAACCTATTTTTAAAGCTACACAACGTTTTGGCCTCTATAACTGTACTTGGGAGTTTGTTCCACTCATCCACAACTTATTACCAAACCAGTACTTTCCTATATCCTACCTGAATCTGAACTTTTCAAACTTAAAACCATTGCTGCGAGTCCTGTCCAGGCTAGATATTTTCAGCACACTATTTACATCCCCTTTATTTATTCCTGTCTTCCATTTATACACCTCAATCATATCCCCCTAATTCTACGTCTTTCTAGAGAGTGCAGATTCAGGGCCCTTAGTCTATCCTCATAGAGAAGGTTTCTGATACATGGGATCAACTTTGCCATCCTCCTTTGTACATTTTCCAGATCATTTATATCCATTCTGTTATACGGTGACCAAAAACTGTGCAGCATAATCTAAATGAGGCCTAACCAAGGATGTATAGAGTTGAAGAACAACCTGAGGACTCCTATTATTTATGCTTCTTGATATGAAGCCAAGGATTCTATTAGCTTTATTGCAAACACTTATGCACTGTTGTCTTGGTTTCAGATTACTGCTAGCCAGAACTCCTAAATCTTTTTCGCAAATCCGTAATATTAAGATCTACATTATTTAGTTTATATGTGGCATGGTTATTGTCCTGTCCAACATTTAGAACTTTGCATTTGTCTATATTAAACTGCATCTGCCACCTCTCCAACCACTGCATCAGTCTACTCAAATCTTCCTGGAGTGCTCTAATGTTCTCGTCAAAATGAATTCGACGGCCTATTTTGGTGTCATCGGCAAACTTGCTGAATGTCGCTCTTTATGCCCTCATCTATGTCGTTTATGTAGATTGTGAACAGCAGGGGGCCCAACACTAACCCCTGTGGAACACCGCTCATGACGCTTCCCCACTCTGATTTCTCCCCATTTATGCAAACTCTCTGCTGCCTATTTGTCAACCATGCCTCTATCCAGGAAAAAATTTCTCCTCCTATTCCATGTGCCTTAATTTTCCTCAATAGTCTCTGACGTGGACCCTGTCAAAAGCCTTACTGAAGTCCATATACACAATATCATATTCATTACCATGATCTACCTATTCAAATACCTTAGTGAAAAAAGTTAATAAATTCGTAAGGCAGGAACGCCCCTTTGTAAAAACCATGCTGAGATTCGCTGATTAATTTATGCTTTTCAAGGTGGCTATGAACTGCCTCGGCAATTATTGATTCCATAAATTTTCCCACTATGGAGGTTAGGCTTATTGGTCTATAGTTCGAAGCTAAGGACCTGTCACCTGCTTTGAAAATAGGTATTGAATGGGTTGACATTATTTATACAATTATTACAATATTGCAGTAGTCTGCATAACAGTAAATCTTCTGTTTTTTTGTTTGAATAAAAATTCAAAATAGAAAGCAAGAGTAGTATCAGAGGGGCCTGGAGATGTGACTGATGAACAAAGAAAATGGTATTTTAGAGCCAGGAATTCTGCATTGTTCATTCTGGGCCCTATTTTGAAATTGGCATATTTTTTAATTTGCTGTGAAATTGGCCAAATTGCAAATTTTTTAACCCCATTATTGGGTAGTTGAAATCGGTAAATGGGCAGTTTCTTGTACTCAATCGATAGAATAAATGGAGTTCTAAAAAAAATAGCTATGAGTTTAGTTGACTGGAACAATGGAATTAGCCGAAAAATAGGGCTCAAAGTGGGTGAAATTTCAGATTTGTAAATATCACCGAGGTCGCTAACTTTGCGAGAGCATAATTCCATGAGTTTTTTCCAACAAATTTTGTTCTTTTGGTGTCATTACATCGGGAAAAGATTCTCTATCATTTCATAAGAAAAAATCATTTTTTTTTCGGAAATTTTGTGACACCAGGAGACACCTCAGGATTTGGGGTTGCAACAGTCAAGGGGTTAACCCTTTGACTGTCGCAACCCCAATCCTGAGGTGTCTCCTGGTTGTCGCAAAATTTAAAAAAAAAAACATAATTTTTTCTTATGAAATGATGAGAATTTTTTCCCGATTGTAATGACACCATAAAAAACGAAATTTGATGGAAAGCTGATGGAATTATGCTCTTGCGAAGTTAGCGACCTCGGCGCTGTTTACAAATCGGCGATTTCGCCCACTTTGAGCCCTATTTTCGGCTAATTCTGTTGTTCCAGTCACCCAAACTCATAGCTATTTCTTTAGAACTCCATTTTTTCTATCGATTGAGTACAAGAAACTGCCCATTTACCGATTTCAACTACCTAATAATGTGGTCAGAAATTTGCAATTTGGCCAATTTCACGAAAACTAAAAAATATGACAATTTCAAAATAAGGTCCAGAATGATCAATGCAGACATTCCTGGCTCTAAAATAACATTTTCTTTGCTCATCAGTCATGTCTCCAGGCCTCTCTGATATTACTCTTGCTTTCTATTTTGAATTTTTATTCAAACAAAAAATAGGAGACTTACTATTATACAGACTACTGCAATACTGTAATAATTGTATAAATAGCATCAACCCATTCATGACTGCATATTAGAATGGCTAGTTGGACATTTATTGGACAATGGCATCATTTGTTTACTCTTGAACATCTGCAAAAATCAAACATTTCCCCTAGGTTCTTTTTATAGTAAAATCAATCAAAATCACCTCTATTTCTATAATATGTTTTCCATTCTATCAAATGAGACCAAGAAAACGAGAATACAACCATAAATACTATACGAAAATAGACCACAAAGTCGGCATTTTAATTAAAAAAACGGTCGGAGTTTTTTTTTTCTCATTATGCACTGCGTGCTCCAGGATTTTTTTTATATGGTGCACACTGACCACACAGACCCATTCTCTCACATGTGGGCCTACCAGCTTTCTCCTGCTTGATTTGAAGCTGCTAGAATTTATGAGTATATATACGTCAAACACGGTACCTCGTAAGACGTATATATACGGCCGCGACAGTCAAAGGGTTAAACCCTTGATTTATCAGACCAGTGGGGAAGAGCAGGTGATTGCTAATGGCAATAGATCTGAATAGAGAGGAGTTTTTTCTTGTGATCCTAACAGTGACGAGTAATTCTGTATGCACTGAACTGAACAGTTGATCCAGTGTATTTTGTCCAGTATTTCTGGAAGAAAAACTTTATAAAACTGTGATGCTTGAATGTGCGTGGATGTAGTGCAGATGACAAGAAACAGATGATTGCTGATGTTATGAATGAAAAGAAGTTGGATGTCCTGGCCCTAAGCGAAACAAAGCTGAAGGGGGTAGGGGAGTTTTGGTGGGGGGAAATAAATGGGATTAAATCTGGAGTATCTGAGAGAGTATAGAGCAAAGGAAGGGGTAGCAGTAATGTTGAAGGATCAGTTATGGAAGGAGAAAAGACAATATGAATGTGTAAATGCAAGAATTATGTGGATTAAAGTAAAGGTTGGATGTGAGAAGTGGGTCATAATAAGCGTGTATGCACCTGGAGAACAGAGGAATGCAGAGGAGAGAGAGAGATTTTGGGAGATGTTAAGTGAATGTATAGGAGCCTTTGAACCAAGTGAGAGAGTAATTGTGGTAGGGGGACCTGAATGCTAAAGTAGGAGAAACTTTTTAGAGAGGGTGTGGTAGGTAAGTTTGGGGTGCCAGGTGTAAATGATAATGGGAGCCCTTTGATTGAACTTTGTATAGAAAGGGTTTAGTTATAGGTAATACATATTTTAAGAAAAAGAGGATAAATAAGTATACAAGATATGATGTAGGGCAAAATGACAGTAGTTTGTTGGATTATGTATTTGTAGATAAAAGACTGTTGAGTAGACTTCAGGATGTACATGTTTATAGAGGGGCCACAGATATATCAGATCACTTTCTAGTTGTAGCTACACTGAGAGTAAAAGGTAGATGGGATACAAGGAGAATAGAAGCATCAGGGAAGAGAGAGGTGAAGGTTTATAAACTAAAAGAGGAGGCAGTTAGGGAAAGATATAAACAGCTATTGGAGGATAGATGGGCTAATGAGAGCATAGGCAATGGGGTCGAAGAGGTATGGGGTAGGTTTAAAAATGTAGTGTTAGAGTGTTCAGCAGAAGTTTGCGGTTACAGAAAGTGGGTGCAGGAGGAAGAGGAGCGATTGGTGGAATGATGATGTAAAGAGAGTAGTAAGGGAGAAAAAGTTAGCATATGAGAAGTTTTTACAAAGTTGAAGTGATGCAAGGAGGGAAGAGTATATGGAGAAAAAGAGAGAGGTTAAGAGAGTGGTGAAGCAATGTAAAAAGAGAGCAAATGAGAGAGTGGGTGAGATGTTATCAAGAAATTTTGTTGAAAATAAGAAAAAGTTTTGGAGTGAGATTAACAAGTTAAGGAAGCCTAGAGAACAAATGGATTTGTCAGTTAAATAGGAGAGGAGAGTTATTAAATGGAGGTTAGAGGTATTGGGAAGATGGAGGGAATATTTTGAGGAATTGTTAAATGTTGATGAAGATAGGGAAGCTGTGATTTCGTGTATAGGGCGAGGAGGAATAACATCTTGTAGGAGTGAGGAAGAGCCAGTTGTGAGTGTGGGGAAGTTCGTGAGGCAGTAGGTAAAATGAAAGGGGTAAGGCAGCCGGGATTGATGGGATTAAAGATAGAAATGTTAAAAGCAGATGGAGATATATAGTTTTGGAGTGTTGGTGCAATTATTTAATAAATGTATGGAAGAGGGTAAGGTACCTAGGATTGGCAGAGAGCATGCATAGTTCCTTTGTATAAAGGCAAAGGGACAAAGAGAGTGCAAAAATTATAGGGGGATAAGTCTGTTGAGTATACCTGGTAAAGTGTATGGTAGAGTTATTATTTAAAGAATTAAAAGTAAGACTGAGAATAGGATAGCAGATGAACAAGGGGGCTTTAGGAAAGGTGGGGGTGTGTGGACCAGGTGTTTACAAGTGAAACATATAAGTGAAACAGTATTTAGATAAGGCTAAAGAGGTCTTTGTGGCATTTATGGATTTGGAAAAGGCGTATGACAGGGTGGATAGGGGCAATGTGGCAGATGTTGCAGGTGTATGGTGTAGGAGGTAGGTTACTGAAAGCAGTGAAGAGTTTTACGAGGATAGTGAGGCTCAAGTTAGAGTACATAGGAAAGAGGGAAATTATTTCCCAGTAAAAGTAGGCCTTAGACAAGGATGTGTGATGTCACCGTGGTTGTTTAATATATTTATAGATGGGGTTGTAAGAGAAGTAAATGCGAGGGTCCTTGACAAGAGGCGGGAGTTAAAAGATAAAGAATCACACATAAAGTGGGAGTTGTCACAGTTGCTCTTTGCTGATGACACTGTGCTCTTGGGAGATTCTGAAGAGAAGTTGCAGAGATTGGTGGATGAATTTGGTAGGGTGTGCAAAAGAAGAAAAATTAAAGTGAATACAGGAAAGAGTAAGGTTATGAGGATAACAAAAATATTAGGTGATGAAAGATTGGATATCAGATTGGAGGGAGAGAGTATGGAGGAGGTGAATGTATTCAGATATTTGGAAGTGGACGTGTCAGCGGATGGGTCTATGAAGGATGAGGTGAATCATAGAATTGATGAGGGGAAAAAGGGTGAGTGGTGCACTTAGGAGTCTGTGGAGACAAAGAACTTTGTCCTTAGAGGCAAAGAGGGAATGTATGAGAGTATAGTTTTACCAACACTCTTATATGGGTGTGAAGCATGGGTGATGAATGTTGCAGCGAGGAGAAGGCTGGAGGCAGTGGAGATGTCATGTCTGAGGGCAATGTGTGGTGTGAATATAATGCAGAGAATTCGTAGTTTTGGAAGTTAGGAGGAGGTGCGGGATTACCAAAACTGTTGTCCAGAGGGCTGAGGAAGGGTTGTTGAGGTGGTTCGGACATGTAGAGAGAATGGAGCGAAACAGAATGACTTCAAGAGTGTATCAGTCTGTAGTGGAAGGAAGGCGGGGTAGGGGTCGGCCTAGGAAAGGTTGGAGGGAGGGGGTAAAGGAGGTTTTGTGTGCGAGGGCTTGGACTTCCAGCAGGCGTGGCGTGAGCGTGTTTGATAGGAGTGAATGGAGACGAATGGTTTTTAATACTTGACGTGCTGTTGGAGTGTGAGCAAAGTAACATTTATGAAGGGGTTCAGGGAAACCGGCAGGCCGGACTTGGAGTCCTGGAGATGGGAAGTACAGTGCCTGCACTCTGAAGGAGGGGTGTTAATGTTGCAGTTTAAAAACTGTAGTGTAAAGCACCCTTCTGGCAAGACAGTGATGGAGTGAATGATGGTGAAAGTTTTTCTTTTTCGGGCCACCCTGCCTTGGTGGGAATCGGCCAGTGTGATAATAAAAAAATAATAAATAATTTCTGACGTCTGTTAAATACAGGGTTTACTCCTTGTTTATAGTCATTCATCTTCTGGAGTAGCTACTCCAATCTGCCATGTAGAGTGAGAACCCATTGTTTAATACATCAGTCATTTCCCACCAAGGCAGGCTACTCCTGACTTAGTGGATTAGCCTGAGCTCAAGGTTGCAAGCATTATACTTTCTACTTTTGAAACTCAAGTTCAGCTAACCAATTTCCTTGAATTCCTTCATAGTTATTACCATTCTCACCATCCAACAATCACTTGCATCTACTCGCTCTGATCTGACACACACACCCATATTTGTTCTTTCCCCTACCTCTCAAAACCTTCTTCACATTCTCTTTCCAGCTTTTCCTCAGATATTTCCTTCACCAGCTTCCTTTCACCTCAGATTTATAATTTTTTTGTCAACCTATTTTGCTCCATTATTAAATTTATCCTTTTAATTCTTAAAGAAAATTTATTGTAATATATGATTTTGATGAGTAAGACACATGTGCAACAGCTAGGTATCTTTAATGTTGAAATGTTTCACATATGTGGTAAGCTTCTTAAGTCTAATACAGAGGAGAATGTATCATAGACAGTAGTAGTGGTGAGGTAAAGATGATGTACTCAGTCCATCAACCTTAAAGAAATAATTTGAGGTGGTCAGTCCCTCAGTTCAGAGAAGATTTTTGCCATCCATGTAGGCAAAACATTTCAACAGTAAAAATACCCATCTTTTGCACATGTGTCTTACTCATCAACTTGTTAGTATTACTTACCATTTCCAACATCTATGATTTTGTTTCCTGAAACATTTGATTTTTTTCCTTTGCTCTTGTTCCTTAATAAATTATATGCAGTTCATATTCCTTTAACCCGTAAACGGTCCAAACGTATATATATACGTTTTTACCGCTAGTGCCCCAAACGTATATATACGTTTTATGTGTCCTACATTTAACATTGCCACGATAAGCCTGAGTCACCTAGACATGTGAGAATGGGTGTGAGCACTCACTGTGCACCATATTAAAATAATTGGGGATGCCTGGGTACCATATGCTTTTTTTTTTTCCTATTAAAAAACAACAATTTTTTTTTCTCAAAAAAGTTGGGGCAGTACAGTAGTGAACGTATATATACGTTTGGACCGTTTACGGGTTAATTAACAAGCTATGCCTCTCTTCCTGTGATTTATTGAGCCCTTTCATTCTCTTCAGTACTGACACTAGATTGTTTCTTTACAAATTTGTTTCCTATTTTGCCATTTGTAAGGTAGATTTATGAATGGTTTAGCCAATTATCAAAGGGATTTCTGTAATCTGCATTCTTAACTGTGTTGTTCTACTCAGGACACAAACTTAGCCACACAGTAGTGAAAGTAGATAATGTTCAGTGATATACAGAAAGGTGAATATTGATAGAAAATAAATAAATTTGTAGACAAAGAGTATATTAGTTCATAAAGAAATTGTTTTATCATTTGGCAAAAATAAAATTTTTAATAAATTATTGGATTTACAGAAAAAGTGGCAGGTGATGTTATTCAGAATGCCTTTACTACAATGGAGGAGGAAGAGGCCATAGCAGAAATAACGGGTGACTATGAATTTGCTAGAAAACTCATAAAGGAGAAGAATCAACTCCTTAATCCTAGTGCTAAGTAAGAGAATAAGTATTATATTCAGATTTTTTGTGAAACCTTAATTATTTTCTTAATTTAGATCAAATCTACATAGAGGCAGTTCATACTGTAAATTGGTGAAGCATTTCTAAAAAAGGGTACTTAAAGAAAGGAACATAGAGCAAACTATTTTCTCGCTGACATAAGTTTTTTACATCATTTTACAAGCATTATATATTCAAACAGCACATTGTTTGAAACAAGGCACTTCACAATTATATATAATGTATCAGTGAAGGAATAGGGTTGTAAAAGAAGTGAATGCTTGGGTGTTAGGGAGAAGTGTGGGATTAAAAGATAATGACCCTTATACAAAATGGGAACTATCAGTTTTGCTTTGCTGGTGACACAGTACTTTTAGGAAATTCTGAAGAAAAGTTGCAAAGATTGGTGGAAGAGTTTCAGAGGCTATGTAAATGAAGGAAATTAAAAGTGGATACAGAAAAAGGCAAGGTAAAAAAAGTGCGGACAGTGAAACATTAATTATCAGATTTGGATAGAGAGAGTATGGAAGCGAATGTATTTACATAATTGGGACTAGACATATTGGCAGATGAGTCTATGAGAGAGAAACTGATCTATACAGTAGAAGAGGGCATTCAATGGGATGGTAGAGTACCTTAGATAACTCCAGGTTTTGAAATGAACTGAGGTAGGATAACAGCTCTTAACCTGTAATATTGATTTGTGTGAAGAAAAATCTTTGTTAGTTGAGGCATTTATGGAAAGAAAGAAATTTATGTGTGGAGGCAAATTGGTAAATATACCAGAGTATAGTGGTACAGTACCAACACTTTTATACGGGGGAGAAGCATTGGCTTTAAAATGTTGCAGTAAGGAGTTAAGATGGAGGCAGTTGATGTCATGTATGGAGTAAATATTATCCTTAGACTGCAGAGTGGGGGAATTACAAGAATCAGAAGGCTGAGAAGGGGTTGCTGAGGTGGCTTGGGCATTTAAGAAAGGATGAGGCAGATGGTGATTAGGAGGGTGTATAAATCTGAGGTGGAAGGAAGGAGGTGTTGGGGTCATCCTAGGAAGGGTTGGAGGGAGAGGGTAAAGGAGGGTTTTGAGTACTATGAGCTGGAGCATCCAGAAGGCTTGTATGAGCTTGTTAGATTGGACTGAATGAAGATGAATGTTTTTTATGGCTTGACATACTCTTGAGTGTGAGCAAGATAACATTTATGAAGGTATCAAGGAAACCACTTAGCCAAACTTGAATCCCTGAGGTGGGAAGCACAGTGCTGCATGTTGATGAAGTGGATGGATGGAAATGTTACGATTTGGAGGATCATTTGAATTGTTATGTCTGCACACTTATGACAAGACAGCTGTTGAATGAGAGATGGTGAATTTGTTTCCATTTCTGAGAGATCACCCCCCTCAGTGGGAGACAGCTAATGTGTTAAAATGAAAAAGAAAGTTTAGGGGAGAGGAATAAAATGAGATGATAACAAAGAGAACATAAACTTAAAGTATTTCTGGTATAAGTGAAATTGGTGAGATGCTGAATAAAGGTGGTAGGGAACAAGAGTGAGTGTTATTTGGTTGTAGTTACAGTTAGAGTAAGAGGTATATGAGGCAAGAGGAAAATGGCAACAGCAAGTTAGGGAGAGGTGAAAATTTGCCAACTAAGGGAAATTAGAGTGAGATAGAAGCAACTGTTAGGAGAAAGGTGGGCTAGTGAGCATATATGTAGTGTGGGGGTTGAAGAGGGGTGGGATAGTTTTAAAAATGCATTGTTAGAATGCGGAGCAGAAGTTTGTGGCTATAGAAGGGTAGGTGTAGGAGGAAAGAAGAATGATTGGTGGAATGATGAGGTAAAGGATGTAATAAAAGAGAAAAAGTTTGCTTATGAGAAGTTTTTACAAAGCAGAAGTGATATAAGAAGGGGGGAATATATGGAGAGTAATAGAGAGGTGAAGAAAGTGATGAGAGAGTGCAAAAGGAAAGCAAATGATAGAGTGGGTAAAGTGCTGTCAGAAAATTTTTGTGAGAATAAGAAAAATTTTGAAGTGAGATAAATAACTTAAGAAAACCTAGGTAGCAAATAGATTTGACAGTTAAAAACAGAATAGGGGAGTTAGTGAGTGGTGAGTTGGAGGTATTGGGAGGATGGCAGGAATATTTTTAAGGAACTGATGTTGATGATGAGAGGAAGGCATTAATTTCATGCATTGGCCAGGGAGGTATGACATCTTTTAGGAGTGAAGAAGAGCTGGATGTGAGTGTGGGGGAGGTGTGTGAGGCATTAGGTAGAATGAAAGTGGGTAAAGTAGCTAGAACTGATTTGGATCATGACAGAAATGTTAAAAACTAGGTGAGAGGGGATATAATTTTGGAGTGGTTGGTACTTTTGTTCAATAATGAATGAAAGAGGGGAAGGTACCTAGGGATTGGCAGAGAGTATGTACACAGTGGCCCCCTGGTTATAGGCCGGTTTGGTTATCGGCTAACTCGGTTATCGGCGGGTTTTTCGGCGCCCGGTTATTGGCTGTTCGCTTGGTTATCAGCCATTTTTGGATGCATCCATCCGCCAGCTGGGGCAGCTTGCCCTTCAGTTTGGCTTTGTCTCTCGGTGGCTGAGGAAGCTTCTGCTCATACATCCAAACATTTCGTTTGTTTACCATTGTTTTTAATGGTTTTTCTTGCAGTGCAACTGTGAAATAAGTAAAGATGGCTCCAAAGAAAGTTCCTAGTAAAGTTCCTGTGGTAAAGAAAGTGAGAAACACCATGGAATTTAAGCGTGAAGTGATAGAAAAGTTTGAGAGTGGTATGAAGGTGGTGGAATTGCCCGGATGTACAGCAAGAATAAATCAACAATTACATCCATCCTGGCAAAGAAAGAACAAATCAAAGATGCTAATGTTCCAAAAGGAGTAACTTTTCTAACTAAACCAAAGCCACCAATAATGGAAGAGATGGAAAAGTTATTATTATTGTGGATTAAGGAAAAAGAATTAGTGGGAGACAGTGTTGTGGAGTCGATCATTTGTGAGAAGGCAAAGCAGTTGCATGAGGATCTTGCAAAGAAAATGCTTGGAACAAGTGCTGCAGTTTGTGAATTTAGGGCCAGCAAAGGATGGTTTGATAGATTTAAGAAGCATAGTGGCATACACAGTGTTGTAAGGCATGGTGAGGCTGCAAGTTCTGACAAATGTGCAGCTGAAAAGTATGTTCACGAATTCCAGGACTATGTAAAGGCTGAAGGATTCAAACCCCAACAAGTGTTCAATTGTGACGAAACAGGCCTGTTTTGGAAAAAAATGCCAAGCAGGACCTACATTACTCAGGAGGAAAAGGCACTGCCAAGACACATACCTATGAAAGACAGGCTTACTCTTTTGTTGTGTGGTAATGCTAGTGGGGATTTCAAAGTGAAGCCTTTACTTGTGTATCACTCGGAAAATCCCAGAGTGTTCAAGAAAAACAATGTCATGAAGAATAGATTGTGTGTGATGTGGAAAGCTAATCATAAGGCATGGGTCACAAGGCAAATTTTTAGAGTGGGTTGATGATGTGTTTGGCCCAAGTGTGAAAAAATACCTCCTGGAAAAAAAATTGCCACTCAAGTGCCTCCTGTTACTGGACAGTGCTCCTGCACATCCTCCATACTTGCAAGACCAAGTGTTTAGGGACTTAAGTTTCATCACAGTGAAGTTCTTGCCTCCTAACACCACTCCTCTCCTCCAGTCCATGGGCCAGCAGGTTATTTCTAACTTCAAAAACTCTACACAAAAGCAGTGTTTCAGAAGTGCTTTGAAGTGACCTCGGACACTCAGTTGACCCTAAGAGAGTTCTGGAGGAATCATTTCACTATCCTCCATTGCATATGCCCTCTAGGTAATGCTTGGGAGGGAGTGACTTCCAGGACTTTGAACTCTGCTTGGAGAAAACTGTGGCCAGATTGTGTCCAAGAGAGGGATTTTGAAGGGTTTGAGGTTCACCCTGACCCTGACCCTGCTGACCCTGTGGACTCTGTTGTGGCACTGGGGAAGTCCCTGGGGTGGGAGGTGAGTGGCGAGGATGTGGAAGAGTTGGTGAAGGACCACAGGGAAGAGCTTACCACTGAAGAGCTGCAAGAGCTTCAACTTGAACAGCAACAGACTGTGGCTGACGAAAATTGCTTCAGAAGTGGAGGAAGAGGGCGGGGAAGGAGGGGCCTTTTCAGGATTAAAAAAAGGGGT